>CM051377.1:1098970-1463970 GCA_028015245.1 Cardamine occulta
GTTGGATGTGCATCTCATGCTATATTCATGTGTATACTTTTATTTTTAGGCTGGTGAGTTTTTTGCTTCAGCCCATAGAAATGCAGGAAGTGTGTGAAGACCTCCTGGAGGCTCCTTTGTTGCAGGAAGTACAAAAGCTGTGACTGTTTTACTTCTTCTAGTTGTGTTTTCTGAAAATAGCCTTACAAACTTCCCTTTAACAGGAGAAGTCTGTTGATCCAACAAAGCAAGTAAAGCTTGGATTCCTCACTGGGCTAGTGCCTCGTGAAAAGTCTATGGTGTTCGAGAGGATCCTGTTTCGTGCAACTAGGGGCAACATCTTCATACGATAGTCTGTCATTGAAGAGTCTGTTGTTGAGCCCAACTCTGGGGAGAAGGTTAGCTGCTTATGATCTGCTCGTAAAAGTCTAGCCTTTTTCTATTGCAGGACGTCAGTTACTTTCTTACTCTATAATTTCTATTTCCTCATAGGCGCATGCAAATTAAAGTTTTTAATTGCTTATGTTATAACTACGTTCTCATATGCGCATGCTAATATATTTGATATTGGAACTGCCTCAATGGTTTTATTTCTGTTTTTCCGATACCTAGCCAAGAATTGCTTTACATGGAAATGGAATGCTGGTTTTGTCAGAAAGAATATACTTACTCTGTTTTCCTCTACTAGGAATTGACTTTTGATCTAAAATAATGTTACAGGCTGAGAAAAATGTATTTGTTGTCTTCTATTCTGGGGAAAGAGCAAAAAGCAAAATTCTTAAGATATGTGAAGCTTTTGGGGCTAATCACTATCCTTTCAGCGAGGAACTTGGCAGACAAGCTCAAACGATGACTGAGGTATGTATTTTCTTTCAATATGTGGGTGATTATGTGTTTTCTCTTCTGTCTCATAGTCCTGTGTTTCTATCTATTTTTTTTATCGGTACAACTTTTAGTATTTGATCTAGGCATGAGTTACAGATGATAACCATATGGAGCTGTAGTCAATTGTTTTGAATAATAACCAACAGTAAACAATTTATTTTTGGATATCCTCTCTGCATAATGCTTATTGGGGGTTGCATTTACTGACTTTAGTTTCTAGTCATTATAAATTTTATCTGTGCAGTAAGCGTTTCTAACTTTCTAGGTTGAACAGTTGGTCTTAGAGAGTTTTTTGCTAAGGAGGAGAAAAGCATGTTAGGGAAAATCCTCATACCTTTCGCGTACCTTTTTGTGGTCCCTGTTAGTTTTGAAGTGTTCTTGGGTGGGATTTGTTTGTGTACACATGATTAGCATCCATGGGAAAGTGAATCGTAGCCCATGTTTCGTAGATAAGTGCTTGCCACAACATCATTGTAGGAAGAAACAATGATGTACTTTTAACTCTTGGTGATTGCAGCCAGAGTAGTGTGTCATTCCATGAGCATGAAGCTGTTTGATGTACAATTCTTCTCAAAAGTCTCTGCCTCCTTGTGAAAGAGCAGGAGAAAAATAGGTGGTCTTTTGATTCACGATCTCGATCACATCAAACACATGTCTCATCCACCACTAAACCCCATTGAGCCAATCTGTCTTTTGTTGGTATTCCCTTCTTGATCCAAATAAGTTTATGCCATGGAACTATTGCAGACTTGAACCTTCTTTCAGACTTTCAGTCCAAACCTTTGAGACTCTGTATTGTTTCCCACCAATCTGCTACTTGCTATTGTTGTTAGTTTTGGGAGTGTGGTACATAAGCGTCAGTTCTCAAAGAAATTGGTATGATTATGCAAAGCAAATAGGTTGGATCACCTGGTCCTCACATCAATGCGTAATTGGAGTGTATTATGTCAGACTCATTATTTAGTTTTTCCTCATGCAATGTTCATATGTGCTTAGTGTTTGTCTTTTTTATCTCACTAATATTCTTTTATAACTGTATTGCAGTGTGGCCAAATATCAGGAAGCCAACCCTACTGTATTCACAATTGTTACCTTTCCCTTCCTGTTTGCTGTTATGTTTGGTGACTGGGGTCATGGAATCTGTATTCTGCTTGCTTCTATGTATTTAATATTGAGAGAAAAGAAACTTTCCAGCCAGGTATTATCCCTAACTGACAGCATCTATGTTCCGACTGAGAATGGTATCAGATTGGTTTATTTCTCAGCAAAACTCGCAGATCGTTTTGTTGTATGTTGCTGTCTTGAGAGTAGCGAACAAATGTCAAACTAAACAAAAGTCACTTGAGAATTCCAAATAGTGTATTAGTAATCTATTCTAATATGGCATTTCCTTAGTTGTTACTTTGATTAGCCGTCAATGTTTGTCTATCTTGCAAGTTCCAGATACTAACCCATCAATCATTGCTTCCTAGGATATTATGGACATGGCTTTTGGTGGCTGTTACGTTATTTTTATGATGTCACTCTTCTCAATATACACTGGTTTAATCTACAACGAGTTCTTCTCTATACCATATCCATTGTTTGCTAGCTCAGCATACGATTGCCGTGTATATCAATTTTTTCTCAAACCCCTTTAAAAGAATTATGACTCTGAGTTTCTGTCTTCACTCTCTTGTTCAGTGAGGCTACTACAATTGGTCTAATCAAAACCCGAGACACTTATCCATTTGGCGAGGATCCTGTGTGGCATGGTACCCGCAGTGAGCTACCGTCCCTGAATTCGCTTAAGATGAAAATGTCAATTCTTCTTGGAGTTTCCCAAATGAACCTCGGAATCATAATGAGCTTCTGTAATGCAAAATTCTTCAAAGGTGCTGTAAACGTATGGTGAGTATTCAATTTTCTTTCCTGATCAAAACGTACTCCTCAGTAACAAAATTTTAGACCTTTTTTGGCAAGTATGACACAAAAATCGTTAGAATTATTTGTTACTGATGTGATCATTCATGTGATACCATTTATAAAAGTAATTGGATGTTTATACGTTACCTTATTAGAGAGTTAAATATCATTTGTCTCTATGGTAGAGGAGATTCTTAATGAGTTTATTATAAAAAAGTAGAGGAGAATTTAGACACACAGGTAGTCCTAAAGTTACTAGTTTGATTTCAAACATACGTATATGAACTAATTTAATGTTTCCATAACTACACGAACTATTGACTTCGCATAGTCATATGTCATGTGCCAATTACATCAAGTATTATGACATACACGAGATATTAAAATTTATATGCGGAATACCATAATCATTTTTACTATTTTAATTTAAAATCATCAGATATATATATATATAATATTTTGTATATTATATAATGAATATAATAATTGATTAAAATATCAACAAAAATAATTTCATATAAAAAAAATTGTATACTATTTTAGAAATTATACAATAAATATGCTCTACATTCGAACTCATTTACAAAAAAATATGTTCTAAATCTTTATAAAAATCAACTTAAAATGTTTTCTAATAACATTTATTTTATATTGTTAAAAAAACATATATATATATATATAGTGTAGGAGCAGACATGGATTTCATATTTTAGAATCTTAGAATACAAAATTCGGTCCGTCGGATCCCAAAAAAGTTACTCAAATATATCCAAATTATGTAAAAATTATAATAATAATATAAATATTATTTTAGTATTGATATTCCGCCTTATAAGCATCATTCAGAGATACTTAGGATAAAAACAAAATTCGTATTACTATTTAATTTTGACCTATTTTAGACAGATCCGGTTAATTATTTTTCGGATCTAACGGATCGAATTTAGTATTCTGAAATTCCAGGATATCAATCCGTGTCTACTCCTACATTAGATAAAAATTAAATTAGTTGATAAATTTTATTCTAAATATATAAAAAAATGTAATATAAAACATTTCAAGTTAACTTTTATAAACATTTTAAAACATATTTATTATATGATTTCTAAAATAATACACAAAATATTATATATATATATATATATGTAAAAGCAAATATGATGATTTTAAACCTAAATCGTAAAAATGATTATAGTGTTATGTATATAATTTTTGATACTTCATATATGTCATAATATTTGGTGTAGTTGGACACATGATACATGATATTTTGTGCATGTCACTATGCAAAGTCAATAGTTCGTGTAGTTATGAAAACATAAATTAGTTTGTATGTGTAGGTATACTGTAGCTTATAGTTCGTGTAGCTAAAAGTTTTTTTCCTAATAAAAAGTTTGTATATTTCTCAAATTTCAATCAATGTGTAAGATATTTATGTATTGAAAATCTTTTTTGAATTTTTCGGTTTTGGCTTAAAACATAACCAAATTTGTGAGTTTACATAAGCCACTAGAGGTCTTATCCATCTTATAACATGTTATCAATATCATTAGTTTAGATACGGTTTAAGACAGTCAAATTAAGACTCGGCAAGTGGAACCTGGTTACCAAGACACGTACGGTTCACTGTTTTGTTATCTTTGTGACATTGTCGGTAATTCGGTGTCTTATTCCCTGTCATGCGGAGGCTTTGCGGCTAAAAGAACAGATGTTCTAAGAAGATGTATCAGGAAAAAAATGTAATCTCTTTTGCATTTGGGCGTCATGTTTGGCTATTCGGTTTTATATAGTTATATTAGACCTATTTCTAATGCGTATGAGAGTTTGTATGATTTGTGGGAACAAAGCTTGAGTTTCGGCGAGATTACGAAGAACTTATGTTAAAAAAAAAAAAATGTAGAGTTGACTATCGGAGATAATTTGAAGAGCAAAATGTGTGTTTGTGGACTACAATTGTAAACTGTCTCCGATAACAAAATAAAGCATGTGAAGCCCAAGACGGAAAATATATAGATTCTATCGATCTTTGATATTACTTTCGTAAAAGCATAGCATTAATTTTGTATTTTTTTTACCAAGTTTTCGTTTTGATGTTATTTATTTTTTGTCTTAAAATTAGATTATATATGAAACTTTACATTATAAATATGTTAACATTAGGTTAATGCCACCAGAGTAATATAGAGCACGTTAGCTATCAACAACAACTTCATAATATTTGATTCCATAAGATTTATCATCAGCCACAGTAGCTATTGTCAAACTTGTAAAAGATTTATCTTGTTTGCATTTTTGCACCTTTTTTTTCTTGACTATGTTGGCTGATTGATATATGTTTAAGCTATATTTTTTTCTTGATATAAAAGATTCATGTGAGCACCTTACATTTTCTTAGTTTAGGCTCAAACTTTTCAAGATGTCAACTAAAAAGATAGAGGTTGAGATTTTGATTGAAGAAGAGACTATATTCTTTGGAAACAAGCCTTATCCATTAGCTCTTTTGGCCATATATAAAAACTAACTAAAATTTCAATTTTAGACCCTCATAATTTTTTTTTTCTGAGATGGGCTATTTTGAGAGAAACTTTGCTTAGAAACGGTCATGGGTCTTGGGTCTTGGGTCTTGGGTCGGCAATACTTTAATGGATTTCTAAGGGGATATTAGAGGAAGTAGCAAAAGCAAAGGAGCAGGGTGAGTCATGACCGAGAAGATGAGGAGAACTATGAGCACCGCTATTGTAAGTGTTGGTGGCCAAGTTTTGAGAAAGATTATAAAAAAAAATTACATTGCAGATATATCTAAGTATTCTTCAAATATTTTTGCTTCTTGGGTTTTAAACGGTTCAAGAAAGTGGACATCATCGGACTGTTACTATTAATTAGAAGGATCAGATTTAGGTCAGTCTTTTTTAATGGTCTTGTGATCATAATTGGCGAAGAAGAAAGAGCACATGTGCATCATATGGTTATCATAATTGTTCATATCATATGCTTTTATGGGCATAGTTGTCGATAGAAACAAAACATGCGTTGAGTGGAAAATTACTTAAAACTTAGAATCTTTGATTCCCATGAGCCATAAGGCCATGTGCTTTTGATCTCCCACCTTATTTATTTTACCATCCTTATAATTTGTTCCCCCGACTTCTCTCACTTTCGGACAAACAATTTGCTGTCGTTTTTTGGACAATCATGAAAATAATTTAGTAATGAATGAAGGCATAAATAAAAAGTTATAGTACGTCTCTAGTTTTGTGAAGGAAGCCATAAATAACACAATTGTTGTTAATGACAATTTTGTTTTAGTAATCTCCTTATTCGATTTGGTGGTAGATATATACCTTCACTATCACCATCGTAATGGACTAATAAAACAATTAATCAAGTTTGGTGACAAATCAACTTATAGGACCAATAGCAACTACTGCTAATCTTACTTACTTTTTCTTATTATTTTTAATTCATTGATCCTAAACCTAATACAATATTATTTTTATTGAATGGTTTATTGAATTAATAAAAGAGAAAATTTACAAGGAATCACATAAGAACCATACAATATTATTTATTTGATTGTATATTTAGTTGATCTGGTAAGAGAGAACTTTTCACCATCAAAAAATTACCTTCAAGGCTTTAACAGAATAAATGACATAATAAAATATAGAATAAAATAAAAAATTATTTTCAAAATTCTTTTGACAAATATTTTCTTCATATAGTAATGAGTATGTCTTGTAACTCGATAAATCCAGATCATGGCATCATCAGTAATAATTTGCTTAGATATAATTTTAAAATTACGGACTGTTAACTTGAAGTTTTTCACAAAAAAAAAAACTTGAAGTTTATAAAATGTAAAATGTACCTGAATTACTATTTACTTTTACTATAACAAGTAAAACAAATGATTTTTTTTTTTGATAACGAATGAAATTTTTTTTGACGTCAACAAAAATTAATTAAGCGAAGTCAATTTCCTAATTTGTTTTGGTGATTGATTAATCAATTAAGTATAGATTCGCTGTAAAAGGAGTCGTTTAGTTCAGTCGAGTCGAAAAGCCGAGCTGAGCTGAGTCGAGCCGTTGAGTTGGCACCAGTATGTGTCGGTGGACAAAGTCGGCTCCAATCTGATGACACTCTCTCACCAGCCCACACACAGCTCTCCTCTCTTCTCTCTCTTTCCTCCGCTTTATACTTTGTTGAGTCAAATTATACAAAGAAGAAGAAGAAGAAGAAGAAACCTTTCTCTATCTCTATCGTCTTCTTCTCTTCTCTTCTACGTTACAGACAAAATGCATAATTGATTGTTCCTTCTTACCTAAAACATTTTCCAATTTTAGGTAAGTTCAATTTCTCAATCTATGGATCTATCGGCTTGCTTTTGTATCAGATCTCTTGTGTTCGATTTCAATGAGAGAGATCCGATTGTGAATTAGATTCATCTCCGATCTGAATCTTTGATAAAGTTTCTTAATTTAGCTTAGTTCAAATCTGGAAACTAAAACGATTCGGATTCGAGATTTTTCAGTTGGATATAGTATAATTGAGTTAGGTAGAGTAAATCTTATAATTGGATTTAGCTTTTAATACTTCATTGATTCAGATTTTAGAATTGTGAAGATACTTATGTTTGATCTCTACTTGCATTGATGATTTTATTTTCTAATGATTGTTTATATTATTTTCTGCAGTGGCGTTAATGTTCTGACGATCTTGGCTGAGTAGATCTGGGTAGGGGCAAGGTCTCTGGGTCTACTTTGATTTGAGGATCTTAAAGTGAAGTGAAGTGAAGTAAAGATATGACAAGTGCACTTGGATGGAGATATCCTTCCAGTAATGGAAATGGCCTTGCCCCAAACGAGATGGTAATTTGTTGCTTTAGTATCTGACTTTTGTTTTTTTCCGTATTGGTGTTAAGATTTTATACAAAAGCTCATTTCGTGTGTGTGTGTGAGCTTAAGATGATCACAATGTGATCTTGCTGAGCTACGAAATTGGATCTGATTTTCTTCTAGAAAGTTATTTCCTTTTCTTGTGTGTTTAATTTAGCATGATGATTAAGTTGATAAATTCCTTGAGTTTGAATCAGACTTAGAAATGTACTTGAGCTGAGAGCACATTGTTAATTAATTCAGTCGTTCCTTTTCCTTCAAAGGGAATCTTATCTTATGTTTATTATTTCATGTGTCTGCATCTCTCTTCACTGGTTCCTTCTTTTTTTTTTTTTTTTTTTTTTTTCCTTTTAGGTTTGTATCCGGAGTAATAAAATTTCCTTCTTTACAACCGAATCCTAAACCAATGGATGATATACAACTTTGAAATTCAATAATTGGTTTTGTTCCAGTCTGTTATATCTGATAGTGTCATTTGAGTAAACATCTTGCAAGTTATGCTGTTTTTAACTTACTTTCTGTTGGCTGGTCATGATTACAGGAGAGAAATGGGGATATAAAGATTCAAGATTCGGAGCCCCCAACACCACATTCAAGCACAAAGATGAGTTTGAGGTAACATAAATCTGTATTTCCTCTCCATGGGAGCCAATCATAAAATTGAGGCCTTATCACCATAATCTTCATTTAGCATTGCCTTTGAAAATCCATATGATCTCGATTAGTTTCCTACAATATCCTTTCAAATGAAATCTTTTGAGCAGAAAGGCACACCTATTAGCGACTTAGTATCTAACATTTTTCCATCACCTGCAGAGACCGTACAACCAGCATGGAAGATCCAGATGGGACATTAGCAAGTGTTGCCCAATGCATTGAGCAGTTGCGCCAAGGTTCATCATCTGCACAAGAAAGAGAGTATTGCTTGAAGCAGTTATTGGACCTTATAGAAATGCGTGAAAATGCATTCAGCGCTGTCGGATCACACTCTCAAGCTGTGCCAGTGCTTGTCTCTCTTCTCCGATCCGGATCACTTGGAGTGAAGATACAAGCTGCAACCGTCTTGGGCTCACTCTGCAAGGAGAACGAACTTAGAGTTAAGGTGTTACTTGGGGGATGCATTCCCCCATTGCTTGGTCTTCTCAAATCCAGTTCAGTTGAAGGGCAGATCGCTGCAGCAAAGACAATCTATGCTGTTTCTGAAGGTGGGGTGAAAGACCATGTTGGATCAAAAATATTTTCCACTGAGGGAGTTGTACCAATTCTGTGGGACCAATTGCGCAGTGGAAACAAGAAAGGAGAGGTTGATGGTTTGTTAACTGGTGCACTTAAGAACCTTTCTAGCACTACAGAGGGATTTTGGTCTGAGACAATTCGAGCTGGGGGAGTGGATGTACTTGTAAAGTTGCTTGCAAGTGGGCAGTCAAGTACATTATCTAATGTATGCTTCCTCCTTGCGTGTATGATGATGGAGGACGCTTCTGTTTGCTCCAGTGTTTTGACTGCAGACATTACAAAACTGCTTCTCAAGTTATTAGGATCAGGTAATGAAGCCTCAGTGAGGGCAGAGGCTGCTGCTGCTCTTAAATCGCTTTCTGCTCAATCGAAGGAAGCAAAGCGAGAAATCGCTAGTTGTAATGGTATTCCTGTTTTAATAAATGCAACAATAGCTCCATCGAAAGAATTCATGCAAGGTGAATATGCGCAAGCATTACAAGAAAACGCAATGTGTGCCCTTGCCAATATTTCCGGTGGTTTGTCATATGTCATATCGAGCCTTGGTCAGAGCCTTGAATCTTGCTCCTCGTCTGCTCAGACTGCCGACACTCTTGGGGCTTTAGCTTCAGCATTGATGATATATGATGGCAAAGCAGAAACTACAAGAGCATCAGATCCATTGGTAGTTGAGCAGACTTTGCTGAAGCAGTTCAAGCCTCGTCTCCCATTCCTCGTGCAAGAACGTACCATTGAAGCACTTGCAAGTTTGTATGGGAATTCCATACTCTCTGTTAAACTTTCCAACTCAGATGCAAAACGTTTGCTTGTTGGTCTAATAACAATGGCGGTGAATGAGGTTCAAGATGAGCTTGTAAAGGCTCTTCTGATGCTGTGTAACCATGAAGGTAGCCTCTGGCATGCACTACAGGGCCGTGAAGGGATCCAATTGTTGATATCTCTTCTGGGTCTTTCATCTGAACAGCAGCAAGAATGTGCTGTTGCACTTCTTTGCCTTTTGTCTAATGAAAATGATGAAAGCAAGTGGGCCATCACTGCTGCTGGAGGAATACCTCCACTTGTTCAAATCCTAGAAACAGGGTCGGCCAAAGCCAGAGAAGACTCTGCAACTATCCTTAGGAACTTGTGCAATCACAGCGAAGATATCCGCGCTTGTGTTGAAAGTGCTGATGCTGTCCCTGCTCTGTTATGGTTACTAAAGAATGGTAGTCCAAATGGTAAAGAAATTGCCGCCAAAACATTGAATCATTTGATCCATAAATCAGATACTGCAACAATCAGTCAGCTTACTGCTTTGCTGACCAGTGATCTACCTGAGTCTAAAATTTATGTTTTGGATGCTTTGAAGAGTATGCTTTCTGTGGTCCCATTTAATGACATGTTACGTGAAGGCAGTGCTTCAAATGATGCTATTGAGACCATGATCAAGTTGATGAGCTCTGCAAAAGAAGAAACTCAAGCAAATTCAGCCTCAGCTCTTGCCGCTATCTTCCAGAGCAGAAAGGATTTGCGTGAGAGCGCTCTAGCCCTCAAAACTCTCTTGTCGGCCATAAAACTATTGCATGTGGATTCGGAGAAGATCCTTGTTGAGTCTTCCCGCTGTCTGGCTGCAATTTTACTTTCAATTAAGGAGAATCGCGATGTGGCCATTGCTGCAAGGGAAGCATTGCCTACTCTGGTTTCTCTTGCCAACTCGTCCGTTCTAGAAGTTGCTGAGCAAGGAATGTGCGCATTGGCTAATCTTATATTGGACAGTGAAGTGTCAGAGAAGGTCATTGTCGAAGAAATTATTTTGTCAGCCACTAGAATCTTACGTGAAGGTACAGTATCTGGGAAGACCCTTGCAGCTGCAGCAATTGCTCGCCTGCTTAGTCGTCGCCGAATTGATTCTGCGTTGACAGAATCTGTGAACCGTGCTGGAACAGTGCTTGCCTTAGTGTCTCTTCTAGAGTCTGCTGATGGAAGATCTGATGCAATATCAGAGGCCCTAGATGCGCTTGCTATATTCTCAAGGTCAGGAGCTAATGGAAATGTAAAACCAGCTTGGGTTGTTTTGGCTGAATCTCCTAACAGTATGGCTCCAATTGTCTCATCTGTAGTGAGTGTTGCTAATCCCTCACTACAGGATAAAGCTATTGAAGTATTGTCAAGACTTTGCCGAGATCAGCCTATGGTTTTGGGAAACATGGTGAACAATGCCAGAGATTGTGTGTCATCGATAGCTAAAAGGGTGATAAATACCAGGGACCCAAAAATAAAAATTGGTGGAGCTGCTATTATTATCTGTGCTGCCAAAGTTGACGACCAGAAGATGATAGAAAATCTGAATGAGACACAATTGTGTGCCAAATTTGTTCAAGCACTTGTGCGGATTCTAGATTCATCTCATATTTCTGTGCAAGATCTGGGAAAAGATGTGAAAGATAATATCTGTATATGCATTAATCCCAAAGAAAAGGAGGAAGATGAAGAAGAAGAGGCAACAGAAAATAGGGATGGTTCCACCGGGGCAACAGTTATTTCTGGTGACAATTTAGCCATCTGGTTGCTCTCTGTTCTTTCTTGTCATGATGAAAAGAGCAGAGCAGTAATATTGGAATCAGAAGGCATCGAGTTGATTACTGACAGAATAGGCAACCGTTTTCTCCAGGTATTTAAGTCTCATATAGATTACAATAGTTGAGAATTGAGACCACAGGTTATTAAAAGCATTTATAAAAAACCCATATTATGAATCTGTGATAGCATTTATTCTTACTCATTTTGGGGCACTAGATTGTTGTTTATATTGATTTTTAACTGTTATACTTTAATACATTTCAGGCTGATCATGGAGAAGACGCCAACATTTGGGTTTGTGCTTTACTGCTAGCCATACTTTTCCAGGACAGAGAAATCACTCGCGCACATGCAACAATGAAGGCTGTTCCAGTGCTCTCAAATCTTGTGAAGTCAGAGGAATACTCAGACAGATATTTTGCAGCACAAGCTCTAGCTAGTCTTGTCTGTAATGGTAGTCGGGGAACTCTTCTATCTGTTGCAAACTCTGGTGCTGCAGCTGGGTTTATATCGTTGCTTGGTTGTTCTGATGATGACATAAGAGAACTTCTGCAGCTGTCGCAGGAGTTTGCTTTAGTGCGTTACCCAGACCAGGTTGCCCTTGAGAGACTTTTCCGAGTTGAAGATATTAGAGTTGGGGCTACTTCTCGAAAAGCGATTCCCTTACTAGTTGAACTTCTTAAACCAATTCCAGATCGCCCTGGTGCTCCTCTACTTGCACTTAATCTTCTAACTCTGCTTGCTGGAGACTGTCCGCAAAATATGATTGTCATGGTAGAGTCAGGTGCTCTTGAGGGCCTCTCGAAATATCTTTCTCTTGGACCTCAGGACGAGCAAGAGGAAGCTGCAACAGTTCTTCTAGGCATCTTATTTAGCAGTGCTGAAATTGAAGGCATGAGGCAGCATTTGGCGCTGTCAGCCAACTTGTAGCAGTTTTGCGTCTAGGTGGAAGAGGAGCAAGGTACAGTGCTGCCAAGGCATTGGATAGTCTCTTCACTGCTGACCATATAAGAAATGCAGAGTCTTCTAGACAAGCTGTTCAGCCATTGGTAGAGATCCTCAACACTGGTTCAGAGAGGGAGCAGCATGCTGCTATTGCTGCACTTGTTAGATTGTTGAGTGATAATCCATCACGGGCTCTGGCAGTTGCAGATGTGGAGATGAATGCGGTGGATGTTCTCTGCAGGATCCTTTCTTCAAACTATACGATGGAACTGAAGGGGGATGCTGCTGAGTTGTGCTATGTTCTGTTTGCAAATACAAGGATTAGGTCTACAGTTGCTGCAGCACGTTGCGTTGAACCACTCGTCTCTCTTCTCGTGACTGAATTCAGCCCTGCTCAGCATTCAGTTGTACGTGCATTGGACAAGCTTGTTGATGATGAGCAACTGGCTGAACTAGTTGCAGCCCATGGTGCTGTGGTCCCTCTTGTTGGCCTTCTATATGGTAAAAACTATGTGCTTCACGAGGCTATATCAAGGGCTCTAGTAAAGTTAGGTAAGGACAGGCCTGCTTGTAAACTGGAAATGGTGAAAGCTGGAGTGATCGACTGCATACTTGATATTCTCCATGAAGCTCCGGACTTTCTATGTGCTGCATTTTCAGAACTGCTTCGTATCCTTACAAATAACGCTACTATTGCCAAGGGCCAATCTGCTGCGAAAGTGGTGGAACCACTTTTTAATTTGCTGACAAGGTTGGAGTTTGGAGCTGATGGACAGCACAGTGCTCTGCAAGTTCTGGTAAATATTTTAGAACATCCACAATGCCGAGCTGATTATACACTTACACCACACCAAGTGATTGAGCCGCTAATTCCGCTGCTGGAATCTCCATCCCCAGCAGTACAGCAGTTGGCAGCTGAGCTTCTGTCTCATCTTCTCTATGAGGAGCATCTGCAGAAGGATCCATTAACACAACTTGCTATCGGTCCCTTAATCCATGTTCTTGGATCCGGCATACACCTATTGCAGCAGAGAGCTGTGAAAGCTCTCGTTAGCATTGCTCTAACATGGCCAAATGAAATAGCTAAAGAAGGTGGTGTGAGTGAGCTGTCAAAGGTGATACTACAAGCTGATCCATCGCTATCCAATGTGTTATGGGAGTCTGCAGCATCAATTCTGGTTATCATCTTGCAATTTAGCTCCGAATTTTACCTGGAAGTTCCTGTTGTGGTTCTCGTAAGATTACTTCGTTCTGCATCTGAAAACACTGTGGTTGGTGCACTTAACACTCTTCTCGTGTTGGAAAGTGATGATGGAACCAGTGCGGAATCCATGGCTGAAAGTGGTGCCATAGAAGCTCTTCTTGATCTTCTAAGGTCTCATCAGTGTGAGGACACAGCAGCGAGACTGCTCGAGGTACTTCTCAACAACGTGAAGATTAGAGATTCAAAAGCCACCAAGACTGCAATATTGCCTTTGTCCCAGTACCTCTTGGATCCACAGACCCAAGCTCAGCAAGCGCGATTACTGGCAACTTTGGCCCTTGGTGATCTGTTCCAAAACGAAGCACTGGCTAGAAGCACCGATGCAGCTTCTGCCTGTCGCGCTTTAGTCAATGTCCTTGAAGAACAACCTACAGAAGAAATGAAAGTAGTTGCTATATGTGCTCTGCAAAACCTTGTTATGTATAGCCGGTCAAACAAAAGAGCAGTCGCTGAGGCAGGTGGTGTGCAGGTTGTCTTGGATCTGATCAGTTCCAGTGACCCGGAAACATCTGTTCAGGCTGCAATGTTCGTAAAACTACTCTTCTCTAATCACACTGTTCAAGAGTATGCATCTAGTGAGACTGTCAGAGCAATAACTGGTGAGAAACATCTTGTTACCTTCTTTATCATTTCGATCTACTCTTTCTTATCATTCATCTTATATCTCCGATGTTGCCTCCTTTTAATTTGCAGCTGCTATTGAGAAAGACTTATGGGCCACTGGAACCGTGAATGACGAGTATCTAAAAGCTTTAAACTCTTTGTTTAACAACTTTCCACGTCTAAGAGCCACTGAACCTGCAACACTAAGTATACCACATCTAGTTACATCCCTCAAGACAGGATCAGAGGCAACTCAAGAAGCTGCATTGGATGCTTTGTTTCTTCTCAGACAAGCTTGGTCAGCTTGTCCGGCCGAAGTTTCCAGGGCCCAATCAGTTGCTGCTGCAGACGCCATCCCTTTACTTCAGTACTTAATCCAATCAGGTCCACCACGGTTCCAGGAGAAAGCTGAATTCCTCTTGCAGTGTTTGCCAGGTACTCTGGTGGTCACTATCAAGCGCGGTAACAACATGAAGCAATCCGTTGGTAACCCGAGTGTGTTCTGCAAGATAATACTCGGTAACAATCCTCCTAGACAAACCAAGGTAGGAGAAGACTCATCACCCCTTCGTCAATTCATTGTGACTAGTAATTCCCCGAGAAACCAACCGTATCTTTCGATTTTTGCAGGTGATATCGACAGGTCCTAATCCAGAGTGGGACGAGAGCTTCTCTTGGTCATTTGAGAGCCCTCCTAAAGGTCAAAAACTCCACATTTCATGCAAGAACAAGAGCAAAATGGGAAAGGTATATCATCAAACTTGACACATATTTCACAGTTACAAATTTTGCGACGTATCGGGTTTTTATCTGAATCAGTGGGCTTATTGCGCAGAGTTCCTTTGGGAAAGTAACGATCCAAATCGATAGGGTGGTGATGCTGGGAGCAGTTGCAGGTGAATACAGTTTGTTACCAGAAAGCAAAAGTGGCCCCAGAAACCTAGAGATCGAATTCCAGTGGTCTAACAAGTAAACCACCACACTTCATTTATTTTTGTTTTTGAGGTTTCTTCAATCGAAATTTCTGTGTTTTTTTTTGTTTTGGCCAAATTTTCAAGAATTGTTTGATTAATTATAATTCTACTGTATATAGTTTGTATTGTAATGTAATGATTGCAATTGGGGTTTTATCTTTTCTTTTGTACACTGTGTTAGTGATTCAATTCATTTGTAACATGTTATAGCCTTCATTTATATTTTGTGTAGCTTCTTCATTTTATTAGCTTTTGGTGTGCTTTCAAGGTTTAAACGTAAATGAATTAAAAACGCTTTTACTTTTACTTTTCGTTTTCCTTTGCAAGAAAGTTGCAAATTTCAGTGCTGAAATTAGGCCGGGGAGAAAAAAATTGAACCTGAAATACCGAACTGAATCGGATCCGAAGAACTGAACCCGAACCCGAACCGACAAATTAACCCAAACCGACAAATTACCCGAACGGGTCTTAAACTTCTATACCTGAAAAACTGAACTCGAATCCGATTCGAATCAAACCGAAAACCAAATGGGTTCCGAAATATAATTATATATCAAAACTATTAATTATTTTTAGATTTGATATAACCCAATTACTCAAAATTATAATTATAAACTCAAAAATATCAATAATTTTAAGACTAAAATAACAAAATACTCAAAATAACCGAATATCCTCAAATTCTTAGTTATATTTGTGAAATTTAACTAAACTTTATTCAAATTTAACCAATTTTTTTAGTTTTCTTCTAATATTTCGGATATCCGAACCTGGATGGAAGCGAACCGAATCCGAACCAAAAATTATAAATATCCAAATGGATATTAAATTTCTAAACCCAAAAATCCAAAAAACTCGAACCGATACCTGAACCCGGATGGAACCAAACCAAACCTGAACCAAAAATTATAAATATCCAAATGGATATTAAATTTCTAAACCTAAAAATCCAAAAAACTCGAACCGATACTTGAACTTGGATGGAACCGAACTGAAGATTATAAATATCCAAATGGATATTATATTTTTAAACCCAAAAATCCAAAAAAACTCGAACCGATATCCGAATACCCATGCTTAGCTGAAATGATCAAAGAAACGAGTTTTGACCATTTAAGACATCAAATAACGAAAAACAAATATCTAAGATCCAAAGATTAAACATATTATATTACTAACAGTTAAACAGATGCATTGTGAAAACACAAAAGAGAAGATGACAGTATTTTGAGGGATAACATATATAATAATAGTATAACTAGATGCAGACCCGTTCGGGACGAACATAGTTAAAATTTATTAGAAATTAGTCGTGTATGTAGATATTTATTTGTTTATAACGAGGGATAACATATTGGGGTTTTTTTTTGTAATTTCGATTTAAGAAAGAGTACAGTGTAATATGTAACGATATAACATTTGCATGAGTTTAGTTTTGGTTAGAAATGAGTTTTTAGTATTAGATTACTCGATCAGTTGTAAATTCTGATATTGGACCAAACAATTTTATTTCAAAGTAATCTAGCATCAAATTTTATGAGGATTATTAAAATAGACATAGTGAATGATAAGAATTATATAGTAGCTTTCTTGGCAAATCTTAAGATCCGAATTTATACAAAAGAAAAATCTCAAAATTAAATGAAAATACATTAGGGCCTTGAATAGCAATGGTTTTTAGAGTGATTTTTGGTATTAGATTTTCTAAAAATATAATTTATTGACATTTATGATTTTAGAAAAAATAGATTCCCTAAAAATAGGGAATCTGGATTTTGATGGTTTCTCCACATTTGTAAAAAAAATCCAAAATCTCACTTATATGAGTTTTTAGAAAATTTTGAAAAAATAAAAACTACAAAAAATCAAAAACCAAAAACTAAAAATAAAAAATCAAAAACCAAAAACCACTAAAAAACTATCAAAAATATTCATGGCCTATGTTGTTTACCTTTTCAATATGTAACTTATCTCCACTGGAAATATTTGATCTTCTTCTCTCCATATGAATATATGATTAACGATTTCTATTTTAACCCAAAGAAAAAACACACACACACACAAACAAATTTAATGGTTATTGGAGTCTATTATAACAACTACAAAATTAAAGTTTCTGAAAAAGCTAAAATATCCAAAAATAAATCCACAAATGAAGAATATTTTTAAGAAAACAACTTACATCGATAAAATTGGCTCTGGATGAAGATTTTCGATATTTCGCTTGGATTATTTTCTGATATGCCTATTAACAAAACAAATCAAACCAAAGGTTTTTATTAATACATAATAAAACCTATAAAATAAATAATAAAATTTATTAAATTAAAATAAAGAATATTAACATTAAAAATAAAAATCAAGAGCAGAGAAGAAAAGAAAGAAGGTCTCCGGCCGGCGGAGTGGGCTTCCATAGCCAGCGTCGGCCCGGCATTGATGGTTTAATGCTCTTGTTTCCGATGAATCTTTGTTTCATTGTCCAGTTTCCCGTCCGGCACCGTTTTGTCTTTTTGGCAGCGTGTGTCTGGCTTTCTTTCTGACAATCAGTGGTGTCGTTCACACCTTTGGTCGACTTGCTTCCAGTACTTGTTGGCTCTTTCAGCGATGGTGGCTGGCTTCAGTCTAGTTTTTTCGCCGTCCGTCTTTTCGGCTAGCTTTTGTTCTGAGTTTTGTCCGTCTTCTTCTTTCGTTCTTCGATTTCTAATATTTCGGTCTCTTTGGTTTTGATTTATTTCCTCTTCCCATTGATATAATCGTGTAATTCTTCGGTCCTCCTTTTTTCAAGGGGCTTATTTCGTTCTTCAAGCTTACTCGTTTAATTTCATAAAATCAATTTGAAGTTGTGGACATAAGTTTCTTTTGGTGCCTTTGGGTGGAATTGAAGTAACTGGGGCTGATCGGAGCCTGGGAATCGACTGTTTTGGTGTTTCAGAATGAATCGACGGAAGCCTCGTCAATGTGACTTTTCTCGATCGATGATTTTGTGACTTTGTGCCTCTATTTAGATGAAGATGGAGATTTGCTTGGGCCTTCATCAGATGAAACTTAAAGCGTGAAGATTTGGTGTTCTACAGCTTATACGGTAGTTTTGGAGCTCCTCGGGTCAAACATCCAGTCGGCAGTGAGCGGCGAGAACTTCTTCTTCGGTGTCTTGCCATGGATCCTCTTTGTAGCATATCGTGATGTGCTAGACCTGCTGTCTTTTCCTTTCGAAGGCGGTATCTTTACTGGGCTTTTCATTTTTTTTATGTTGGGTTTTGACTCTTGTTTCAGCTTTTGTAATTTTTGAGTTCTCTTGACAAATGAAATGAGTTAAAAAAAAAAATCAATGGTTTTGTTTTAGATGATGCATTCTGTCGAGAATGCCTCGTTATATAGTGAATGGTGTGAGTAAATAACTATTAGCTTCCACGGTAAGCCAATTGATTTGGATTGAAAATATTCTAATTAAGTCTAGCTAATATTGCGTTGATTGATTGTTACGATTTTATAAGGAAAAAGTTTAGTTAGGGTGACATATTGGATATGTGATTTGAGATGATATATATTTTTTTAAACAATTCCCTTTTATTGGATTTGTAATTTTCTAAAATGTACTCAAATTATGTCTTATTGAATATAGTATTTTTAAAAAATTATTCCAAATCTCAGCTTATTCAATTAATCATGGAAAAATAAGATTTCACAATAAAATTATTAAAAGAAAAATTTGAGATGATTTAATAAGGAATTTAGAGCATCATCATCCATTAGATACTCACTTAGAGTATATTAACAATAATATATTACTATTTTAATGTAATTTAAATAAATATTTTAATTTTAATTTTAAAATTAAAATTAAACTAATTATAGAGTGACATGTGTAAAGAGAGGTTCTAATGAACTTTATCTAGAGTTCTCATTTGAGAATCATTCTCTCCTTTCTTTCATATTTTTTAATTTTTTTTAATTATTATTATTGGTGGGTATTTCAATGAGATACTCCAATGGAAGTGCTCTTGTAACTAAAATAATAGGGTAAAGAATCTCACCTCACCTGGTGGTATTTGAAACATTATTGAAATTTAACGTTTTCCTCATTTTAAAAATGATGAAGGCCCTGTTCGGAGAAGATTCGCCAGCGACAGATCGAAACGACTGTGACGACAAGAACAAGAAAGCAAAACGACGACAGCTGAGGCAAAACGACGGTGACAGAGGAGTCGTAGGAGAGAGAAGGTCTCGCAGGAGAGAGGGAAGTTGATATTAGAGCTGTGAGCGAAGGTTCACAAGGATCGTCGATGGAACCGTTTACAAAGGTGTCAAAGAGGTCCTTCTCAATTCCTTACTATTTCTGCTCAATTCACACTAATTTCGTTGCTTTGGGTTCCCCAAATTCAAGATTTTGGGTGCTTACATGTCATTGTTTCAAAGCCCCACAAGAAAGTTGAATCCTTTTGATAGTTCTATGCCAATTTATTTATATTCTCATAATCATTTAGTGTAAAATGAATTGAACCTAAAGCCTGTTTAAACTACTCCTAGAACTTTGTAGTTAAGCTTAGTTTAGTAGATGGTTCAATCCAAGTTTTTGATGATTACTTTTGTTTGGTTTCTCGTTTCAGGTTATTCTATACAGATCAGGAGTACTAACTGCGGCTGCATCCTTTGGTAGCTGTTTCTTCTGTTTCGTTTTATCCTTTTGATAAAGCATTCTCCTTCCTCCTAATCTCTCTCAATTTCTCACAGGCTCAGCCTCTTTCTCTCCCTACATTCTTGTTCTACACACTTGTCAAATCAGTATCTATATACAAAGGCTGATTCCGTCCAAAATATCCCAGGTCCGATTTTTATTGATGCTTGAGCAATACAAGACTCTTTTGGAAGAGAAAGAGCATGAAGAACTGGTTTTTACTATTAAACGTGTTGTTGCATGATTATGGTATAGATAAAATATGAATTCTACTAACAAATAAATTTGATACTAATAAGTATATGATAAGGACTGAAACATATTATCGTTGCATTGATAATGATTATTTGATATTATCCCTTTTTTCTTTAAACAAAAATTGAGCATATACATGTGCATCAAACTCTAGAAAACCTACGTTTGACAAGAGGATTGGAGGACACTTGTGCATCTGAAGTGGGAAAAAGGTAAGAGACGCTGCCTTTGTTATCTTTAACTTTTGCATATCTATTTTGTTTGTGGTTTTTGTGATCGAACTTGTTCTTGTTTCCAATTAGAAGGTTGAGTTTGCTGTTCTTGTTTTTCTCTGGAGTTCCATATGGTTGTTTTACATTATTTAACTGTATGGCTAGCTATCTCTCACGCTATAATGGAGGAATTCCCAAGAAGAAAAAAGTAAAGGTTTATATCTACCGTGGTCTGGCCAAGAAACAAAAACATTGTTGCGTTTATTGGTGGATGCTGTGAATCAGAATTGGTGTGATGCTAATGGTTCGTTCAAGAAACTTACTGTGGAGAAACGGATAGTACCGATTCTTAACAAAGAGTGTGGCACGACGAAAACATATAGTAATTATAAAAACAGAATGGAGATTTTAAAGAGTAGGTACAAGAGTTTTCAGTTAAGTCATAGTTCAGGATTTGGCTGGGATCCGGTGACGAAAAAGTTTACTGCTAGCCAAGAAGTGTGGGATGAGAATTTGATGGTAAATAATTTGTTAAATTTTAAGATACAAGTTTTATTAATGCATATGTTTACGTCTTATATATATGATACAAGTTTTAATTTAAATTTGTTTTTTTAATCTCTCAAATGAAATTTCTGCTGATCTTCCACCGAGATTTGTAATATTAATTCTCTAAAAGTTAATTAAAAGTCTCAAAATCTTTAAAATTCCCTCAAATATCTCTAAAATGTAAAAATCTCAAAATAAGTCCAAATTATAGATCCAATATGTCCCCCTTAGTAACAAATCAATAATTTCCAAATGTTAAATAATACCATGTACATATGTTTAAATCGAGATTTAAAATATTTAGAATATCAAGATTAGATATGTATGTGGAGCTAATTTATTGAGATAATAAAAAAATATTTCCATATTTGAAAAATCTAGAATTAAAAGATATTTATTTACTAAATAAATAGAATTTTGGAAAGATTGCACACAAAATCCGTAGAAGACATATAAATCTTTATTTTGAATAATTAAACAGATAATAAATTTTTTTAAGTGATTAATATATATATATATATACCCAAATGAATGAGATTATTATTCTAAATATTTTTTTTGCTGGTGTTTAAAAATAAATTAATGTTTATTTCCTTAACTACAAAATCTGCAAAAATTTCATTAAATACGATTTTTTAAGGTTAATTTCCAAAATTGAAAAAGTCAATTTTATGGTTGAAAAAATCTAATCAATGTTTTTCTTAGAGGAAAAATCTTTGATTTCCATAATATAAGGAATTATAAGTTGCAACATATTACGATTTAATTTTTTATGATAAAAATTTTGTTTAAAAATAAATTAATGTTTATTTCCTTAACTACAAAATCTGCAAAATCCCATTAAATACAAATTTGTTTTTAAGGTTAATTTTCAAATTGAAAAATTTGGATTATTATGAGAAGATCTGTGTCCTCTTATTTCGGATCTGAATAGGGAAAATTTCATAAAAAAAACTTCCAAGATGGCAATCACTTCTATTTTAAACCTCCAAAGTTGTTTACTCCTATTTTAAACTTGCAAGATGAAATTTTTGTTAATTTAAACTCTCAAAGTGACATTTTGGTTTGCATCGACACTTTAGGGCTTTTAACACCCGATTTAGTTTAAGAGGAGGCAGAAATTGATGCTGAAGGTTTTTGAGAAGGCCGAAGAGATCTCTGATGTCTTTAATTCTGTATGATAAAGTTAGAAAGGAAGAAATGGTTTTACTTCTACAAGATGATCAATCAAAAATTTCACCACGGATGTTATGTGTTTGGTATAAAACACATCCTTGCAGGTATAACATGAGTAAACATAATTGGCCAAATGGATACATAGGGAAACTACGTAAAAATAGGAGGAATTTGAGACATAACCTTAGATAACGAAAGTTGCTCGATTGTTTGACGTTAAAAAGAACTGTTCTTTTTTTGTAAGCATGAAATTTCGACTCTGTTCTTGACTATGTAAAAACATCTGACGTCAGTTCTTACTTATCTTCGTTTATATCTGTTCTTGACTATGTAAAAACTGTTCTTACGTATATATCTGTTCTTACTTATCTTCGTTTATCTCTATTCCTTGTTTATCTTCCCTTACCTCGGCTCTTCGCTTACACCTGTTCTTCGCTTATTGTTGCAATTGTAGTCTTTGCTTATCTCTGTTCTTCGCTTATTTTTGTAGGAAGGATCTTTTCAAAGTTGATCATTACAAGTAGGA
Source organism: Cardamine occulta (assembly GCA_028015245.1). Classification (NCBI taxonomy): domain Eukaryota; kingdom Viridiplantae; phylum Streptophyta; class Magnoliopsida; order Brassicales; family Brassicaceae; genus Cardamine; species Cardamine occulta. The sequence continues at coordinate 1,121,609 of CM051377.1, forward strand.
GCTTCCCAAGCTATATCATTACAGGAACTATCTCAGGAAGCGTCACAAGGAGGATGAAACTTATGTGTTTGTTAAGTTCACCTTGTTGTGTCGGTTGCTTTGTTTTTGCTTTATTTTGTAACTCAAAACATGTTTTAGACTTGCAATTTATCTAATTTATGTTGCAGACTCAAAACATGTGTGAATTCTCATCTTTTAAAGCTACGGGTTCTGAACCTAGAAAACATACATTAAGATTACAGAACCTACAACAATACCAAATTCATAGTTTTACAGTCATAATTTCAAAGTTACAAAAGAAGATATGATTCTTAAATACCAAAGCATTTAGTATCTCGGTAATCTCTGAAATCTCTTTCACTAACACATATTCTGGTTCCATTCTCTGTCACAAATGCAAAAAAAGATTCAGATTCCTTCTTCTTACTCTATGTTTGCCTCTGTCATCGTGGGAAATTGCTTTAGAGTTTTCAGTTTCGAGTTAGGGATTTTGGAGAAGATGATGGGAAGAACAGAGAAGAAATCGAGCATCAGTTCTTCTGAGTTAACGTCAAAAGTTTAATGTGTAACGTTGACCTTTCTCCACCCCGATTTTGCGTAGTCAACGAAAACTTGGGGAATTAATTTGTAAGCATGAAAATTGGGGAATTAATTTGTGACATTGCAAAAGTTGAGGAATTAATTGGTCATTTTCCCCTCTGTTGCCATGATTATGTTGCTCCATAATCACATATTCAAGAAATAAACTAAAAGTAAAAGATAGAACTAGTTTTGTTTTTAGATAGAATCTAACAATTACTCGTTATTTTTTTAACGTTAAATTCATTACTTTATTTATTAACATATATCACAAAATTGTGTATGTAAAAGCATTACAAGTTATAAAGATAAAATAGTTAGATGAAAATAGTTTGTAAAAGTTGTTTGCACACAAAATTGTGTATTTTGTTTGTGAAATTTGTTGTATTTGTAAGGTAGATGAAAATACTTTATAAGATTTTTATCTGTTGAAATTGTTTCAGATATTTAATTATTTTACAGCAAAATCTAATTTAAATGAGTCACCCAGATTTTGTTTTAATTGTTTCATATAATTTTAATTTCATTATTACGATGGAGAAAGAGAACACACGTGAAAAATAGTTTTAAAATAAATTAATTCCGTAACCGTTTAAAAATGTTGAGCTAAAAGAAATTAATCCGCCCAAAAAAAAAATCTTACATCTATTTAAAGGTCTCATTTATGGGGCATTCAAAAATACAAAAGTTTTAAGAACAAATATAAAAAAAGTCTCTAGAGAGAAAAAAAGAATAAAAAGTCTGACTGGTTATGATTTAACTGTTATAACTTTAAAATCCAATAAAAGTCCTAACAGCCAATCAGAGTCTTTATGATCACCAATCATCCACATTAATGGGTTCATCCACATTAATGGGTTCATGCCTCATAAATGGTATGAACTACTTGTAGGATTCTTCAGTCTCTTCTGTTGAAAAAAACACAAGAAGAAGAATATGAGCGGATTTTGATGCACAAGAGAAGTTATAGTATTTAAATTTTAGAGGGGGAGTCATAACCAAACTAAGACTTACGGCGTCTGACCATGTCGTAGACATCCCGATCAATGAAGATGAGATAAATGTCTTTAATTTGTTCCTCTTCTTTTGTTGCCTCACGTTTAACCTAGCAAAAATATTATTGAAATCAAATCTAACAAAATGAATATATACAAGATGATTGATTCAGTCATTTACCGTTGACATTATGCATTTCATATGAAACACACCCTTGCAGTGATTGCATGAGTAGATAGCAAACACATCAGCATCAGAGGATTCTATATCTAATCCACAGAGAGAACAACTCATCTCGTTTCTGAAAGAACTTTGCTCGACAGTATGCTGATGTTGTTGGTTCTTCACATTGACTGGAAACCCAATACACTCTATATGAGCGCTAAAGTAATTACAATCAATGCAGCCATAGAAGGATGCACCGCAAGGTTCACCACACACACTGCAAGCTCTATTGTCATCTATCCAAAAGTTGTAGAGAAAGTGCTTGTGAGATTGGATCGTTCCGGATGTACTAACAACCTCTTTGACGCATTTCAATATGGAAACTGAGTTTGCAAGTGAAACAACTATAGCCAAGCTTTTTTATGCTCAGTTTACATGCAATGCACTTGGATCCACTTGTTATTTCGAGTCTTAGCTCATGATCAGAATGAATGGGATGATTGTGTCGGCCTCCTCGTCTAACACTTTCAAAACACCAATGATGATATAAATCTCCACATGTCACACATGACAAAACTTTTCCACACAACCTCTTATCACAAATATTGCAAACCATCAGATATGACCTCGACACCATAACTTCAACCAAATAATGTAACGATTCCAAGCATCTTTCTTCTCTAGCTCCAATGAATTTATGTCCCCTCTGTAACTCATGACCTAATAGTTGATTGGCTATTTTTACGCATTTGGTACAGATGATAAACTTGCATATGCGACAGAAGAGATTGAAACTTCTTATTTGCCTTGTGCATGCAGTTGTCACAATCCATAGTAACCCATGCAGGGCTGTTTGGCAATAGTGTCAAAAGATGGTTAGAATGAAATCGATGCATTGATGGTTGCCTCAGCTTTACACAGTGATCATGTGCATGGAATTTACATGCCTCGATCTCGCATTTCCATTTTCTACCAACCATATCGTCATCACATATGCTGCATAGTGCACGAAACTCCTTAATATTGCCGAGTGTCAACAAATGATTATGGCTAATATCAGTAATCTGTAACATATTACCTAAAACAATTGAGGGAGGTCGGTCTAAATGAAAAAAAAATTTAACATTACTTCCAACACAGTATAAAATCCATACCAAGAGTTTTTTTCTTCTCCATCTGTTGAACTCGTCATGTCGTCATTGCAAGAATACAAATCTTTCAAGTACGATGGGGAAGTCGCTCTCTGTTGATTACGAGTCAGAGTATGTCATCAACATCATTAAAGGAAAACAAAATATATATATAGAGAATTGAAGTGACAAAGTAATAACCTTGCGTAGAATGCATCCAATATGGCCAACAAAATCACATTCTTCACACGAATAAACATGATGTCCTGCGTGTACCATTGTCTCGCAAACGCCACAATACTCCAAAGAATCATCCTCATGTAGGAATTTTTTACACATAAGTGGATGAATGTGATAAGATTTCTTGAAAACGGACTCGGTCCTAAGACACTCGAAATGAAAGTTAAATTTACATTCCACGCAGTAATAGTAGGGGTCGAGGTATTTTATATCTTTCAAACATATTTGACATGGGCTGTCTTGCACAGAATAGTCCTTACGGGTTACATAAAAGAATCTATGGCGATGAGACTTGTGCATTAGACCTCGTAACAAGGAATCTGCACACCTCAAGAGAAGGTTAAAAATTTTGGGCAACCAAACGGGACACCATCGATATGATCTCCACATGCAGCACAAATTTTTCCACGACCACAAATATGTGTGAAATCAAGACGTTTGAGAGGTTGTGCCGGATGCACGGGATGTTGAATCTCTCTCGGGAAACCAAGACATCGTTCGTGAACAAACGAGTTACATTTAACGCAGCCATAACATATTGAAGAGGGAGAAAGAGGAAGCTCACAGAGGAGGCAAGATCCTTTGACATTTCGTCTTGGTCTACATCTCCTAATTAAATGAGCATGGCTATAATGGAGCACTTGTTTGGTGTCCCAACCCTTGGCGATGTTCTTCAGGAATGCACAATCCAAATCCAAGTAGATCTCACACCCTTTTTGACACTTGTAGTAAGCCCTAGAAAACAAATTCCCTTACCCAAAGCAGAGTTTGTCTCTAGATTTCCCATCATCTTTGCATACACAAAGCTCTAGAGAGTGCTCTGGGTGAAAATCACGTGACACCTTTTGTGGTAGCTTCGAGCAAGGTTTACATAGATCGAAATTACAAGGGTTACAGGCGAACTCCACAGGTTCATCTTTGAAGCACATGTTGCAGATCCCGTCGGCAACGATCTCCGGTGAGGTCAACACACATTCATAGGATCCATGCTTGAGCTCTGCCATGGCGATGGGAGCAAAAAAAAAAAGTCAACGAAGATTAGATCCATTTGATCATTTTTAAATACTAGACGAGACCCCGCGAACCTGAAAAGCCAGGGCTGGATTAAGCTCCAAAAGAAATACATAAAAAAGCATTCACAGGCTTAATGTTGGCCCATTACATCTTTGTAGTAACAAGTAAAAACAATGTTAACAAAAACAGCCCAATTCCTCTGGCAGTATTCATCACTGAAGCAGATGTTATCAACAATGATCTCCGGTCCATTCATAGGAACCATGCTTGAACTCTTCCATTACGATGACAATAAGAAAGTTTAAATGAAGTAACAACCTTTATTTTGTGGTTTACTTTTCGGTTCTACAATAGAAATAAAAATACATCTTAGAGCAACTTGATATTGTCAGATAAATCAAACTCATCTGAAATGAATCGGGAAAACTGATTTGTAAAGAGAACACAAATTTTAGTGTGGTTTAAAATGATTTTAAGTTCTTTGGCTCTAGTTAGCACCTGGAGAAAGTGTAAAGAAAGCAGCACCATTTTCGACGTCATCAGTCTTAATGGCTCCATTGTGAGACATGAGAACTCTGTATATCCGCTTCGAACAAATCTCACCTAATCTTATATCTCCTCCTATTAAACCTTCCACCTTCAAATCTTTCAGTAGAAACTCTTTCTCATGAACCTGTTCCCCATTGTTTCAATCAACACAACACAATTTGCTTCAGAAACAGATAGAAACAACAAACTGACCAAAGTCAAAATCCGTAGTTTGTGTTTACTCACAGATTTGTTAGGATCCATATAAACCTTAAGAAGAGTCTTCATGGATGGATATTTCTTCCACACTGCTACAGCGTATCGCGGCTGTACCTTTGGTATTGCTACTAACGCTTTTAACCTATAAGACCAGTAAATTTTTTTATTAATTTAAACAGATTCAGAGAAACTAAAACACAACCTAAATTCAAAATGGTTTCACTTTACTTTACCATGGACTCTTTTTAATCAAATGCTTGTCAACTGAATCCTTGGAGACTAATGCGCCATTAGCGTTTACTGATAACATAGTTAGTTTCTTCCTGTTCATCAGATAAAAAGCCATGATAAGTTTACTTCAAAATCATGCAGATAAATACATTATTAGCCTCATGTTCATCTAAAATCTAAATTTAATGGATTCTCCAAATCAGCTCAATACTTTGGGGAAAGATATTTAAACTATAATCCAGCATGATACGGAGATCAAATCTTTTGGAAACAAAATCGAACTAGCGTAGATAGTAGTACCTGAATTGACAAGAGGCCAGACTGCTTGTTAAACCAACAACATGTTCAGCAACCTCAGCCTCGTCTACACAGTGTCTGGAATGTACTCTAACATAGTGAGTAGTTAATTGTGCAAGTACCTGTAATACACATCAAGTACCCCAGAAGTACGTATATAAGGACAAACGAAGGATCAAAAATAAAGTTTTCCTCTAAAGACATGCTCATTAGGTACTATAGTACCTCATCGATAGGAGGCCGTCTCCAATTACTGGGGTTCTTGTACTCTTCCTTTTCCCTAGAAGATTAGTTTTGTTCAGCTTCATGATGAGAGGATTAATGCAACACAAAATTTACCTTATCAAACATACCTTTTCTTTACGTAGGACATTAACTTATTGGTGAGGCAGCACACCGTATAAGATGGGTATTGCTCCTGAACTCTTGAGATGTTTTCTAGAAATTTTCCATTAGCAACAAGGTTACAAAATTCTTCAGCCTCATACACAAGTAACACATAAGGAATCTTGGGCCCTTGGGGAAAAGCCTGCAGCAGAGTAAAGAAGATCTTCTAAGGTCCCTCAATACGTAGAAAAATAAGACATTCAGTACAGATGATTCATATAGTTTAGCCGTACTGATCTTCTAAGGCCCTTCAACACATAGAAAAAGGGGTTTATTTCTTTGGTTCTATTGATCTGAATTGAAATTGAGATACTGATGCAATCTCTTCTCTTCTGAATCGGATATTTCATAAAATGAAACTCAATTTAGTGCAGGTATTATGAAGTAATCTTTTATCAGTCTCAGATAAACAACTATCTTGTTCTTAAAGATGGAGGTTTAAAAAGTGAAAAATACACTTGACAGGAAAACAAGCAAAATAATTTCGATAAACAATGCCCAAATGCATGGATCTGAAACACATAAAATACAGCAAATGGAACTTTAAGTAGTTATATCAAACCTACCACCATTTTATAGACGATCCAGACATGAAATCATAGCTTTGACTACCACCACTAAAAATATGAAGAAATGAAACTTGCAACACATAAGAGATCCATAAGTCCAAGAACTTTTGAAACGCATTTTAAACTGACATGCTTATCCTATTAATAAACAAGGATACAAACCAGATGGGGGAACTGATTCAAGTTGCAATTCTGGGTTCTAAGAACTACTTTACATACATGTCAGTTTTGAGACTCAGGATGCAAGCAAGTTAATTAATATTCATAAATTTCAAAAATCCAAAGTGGCTAGGATTTTATCATACCGGAGCAATATCCTCTGGAATTGTCATCATCCAGACAATAGATCTCTCAATTGGATTAGGGGCTACACGGATGGTAATACCTTTCTCAGAGAACCTTGAAAGCATAAGTCCTATGTTAACATTAATACCAGAGGCACTCAGTGTTTATACTTAAGTAACAAACTAACCATTCATATGAAACAAAAAAAAGAGAGTCAAAGAGCAAAACATCTAAAGCATATGTTGAAGAATAAAAAAATATAGAGAAATTCCTTACCTCCAATGGATCCTTCAACCACTTTAGTGTCAATCTCCGCAACAATAGATTTAAGGGCTAACTTTCCCTTTTCCCATTTTTTCTTTTCCTTCTCTAATTTTTTACGCTCAGCTTCTTCTGCTTTCAAGGCTGCTTTCTGTAATTTTTCTTGCTGGATGATGAAAGCCAATTAACTATTTGACCAGGAAACAGAAAATAGAAAATTCATGTAAAGAACACTCACCTCTTTTCTTAACTTCTTTTCCTCCATTGCACAGGTTTTGTCTTCCTTGGACAGCTGCTTTTTTGGCAATGCCTCACCCGGAAGAGTTGTAGTTTTATAACTTCTGATCTTCTTTTTTCGACCCATTTTCTTGACGCTTTCATCGCCTTTTTCGTGGTCAGAATCTACCTGATACCATTTAGAAAAAAAGAGTAAGAAAAATAATACGATACAAAATGAATGTCACGTAATGAGAATCCAGAATTGTCACATCCTCTAAAAGACAGCTATAAAAAATCACACAACGAATCAAAAGATCCCTAATCCTGAACTAATGATGAACAATATGGTACCAGTTCCTAGCAGATAAGTACCTCGATAGTATCATTGGTCGGTGAAGAGCGAAAACTGACTTCATGCATCCAATTAGTATTATCATCTGAAAGAATACAGCAACAAGCATTTATAATCTGGACAATACAAATGAATTTCATCATACATACTTGTGTAGAAGCACCAGAGTTTGGTTTTGAGGTAAGCATACCTATATTTGTCTCAGTATTCTTATAGTATGCCTCACTGGTTCCAGATTCCAATCCACGACCTGGCTCCTTAAAATCAGCAAGCACAGATTTATACTTCTTCGAAGTTTCAGGTCGAGGACTATCTTCAAACTCAGAATCCAGAGAAATTACACGTTTGCCTAGTGAAATTCCAAAATAAACATAGAGAAGTAAGAGAATTGTTGTTTAGCACGAACCTAAAAAAGAACTGAAAGATCCTCATCAATTACGAAATTTCAAAAGCTTCTCTGTATAAATTCTCTATTATTGATAAAACTAAACCTATAATACTGAGAATCGAGAAAATCCCGAGCACGGACGTTAACTTACCGGAGAATTTGTCGTCGCGGTTTGAATCTAAAGCTCTGTAATCAAAGGAGCATTTGACGACAGAGATATCATCAGATAGAGGTGTATCAGGGACGAACAAATGAGTAGAAGAAGATTCCGGTGGTTGCTTATGCGGTGTCGGATCGGAATCTGATATCAGAATCGTAGAGATGGGAGATTTTCGAGCTCGCTTCGGTAGTGATGGAAGTGGAGTAGCTTGATCCTCCCCGTCGGAGATCAGAATGTGATCCTCCATGAAAGAGAGAGATATAGAGAATTTGAATTTTGCAGGAGCGCGGGACTATAGAGGAAGATGACGAGGGTTCGAATTCTGAATCGCCGATAACAAATCCGGAGGTTAAAGATAGTGTTTGGCTACACTGTTATCTGTATTCGATCAAATACTTTGGAATAGTAGTGTTTGGCTGTACGTTCAGCTTTACATTCGTTTTGTATTGAAGGGTGGGGCACTTGCACTATCAAAGACTCTTCGCATTTAAGCGTTTGAGTATTTGCTTCGTTTGATATTCTTTAAAACGAGAATGGAAGATAATCTACCATGTGAAGTTTGACATATCTTTGACCAAGGTCTGGTCAACAAGACCAAAATCCCAACACTCACATCAGCTGGGCCTGTGCAGGGTTTTAAACCCATTAAGAAAACAATCTGATTTGGGAATTAAACCCATTCATGTTATTTGTTCTTTGGTCGTTTATTTGATATTGAAGAAAAACAATTCCAAAGCGAGAAAAGGAGAAACAACCGATTTCGACAAGGAATTAGAAGTCTTCCAAGCATTATCAAAAGGAGCCAAGAGGTCATCAACACAAGGTCCAGGATCAGCCCAATAATAAATCAGTTCCAAAGCAAAAAACCAAAAAGTTCTCCCATTTTTAACCATAAATAGAAAAAATTCACAAAATACCATGATACTCTTCAAACCCAGCATCTCAATCTAAGAGAAAATGTCCTTAACTACTACACCACAAGATATTTTACACAACTTGATGCCGAGAAAATGCCTTTAACCACTACACCACAAGATATTTTACACAACTTGATGCCTCTAAATATATTAATATTATTCTACTGTTTAAAACAACTGCTTGTTAGGCTTTAGATTAGGGTCGGGCCTGCGAAGTGATCAAACAAACATAGCAAACAACAGAAACAAGAGCTAAATCAAATAAAGAGAGGGAGTTCCAGTTCTTAGAAGGTTTCTGGGAGGTTTTCATAGGTTTCTTGTTCTTTTTCTTCTTCTTAGTCTCGGATTTAGGTTCGGGTACTTCGTGTATGTGAATCATCATAAGATTAACTTGTTTCTTTGTGAGGTACTTATCACACGAAACACATAAGATTGGTGAGTGAGAGATTTAAGAGAGATTGTAAAAGGATGTTTGCAAGGATGAGTCCTTGCATGAGATAAACTCTCTAGTTTAAGAGGAACTCATTAAATTATGTGTTCGTTAGCTAACTTACACAACAAACAAGTCTAACCAATCGAACTAAAACCTAACATACTAAATATAATAATAATTTTGTATAATTATGATTCATATGAATAATTAAACTTAAATCGATTGCGTGAGCTGATTGTTGAAGAGTCTTAGTGAGCAATTGTATTTTGTATAATTAAGCATGTTAGAACAGAGTAATGCTTGAAATGAAATTGGTGATCAAAAGGATCTAGAGGAATCATATTTAGATGAAGTCGATGTAACCTCACTCACCTATGTCTTAGAGCATCTCCAACGCATTCTTCTATTTTTTTAACTCTAAAATAGAGAATCACAAAAATAGAGTTGAGTTTTATTCCAACTCATTCCTCTATTTTTTACTCTAAAAAAATAATATTCCAATTATATTTTTTTTACTTTATTATTATTTCTAAAAAATATTTATTATTTATCAAAATTTTAAATTTAACCCACTTATTTTATTTTAAACCAAAATCTAATAAAATTACGATATCTTTGAGATAAATTTTTTTATTACATAAATAAAATTACTTACCCAACATAAATAAAATAACAAAGACAACAAAAGATAATAGATTTTTAAGCATAATCATTAGTGTTTCTCCCAAAAATAATTAATTAATGCATTTTGAAGTGTGAAATGAGCTAATATTGTTTAATAATATTGTTTATGAGCTTATATAAATAAATTATATACATTTAGTTAATTAAATAACTAAAAAATAGTTAAATAATATTGTTTATGTATAAAATAAAAACATATGAAATTAAAAGATTACTTTATAAATAAAAAGCTTCACTCTACAATAGAGTAATAAATAGTATTACTCCAAATATAGAGTAATATTTTCATTACTCTATTTTAGAATGGGATATAGAGTGGGGTTGGAGTAACTTTTACTTTATAATATAGTTTAGAGGTAAAAATAGAGTGGGTTTGGAGATGTTCTTAGGAGAAAATGTCTCACTATTATAAAACTAATATATCTAATACAATTTAATTGAACAATTAAATTCTAAATTATATAAAAAAGAATTAAACCCAAATTATATAATGATAAGTTCTAAGAGAGTTTCTTATGAATATTTAGGAGTTTCTCAAATGAAAAACAGTTCTCATTTTCTCTTTCTTTTATTTATTAGTATTTTCAAAATTTGAATAGTGAGATACTCATTCTGAAACTCCCACTAAATATGCTTTTAGAATTGAATGATGCATAAAAGAGAAAGTTGGATTAAACAAACACATACTCAAAACTAAGATATGTATAGATTGTCAGATTGGTCTAAGTGGAAATTTGCCAGGAAGAAAGAGATGACCTCTTTGAGAAAGAATAAGACATGGATTTGGTTAAGAAACCAGGAGACTAGTGGGATTATTATAAGTAAACTGATTACAGGAAAAAGGATGTTTTGGTGTTGAAGAATAATGATACAAAGCGAAACTAGTTGCTTAGAAGCTCTTATAAAAGGAAGAAATCGACTACTATGATATACTTTCTCCTGTGGTTAAACATGGATCTATGTTGTCATCCCGATTTGGGTCTAAAAAAGTTTGATGCTAAAACATACTAGATTTTAATTTCTACATAGAAAACTAGAAGAAGAAATCTTCATGTTTAAACCTAAAGGGTATATATATTGAAAAGGACATAGAAGATTTGGTGAGTTTGTTGAAGAGATTTATGTATGGTTAAAAATAGATTCCTCGACAATACAATCAAAGATTTGATTACTTCATAGTGGAGCTGATAGCTGACTATATCATATAATAACAACACTCATTGGAATAACGAATAAGCGAAACAGAGTGACCCATGAACCAATATTTGTATAGTAGAACCCATGTGAAGATCTGATCCTGCACACCAAGCTTATTAAAGATCCATCACACTATATATTTATAAATGTTAAATAGTAAGGCAAAAGTAAAACTTAAAAATATTAATGATTTTTTCGACCAAAAAAATATTAATGATTTAGTTCATATGGAGAGGTTTCGCCTTTTATATTTGGTAAAGATTTTTCACTTTGACCTTATAATGAGTTGATCAAATCTATAATAATTTTATTATAATGAGTTGATCAAATCTCAGAGAAAACAACAAAAAAAACTTCAATTTTATTCGTTCGAATTATTTATCATCATACGTTCAGAAGAGGACAAAGAACAAGTCTCCAAGAGGCAAAACACACACATTCATTAACTAATCTTCACACGATCCAAGAAAGAGTCTTCCGGATCTCAGACCCGACCCGACCGACACTGTCCATAAGCTTAACCGGACAGTTATTACGTATAGCACTAAGCTCATACGGCGACGTATCAGTCGCAAGCCATTGCTCAACATCAAAGCTTTGTTGCGCGCACTTAGCATGAACTCCAGCCGTCGTGACTTCCACGTAGTTAACATACCAGCCGTGATGGTCACCGGAGCCATCAGAGGTCAGATTTAGAGAACAGACCGGGCTAGGAAGACACGGTGCTTTCCCACTGAAAATGTCGAGATTACCCCTCTCGTAGTAGTTGTAACCTGGTCCCATTAAACCACCCCATGCCTCTAGGTTTTTGATTCCGATGTAGTCTCCGTATTTGTCGTAGATTCTAGCGCTTATGATCGAATCTGTACCGGCTTTGAAGATCGATCCGGTTCGGAGATAGAATGTGTAGACACAATCTGCTTCATCGTCCTGAAAAATCAAGAAAATATATTTGTAGTCTAATATGGTTAGACTAATGTAGCTAGGATCTATATTTAAAGTCAATGGATATGAGATTTAGGAAACTTACGGAGAATGTGATGGTGGAAACGGTGGCGATGAAGAGGAGGAGGGAGAGGAAGAGAACGTCACGGCGAGGCATCATTGGGTGATATGAAAGTGAGAAAGAGAGATCTAAATCTTATGGAAATATTAATAGATAACCTGGAAATGTTATGAGTTTGAGACTTTAGATTTCAAAGGACGGGGATATTATTGTCTGCTTTTCGGAGTAGTCTGTGAAGATGACGTGGCGGTTTTTGGTTCGTTGTGATAAGAAATGAGTATTTAAAGGATCCTATAAGCACGTCGTTAACTCGGCGGACAGGTCGGCATGCGGTGTCAGATTTCATTATTTAGCATTTTGTGTTTTTTGTCAGATTTTTTTTTTTACATGATGGCAATTTCGACCCAACAAAAAAAGATATGCAATTTTACAAAGAAAAATACTCAAACATACCATTTATAATTTATAAACTTTTTTTTTTGTCGACAACTCTTTTCATTATAATCATTTTTTTTATTCTCCTAATGCAACATGTTTCACGTGTACTGGGGAAAGAATTAAAGAAATGTAAATTCCTTTTCTCTTTTTTTTTTTTTGCCTTTTCGAGAAAATGTAGACCATTTTAAGATAATAATTTCATTGATACTTTTCCATGTACAGCTGTATGTTGATAAAAAATTATAAAACATTTAATTGCTCATGTACATACAAAAGAAATGACATAAATTTTGGATAGTATTGTCACCGAAGCAGACAAAAAGGCCCACAACAAAATGCTCGAATATTTTACTCATTATGTTTTGTAATTTGTATACATAATTTATGTTCGAAAAACCGATCTGGTAAACAAATTAAGAGTAACTTCTTCTTTGATCTCCATTCAACATAAAACTGTATTTTATGAGTTTTCTAATGTAGTAGTTTTACAAATAACAGAATATATATATGAAGGTGAGTTGTCTAACTCTAAATAGCAAAACTTCTCAAAACCAACCAAAAGTTTGAGTCATGCAACAAACCACTTACTTTTCCCATGCAAGCCCAATTTTCGCATCTTCTTACAATTCTTTCTCTTTCGTCTTCCCTCTAGACCAATCTCGACCACACATCTCGTAACTTGTGATGTTAAGGTTAAGGGTTTATTAGATGCAAAGAAGGTTGAGATTGTGTCGGAGAATTGTGAGAGTGAATTCAAGAACTGACACTCTCGATATTGTTTTTATATATACCATGATTGTGTTGTTAGAGTTACAATGTGATTAATTAATTATTACTTTCTATGTAATGTTCAATTTTTCATTTTTTCCCCCTGATGATGTCTTTGTTTTTACTCTATATTGTTAAGCGACAAAAGAAAACTAGAACGAAGAAGAACACTATAGACAGTTTTTTTTTTTTTTTAATGTATCTTTAATTTTGGAGATTACATAAAAATTTAGGCTGTTTAGCCCATGTGGTCAATGAAAACCGCTTCTTATATTCAGAACTCAGAAGAAAGAAGGTTGAACTTCTTTTCCCTTACTTGGGCTCATCTCAATATAACTGGGCCTGAATTGAAAAGATGGGTTTTGAAAGAATGAATGTTGAAACAATCTTTGATCAAACACTTCTCCTTCGAACCGACGTCTATGAAAGCCGTGAAGTCAACAAGGCATATCAAACTAGCAGAAGGAAGAGACTCGCGATTTCTGATTGTTTTGTCGATCACTCGAGCTAGATGGCTCAGTATAATTGGGTGCAGTCAAAGATGAATGCGTCAAACATAACGTGAAGGGACAACATGATTAGAATGAAGCTGAGATGTTTCGAAAGTGTCACTGATGAGGTAAGATAGTCTATCCATCCAATCGGTAGGAGAGGACCACAACTTCAGACTACACTTTCAAGGAGAAATGACAAGCAAATAATATATGATCTTTGATTCGGGTTCATCACATAAAACGTATGTCTGAGTGTGACCTCAGTTGCGCGTGCGACTACCGATTGAGAGAAGTAATGAAATTGTACATCATGATGCTTTAAAAGAAACAGACTAAACCATAGATCTATTTTTCTTGGTTCAATAAGTAGAACTTGTTCCAAAAATGGAAAAAAAAAAAGAGGATAAAATCTTTAAAGAGTAGAAAATCATTTATATCGTTAAATCGAAAACTGAAATGGACTAAAAATCCAAAAACATTTCTTAGAAAATCACGATACTTATTTTCTCTCCAAAACAAAATAATAGCAGCACTTAACCAAGGCAAGAAGGTAAAAATGTGTTCACACCTAGAGGTAGAGGAGGTAGTGAATTAGCCAATAGAATAGCAAACGAATTTCTTTCTTTCTTGAACTATGATCCTAAATTGTTCTATATAAGGTGCCTAGTTGGATAAAACAATCTGTAATATGGTATACAAATCATTGCAACTCTTGCTTGGTTAATGAAAGTTGTTGCACCAAAAGAAAACAAAGAAAAGATCCTTGGATTATTGAATTTCATAGATCGCACATCAAAATATAATGTTTTTTTTGGTGAACTAATGTTAATTTAGAAAATTTTCATTATTATAATAATTAATCGAAAAATATATATAGAATCAGTTCATATAGACACTACTATATACCAAGAAAAGGTTGAGTAGTCACTTTCACCAAACCAAAGTGGAGAACTAATAATTGTGTATAAAGATATTCCACTAGAAAGTGAAACAAATAGGTCCAGTTATTCATTTAGGCAACTTTGGACCATTTCAAATTCTTAATTGTGATAACATTTTTGTTACCTATTTTGGATTATTGTTTCCTAAAAATATAAAAATGCGAATATGATAGTTTTGCCTTGGATGTAAATACGTGTGTTTTTTTTGTATCTTCAATTTGTGTAAAACAAAAACATAACGCATACGGATTGAGTAAAGATACACTATTTAAGGTATAAAAATTTGTTATCCATTGAGTATTTTGAAAAACGGGATCGGATAATGCGGCTACGGATAATTCATGTATTTAAAATCATTACATGTACTGAGATTGGGATTTAAGTTTGGGTATGTAAGGGTAGTTTTTGATTAAGTATGACTAACACTGTATGAGTAATTTAAAAAACTAACAGATCACCTTAGATCGTTTTCAAAAATTTTAATTATCTATGGTAGTTACCCTATTCATACTTTTACCCATGGAAATACGTTGTTAGTTTTAGAGAAGACGAAGAAGAAAGAGACTGAGCTAAAAGTTTGTTATTTTCCTTGAGTGGATCTGTTTACAACAAACACTCTTATATCTTGAGAGTGTACCGGTTTAGACTAACCAAGAATCTTATCTATTGGATTTTATATCATAATCGGTTTACATAATTCACTATATTTCATATCCCCTCTCAAGATATGAATATGGATAATAGACTCATCTTGCCAATGATATTTCGGAACAGAGTTGGAAATAAAGGTTTTGTGAAGACATCTGCAAGTTGATTGTGTGTTCGAACATGCATTGTCTTCAGCAAACCGCTCTCAATCCATTCTCTTATCGTATGGCAATCTCGTTCAATGAGTTTAGTTCTTTCGTGGAATAGAGAGTTGTTGGCAATGTGAATGGCTGATGTAGAATCACATAATAGAGGCAGTGTCTTTTGTGGAACCTGAAATTCTGTAAGCAAATTAACTAGCCAAGATATTTCACAATCTGCAAATGCCATTATTCTATATTCTGACTCTGCTGACGATCTGGAAATAACATCATGTTTCTTAGACTTCCATGAGATAAGCGAATCTCCAAGAAACATACAATAACCAGATGTTGATTTACTTGTATCCGGACATGTAAACAATCAGCATCACAAAACGCTTTGAGTTGTAGATTAGACTTAGAAGGATAAAATAACCCCAAACCAACTGCGCTTTACTGTAACGCACTACCTTTTGAGCTGCATTTAGATGAGACTGTTTTGGATTAGAAGAGTATTGATACAACTTGTTCACTTGATGTTGTGAGTTTCTGAGATAATGGGCCTTAGTCATTTATTCTCCCTGGCCTAATCCGAATCCAAGTTAAGGTCAAGCCCATGAAACCTGCAAAACAGAGAGCAACGTTAGGTTTTGGGTATAAAAGGATTACAGCAGCTTAGGTCTCAAGGTAACACAAGACGTGAGACAAAGAGAGAGCCGCAAGAGATTACAAAGTGAGAAACAGAGAGAAGTAGAGAAAGACACTAAGAAGCAGCCGAGAGAGAGACACAAAGAGAGTAAAGTCTTTGTCTTTCTGTTCTTTGTGAGTGTGCTTGAGATTGTTAGCTCCTTCTAGTTTTCCTTTTTTTTTGTGTGTGAGATCAAACCTGTAACAAGAAGAAAGAGAAACTCCATTAGGGCTTGTAATATCTTTGCTTGATAGTGGAAAGTTGTGGGAGACGGTTCCCACCCGAGACGTACCGGTTAGAGGCCGGGAACTCGGTTATCAATCTCTTGTGCCTTAATTCTAGCTAAGCAATTATCGTTTCCGCAAGTTTGAAAACTCAACAAGTGGTATCAGAGCAATCCAGGTTTTGATTGCAAGTGCTAGAAGGGTTTTACAAGAGAGTCAAGGCAAGGTTTCAAGCAGGGAAACTCAATGACGAACACTCGTATTGAGGTAAACATATTTGATGGAAGTGGCGACTTTTCTCTATGGAAAGTTCGCATGTTAGCTCACTTTGGTGTTCTAGGGCTGAAGTCGATCTTGACAGATGACAAACTGTTGAAGAATCCAGCGCCGACCAAAGAAGAATTAGAAGCTGCTAAGAAGGATCCACAGAAGGGAGTAGATGGTGTTCCTGACTTAGATCCAAACATTGATCCAGCGAAGTTCGAAAAATCAGAAAAGGCTATGGATCTGATTGTGTTGAACGTGGGGAATCAAGTGCTAAGGAAAATCAGTAACTGTGAGACAGCTGCAGATATGTGGTCTACTTTAAACAGGTTGTACATGGAGACTTCTTTGCCTAATCGTATCTACCTACAGCTTAAGTTTTATACCTTCAAGATGAATGATTTGAAGAGTATAGATGAGAACGTTGATGACTTCCTAAAGCTGGTTGCAGACCTAAACAACCTAGGAGTGGAAGTGTCAGAAGAAGTACAAGCTATACTTCTGTTGAGTTCGCTACCCTACAAGTATGATCAACTCAAGGAGACTCTCAAGTATGGCAGAGACATACTCAGATTGAATGAAGTCACAGGGGCTGCCAAGTCAAAAGAGAGAGAGTTGTTAGAGAGCGAGAGAGCCTCAAGTTCACAAGGAGAGGGGCTGTACGTTGAAGCTAGAGGAAGAACGAAAGGGAGAGGCAAGTCTAGAGGCAGAGGCAGAGCTCAGTCAAGGCCTAGGTACGACAAGAGTGACACAGGATGTTTCATATGTGGAAGTGAGGATCACTGGAAAAGGGATTGTCCAGAGAGAAAAACAAAGAAACCCACAGAATCTGCAAATTTTGCAACTGAGCACAAGGAACCGATGATGTTAACAGTTAGTGCGCAAGATACGAAGAAGGAATGGGTTATGGATTCTGGCTGTACATTCCACAGTACACCAGACAAGGAAGTCTTGTTTGACTTCAAGGAGCTCAATGGCGGAAGAGTGTTAATGGCTAACAACACTCATGGATACATCAAGGGAACTGGGAAGATCAGAATTCAAAACCAAGATGGTTCTGAAGTGATACTCAAGGATGTTAAGTACATACCGGAAGTGAGTAGGAATCTGATTTCCTATGGGATGTTAGAAAAATCAGGCTGCAAGTATGAAGGAAGAGATCTTATGGTTCACTTCTACAAGGATAATAAGAAGGTGATATCAGGGAAATATCACAAAGGTCTCTATTATCTACAAGGCGCAGTTGCTAAGAGTGAGCAGATTGTTTCTAGGAAGATGAGTACAGAAACTATGGAGGCTGAACAAGGATTGAGAAAGAAGAAGTCTAAGAGAGTGACTTTTAGTGACAATATAGTTCAGGGACCTACTCTACATGGTTTTAAAGAAAAGGGTTCATCAATTCAAGGTGGAGAATCTTACAGCGTTAAAGAAGATTCTGGGTGTGTGGCTTATGCTTTGGCTACTACAAGAGCGATTGATGCGGAACCTAAAACCAGTGAGGAAGCAAAGAAAAGCAAGGAAGAGAAGCATGGGAAAATTGCTGAAGAAGAGCAGAAGCTTGCTGGAAGTAAAAGGTTTGTTGAATCGAAACCAGGACTACTAGGAGCTGTTGAAAAGCAAGAGTTTAATGCTAGGGTGGTAGCACAGGGCTTTTCAAAGATGGAATTCATCAGAGACCTAGTGTATAAAGGAGATGTTGTCTTAAGCAAGAAAGTCGCAAGCAACAAAGCAGCAGTTTTTCGAAAGGAAGTAGTACCTGAACAGAAGCTTCAGGTTTGCTACGATCCCCTAAACTTTGTCTGAAGGACAGAGCAGCTCCAGGTAACTCCCATATCGACAGTACGCTCTCGCAGGAAAAAAGAACAAGGAAACATGTCAGTTTCAAGGTGGTTCTTATGTCGATAAGAAATAAAGAAATCAAATGGGTTTACGGAGTTACCTGTAGGCATCTGGAATTGCAATAAGGAGATATTGATTCCAGGTGGAGCTGATGGAAGAGATTCAAGAAAAAAAAAAATCAGTTCTTCACTAAAAATTCTTGAATTTTAACAGATAAGTCGAGAGTAATACTTCAGAGGAAAAGAGATTACCTGAAGTTACAGGAAGCATGTTATAAGCAGCTAACAAGGAAGGAGATTTAAGTATCTCATGTGAAGCTGTGGAGAAGAAGAGGCGAAATTCTGAAAATTTCGTGAACTTGAAATCTCAGAGAGGGACAAACTAAAATCATCACAACAAAGAGATGAAGAGGAGTTTATGAATACCTGAGATTACACAGGGTAATGGTGACAGAGGAATCACCGGAGATGCGATATTGAAATCGCATGGGACATAACTATCAAAGAGGCAAAGGAGAAGATTACAGCTTAGTGGTTTAAATGGTGAGGCTTGAGAGCTTCGCCGGCCACCAGAGAGGAACGGCAGCAAGAGATCTCGCCGGAAAATGCAGAGATCCGGTCAGAATCATATCTGAGAGTCACGGCGTCGAGCTAAAGACGCGACTCTGGTTTTGGCTGAGGCATCGTGGGCGTCGGGTTCTAATGGCGGTGAAGTGGCATCGTGGGCGTCGGGTTCTAATGGCTGTGAAGTAGGCGATGGTTTTAGCCTATGAAGTCACCGGCGGAAGCAAGTTTCGTGAATTGGATTCTGGCTTTGGCAAGGTGAAAAAGAAGCTTCACGCTAAGGAAGGAGAAGAAAAAAAATGGACTAGGCCCAAGGTGGAGATTGTGAGTTTCTGAGATAATGGGCCTTAGTCATTTATTCTCCCTGGCCTAATCCGAATCCAAGTTAAGGTCAAGCCCATGAAACCTGCAAAACAGAGAGCAACGTTAGGTTTTGGGTATAAAAGGATTACAGCAGCTTAGGTCTCAAGGTAACACAAGACGTGAGACAAAGAGAGAGCCGCAAGAGATTACAAAGTGAGAAACAGAGAGAAGTAGAGAAAGACACTAAGAAGCAGCCGAGAGAGAGACACAAAGAGAGTAAAGTCTTTGTCTTTCTGTTCTTTGTGAGTGTGCTTGAGATTGTTAGCTCCTTCTAGTTTTCCTTTTTTTGTGTGTGTGAGATCAAACCTGTAACAAGAAGAAAGAGAAACTCCATTAGGGCTTGTAATATCTTTGCTTGATAGTGGAAAGTTGTGGGAGACGGTTCCCACC
This sequence comes from Cardamine occulta, assembly GCA_028015245.1. Classification (NCBI taxonomy): domain Eukaryota; kingdom Viridiplantae; phylum Streptophyta; class Magnoliopsida; order Brassicales; family Brassicaceae; genus Cardamine; species Cardamine occulta. Next base: position 1,141,626 of record CM051377.1, read on the forward strand.
CGAGACGTACCGGTTAGAGGCCGGGAACTCGGTTATCAATCTCTTGTGCCTTAATTCTAGCTAAGCAATTTAAGTTGTGGGAGACGGTTTCCGCAAGTTTGAAAACTCAACAGATGTTATATCAGGCCTTGTTATTGTCAGATACATCAACATTCTAACCAATCTTTGATATACTTCTGGATTAGGCAACTCTGGTTCATCACTGTCTTGGCACAATTTGATGCTTGGTTCCTTAGGCATGCTTGAAGGTCTGCATCCTAATAAGCATGTATCCTCTAATAACTCAAGAGCATATTTTCTTTGACAAACCGAGATTTCTGCACTCGTTCTTGCTATCTCCAAGCCTAAGAAATATTTCAAAGGCCCTAAATCTCTCTCTGAGCTTAAAAGCTTTTGCTAGATCTTCTTTCAGTTTAGTCACAGCATCATCATTACTACTAGCTATCACAATATCATTTACATAAACTAATAATGCAATGTAACTATCATGTGTGTGTCTGATAAACAAAGCATTATTAGCATGAGACTTGTGAAAACCCAAACCGATGAGTGTTGAACTGAATTTCAAGAACCATTGTCTCGATGGTTGTCTTAGTCCATAAAGAGACTTTTGTAGTTTCAAAACAGCATTTTCAGGCAATGTTTCCCACTTTCTTTCTGCATATCCCTGAGGTAACTCCATATATATATATATATATATATATTTTCTTCAAGATCACCGTTGAGAAAGGCATTTGAAATGTCTAGTTGACGAAACTCCAATTTTTAGCGACTAAAACTGAAATCAGAACTCGAACAGTAGTCAACTTTGCAACATGGGAAAATGTATCCACAAAATCAATTCCTTCATGTTGCATGTATCCTTTGGCTACTAAACAAGCCTTGATACTATATTAGTAATGGGCCTAACCCACACCCAAAAGCTAGTTCAAGAGTAGAGGATTACCACACACTTATATATTGCTCAAGAATCACAAATCCAACCGATGTGTGACATTTAATACATCTTTCTCATGCTCAGGATTGAATATCTGAAAGATAAAGTTTGTGAGACTAGACATTTATGGGTGGTACACGTGTTCGTCGACATGTTTTGTCAAATTAAATTGTTCGATCCAATGTCAGAATTTAGAACTGAATGAAAATATAGATATAAATATATATATGTATATATATAATTTTGATTTCTTAGAGATAATATCACATGTTATTATAACAAAATCACGGATTAATTTAATAGTTGCGGATTAGTTAATATTTATAATTTATCTTTTGATTAATATATATAATTTAAATAACTAAAGTAAAATTATTTACCCAAATTAAAATAAATTTAATACTAAAATATATAAAAATAAAATTTGCACATTAATACTCGAGATATGTATTAAAAACACAATCTAATTCTTGTATAATTATTATTTATATGATGTATATGTTATTTTACTTAGCACAAAACAATTGTAATAAAATATGAAATTAATCGCAATTATGTGTTTTTTTATTATCTTAATTTCGAAAACTAACAAGTTAATCCGCCAAATCCATGGTTATAATGCAGGGTGAAAAAAGTTATTAGTTTCGAACCTGCATATCTTGGCAGAACAACACGCTAAGAACTGCAACTAAGTTCAACCCACCGTTGGAGGGATTAAATGGGACGGATTAACCCGCTAAAAACCGCAACTAAGTTTAACCAACCGTGAGAGAAGTTAAATGGGACGGGTTTACCCGCTTTAATATCTCCTACACATATACGATTAATATTCCTAACATAAATTATACTCATACAAATTATATGTCGTTACAACACTGTACTCTTCTATAAATCAAAATCCAATGAAATATGTTGTTACTAATATTATAAACAAATAAATATATGTATATATGATATATATTATTTAAAAAATTTAACCTGTTCGATACCAAACGGATCCCTTAGTAACAAATCATTAACCTTGCAAACAAAATTTTCTAAATGTTATGGGTTTTAAGTGACACTCCTTTTAAGCATATAGCTCCGCCCCTGGACCCACAAGCATGAAGCACCTACTAATAGTATAATGAGTTAATGATTATTGACCTGTTTGAATATAAAACATTGGTTTATGTACATACATCGTAATATCTTAGTGTTATATCTTAACGAACCACAGAAGACTGTGTTTGTATTATTACGACCAGCTGATGTCGGGATTACATGTTTTTGTAAATATAATTATTTGTAAATATATAATTTCATGGGGATATATATATATATATATATTACAATTTGAACGTTTGCATTGATAGCAACAATGGACTAGTCACAAAACGAAAGTTGAAAAAACAAGGGATCAACAACTTCTGTGTCTTCTAGTTATACATTCAAAATCATCTGCGTTCTCATACGTTAGAATCTTAATAAATAATATAAAGTTAAGAAACAAAAAAAGATTCTCCTGTACTTGTAGACTCTTTCATGCCCCACATCTTAACTGTTTCCATTCCACCAAACGTTCTAAAAAATCCATAACCTATATATTAAACCAAATAAATCAGCAAAAAATTATTAATAAATCCACATTACACCATTATGAATTAATGTTTATAGACTGAGAGAGCTTGCCTCATCTGGCTCTTTAAGAGAATAAGAAGCGTTAGTCTCCTTGGCGTATTTGGATACAAGAATCCCAAGACCTTGATTTTTATCTCTCAATATCTGTTACAATGTCACTTAAATCAATATTTATATTCTTAACTATTCATCTAAACATCTTCAAATAAATTTAATTATCGAGACATATACTATATGTATTATATACCTTAAAGGCATCTTCGTCCGTACGATCATCTCCGATATATATAGGAAAAACATTGGTACAATTATCATATCCTACATATGCCAATTGCTAGTATCAATTAGTGAAAATTAATTAAAATTTTTAAAGTTTCAACCACAAGTAATTTTTCATATACTCCACCATTTTATATGATATTTCATTATGACAAAAAATCAATAATTAGATTTAAAAAAATCAATAATTATATATGAATAAAGTGTTACCGAGTGATTCTAACAAGAACTCGAGTGCTTTGCCTTTATCCCATTTAATGATTGGACGAACCTCAAACACCTGAAATTAAAGCAGACCTAAAAAGTAAATAATCATGATTAAAAACAAAATCTTAGTTGAGATATGAAGTTATGAGCTACTTAAAACTATTATTTTTGTATAAAATTGTTACTTTTCTTCCTTGGGTAAGCATGAGCTTGGGGTAGTTCTTCAACACTGATCGAACTTGATGGGCCAAGTCACTCCATTTCTGTAAATTTGTATATTAGTTGGTAGATTATTAAAAAAAAATTTTGATAAAGAGGTAGATTAATTTTAAAATTATATATATATATATATATTAATATATAATTCATTTGATAGAAACAAATTATCCATACATTTTCTTCTACGCATCGAAAGTGAACAGACGCACAAAATTTGTTGTTCTCAACTTTGGCTCCTGAAATCGATTTAGTTTTCTCGACTAGTTTTTCATAAACCTAAAAAAAAATGGAAAAATATATATTTTATTAATATTAATATAACCAGAAGAAAAATCATTGTTGAATTACTGGGGTAGAATGTGACCTCGTTGATCACCGGGAGAAACTCTGTCGCAGGTTGACAAAGCAGAGATTGGTTTTTCTGGATTTTGTTTAAGAAATGAGAAAAAAAAAAAACAACAATGAGAAAAATAATAAATTTGTTTTCTTGTAGATCAAATATTCATACTTTATTGCATATAGATCCTTTCTCTGGTCCTTTGATGTCCATGCCATGACTTCCAGCATAGTACAACTCAGTTAATTTCACAAAACTATAAACCTGAAACATAATTTATAAAGCAAAGATTAAATGAATATGAAGAATAACAAATTAAGAGTTAACAATGAAAAAAAAATGTATGATACCTTCTCTCTGCATCTCCCACTAACTATGGCCGTCGGAAAACCATTTGCCAGTTTCCTCACAGTATTTCGCATCTGAAAAAAATATTAAAACACAAAGATTATTTAATAAAGGCTAAATGCACTAAATGACCATGAACATTTATTAAATTAGGTAATGATTATAGATTTTTTTTAATTAAACACACAAAAAGTTAGTGATATTTTTCTAATAACATGCTAGTATATTAATAATAGTAGAGAAATAATACCCTAATTAAGTGTATTTTGCTAAAAGATCATAATTATTTACTTAACTAACTTGCACGATATAGTAAAAAACAAAATCTTACATTATGGTTATCGACTTAATTGAACTTTTAATAAATTAGAACATAAAGACTCTATGTTACAATTTTGAATTTTTGTTTTCTAAATTTGAAAAAACGTACCTTCTTGGACATGAAAGCTCGATCAGGATCATCAACAATGGGAGAAAGAGTACCATCATAATCAAGAAACATAACAATTTGTTTTCCTTCAGATTCAAGAAGTATTTCTTCGAACATGTTCAAAGCTGATGGATGTTCTTTCTGCAAATACGCAATTCTCTCGTTTAATAAAAATGAAAAGAATATAATAAACAATAAACAGAGGAAGTAAGAATACATTACAATCCAAGAAGATTGGCTATTGAAGGATTTTGGACGAGTAGGAGAACAAGCTCTCATGGAATCAACCCATGATCTTATCAACCCTCCTCTTCCCTCCTTGATCTGAAGAACTTTCTTCGCCGGCGACTTATCTCCGTCGTCTTCTCCGATATATAAAACCTCCGGGTTTGAGATGATATTTGTCTCCAACATTTTACTAATGTTCTCTTCAATTAATCTAACTGAAGCATATAAAGTTTGAAACAGATAGATAAAAACACATTACTAAGATGTAAACTTTGTGTGTATATATATAATCGTGGTATTATTTCTGTAATGTTATTATAATATTAACAAAAAAAATTACCCATTTTTTGGATATGAATCAAAACTTGAATCGAAATTATAATTTTGTTGGAAATGAAACTGAATGTGAGTTTAACTAAGGGGATGTACTGATTTTATAGTTGAAAGAACACTTTAAAAAAAAATTAAAAAAAAAAATATTAAAAAAACAAATGAAAATCAGATATGGCTGTGTTTGGGTCCAAGTCGAAACCATCGAGTGCGAGTCCCACTATACTGTCCACGTGTACCTATGGGCCCCATAGGTGGCTTCCTTGCTGGCTAACTTTGGATATTGTTTGGTTGTTTGGCGTTGGAGCGTTCCCATCAAGCGCCACGTGGTCCCCTCCAATTTGATCAAATAATCTTTTTGTTTTGTTTGATTTTTTTTATATGGTCCACTTGCCTATATATATTATAGCCTCGTTAAGGACTTAGGAGAGTGGAATCTAGCTTTACGGCAGATGATCTTATTGTCTACGACGAATCAATGGTGCAATACACGCAACAAATGAAATAAGGAACGATTTCGTGAATAATTTTGTGATAGTTATAACTTATAACATCAACAAATTTACACATATAGTATAACATTTATAATATATTATTGATGCTCATAATATAAAATTTTACAAGTTATCAACCCTGATTTTTGGATAAAACATGCAAAGCAAAAGCTTTAAGCCTTAAAATATAGTTATTAAATTTTGGTGGCCATGTTTGTAAGCTTTAAGCCTCTCTTCTACTTGATAATGAGAGTGTGAAACATTTTGATTTTCTTTTCCTTACAACTCATTTTTTCTTCTAACAACTCACATTCACTTAATATTATAACAAATAAAAGAAAATATCCCAATGCTTTGCTTTTTCCCCATCTGTAATTAAAATTAATTTTAACTTTTAATATATATTTGATATTAATGTGTTTTCTAATTTTTTATTTTATGCAATATGACTTACTAAGTAAATTGAGAAAATTATATATTCACAAGGTTTTTTTGTTAAAATAAATAATCGCAATGTTTTTCAAAGTATTTTCATAATACCCTTAAAGTGCAAGTTTTCACAAATTTCTCATTTCTAAAGTATAAACCCCTAACTCATGTCTACCAAACAGTACCTTACCATAGTTGACTACCTAGTCAAATTCTAACTCTTGTAGTTATCTTTAACCAAAAAAAAAAAAACTATTGTAGTTAGGCAGATAAATACATAGATATGATATGCATTACCGTAAATCTAAAAAATTAGCTTGGTTAATTTTCGTTCAAGAAATTCGGTTATAGAAATAAAAATCGAAAATGGCCGAGGGCTTCATAGCCTCGTGCTCCACCATTAGCTTATTTTAGGGTGAATAACAGTAATATTCGGTTATAAGGTTCTCTTTTTCAACATATCGACGCCACCATTCGGAACATGGCATCAAGTTTTAGATAGAATTAGCCATTGTTTGCCTCAGATCCTCATGATCGACATCTCGTCTTTTAATTGATGATGTCGATACGATCAACTCTTCTTCTTCTTCCTAACCCTCTTTTAATTTGAGCTGCAAGAAACTTAGGAGTAGAAATCTGAAATCTTTTTTCTTCTTTTGCAATATTTTTTCCATCTTCTTGAAATTTAAATTGTAAAATCTTTAATTTATTTAAAAAAAAAACAGTAGGATTGGAATATATACACGCACAAGCCATTTTTTTGCCGACGCATATTTTATATAAACCAATCACCATAACATGTAAGTTTATTTTGTTTTTTGTTTATAACATGCAATTTTATAATGAGACAAAAGTATGCCAAACTAAAATCGAACACGTTTTTGTTCTTTGTAGGTTTTACTGTTTTAACAGCTGTTGCTGTTTGTCAAGTGCCACATGGCTAAGTAGTTAACAACTATCTACTGTCCAGTCAACGTCTGACACATTCTGACATTAGTTAGTTCAAAAAACCAAACAATTAAGAAAATTCCCTTCTTAATAGTTTTTGAGTATTCTCATTGGAGATCTAACGAAAAACAAAAGTTGATTAATTGAGATTTGAGGTAATTAAATTGATCTTAGTCTTGAGTTCGTGGAGATAGAGTTCATTCTGACTCTTCAGATATTTTTATTTACGTCTCATGGATCATGTTGACACCTGACTCTCACTACTTTTTTTTTTTTCACTTTTTTCGGTTTTTTTTTTCTTTTTATAATTAGAATTTGATCCAAGTTATCTTTTCAGGATAAATGTAACCGTCTCACTGGACTTTTTAATGGATTTAAAACATGACACCACTTCGACTCGTCACATGAGTTTTTTGTTTTTTTTTTTACTGTATCAATAATTTAGAACTAATATTCTAAAAGATTTGATAGTGATGTGAATAACTTCGTTTATTTCCTAGTGAAAACAGACATAATGATTTCACATAAAGTTTTGCGGTGAATATGGCGAGTAACATATTTTTTTGGGAAAATATGTTACATGATGCATAAATTTTTAGAAGTAAAAGAGGAACCCTGCATGATCACATGTGTGGATATGCCGTTTGTTCTGATGCAAATATATAACATTTTGTTTGATTTTTAATCTTCCATACATGAAATATGTAAAATAATTACTAGTTAGAAAAAAAAAACATATGTAAAATCTATATAATAATAACAATCTCATAAATGTCGTTTACATCTATTCATTTTAAAATTACGTTTCATCATCACAAAATTGCATTTATTCATTTCATATTATGGTCTAATATATATAGAGTTAAACTCCTATATAGTGATTTCTTATTATAACTTCGTGGACCTCATCTACTTACATGAGATCCGATGTTTTAACCATGTGAAATGTAGCTACAATCTCTGCAGCAAGAAAAAAACTATCATTACTTACGTATATGATAGATATATCGTACATGATCTTTTAGGTCTAATTAAGCCAGATTTTGGAACCGACAGTTCACGTGCAACGAATCAAAATTGTCTCCACCCACCACGTGACCGATCTTACACAGACATAGAGCATATAATCCATTTCGACCAAAACAACTTTTGGAAAACCTTTGCCTACTACACCAATTATGGTCTATATGACCACATGTTTTTACTAAGAAGATGTATTTGTAATTATATAAAAAACAGCTAACATATATAGTATTAGTGACATACATAAAAAAACAGAAAAATACATATCCAACATCATTTCCATTAAATTAATCATAGTTTACGTCCAACAAACCTAGAACATATTTCATTAGGCCATCTCCAATGGTTCGTCATTTTGAAGGAAAACTGAAAAAATGCTTTTCTAATGGTGCATCATTTGAGGGAAAAAATGAGAATATGAACAATATTCTATCATATTTGAGAGAACTCTATTCACAAAACTCATATGTTTCTTCAAAATGATGTACTATTGAAAAAGGTTTTCTCTTATTTTTTTAATATTTTTCTTTAAAATGTGAGACCACTAGAACGTAAATGGGTTTTTAAAAATAAATAATTAGTAATAAATAAGAATATACTTAGAATATTTATTTTTGAGGGAAAAAATGATGTAACCATTGGAGAAAAACTCATTTTAAGTTTACATCATTTTGAAAGAAAAAATGAAGTAAAGCATTGGAGATGTTCTTACGAAATCAAAATCAACACATTCGTATTCGATTTCATTCATCAAAAGCCTTGTTTTTTAGAGTCGCTAGATTAGCGACTGCAACACAAACATGAAGTCTAAAAAGACATGCATTCTGCAGAATAGTATTTCAACAACACTTGAATAACTAGGTTAGGAGACAAGTTATGCTTTGAATATTATTGTGTATTGATAATGATCTCTAACAAACTACTTTGTGTATATCAGTATATGTTTGTAGTCGCAGCGACGCTCTGGAGTTGTATTTTTTTACCGTAATAGTGTGATTTTAGTGTAGTAGCCGTTTGTTTAGCGACTCTAAAAAGAACAGAGCTGAAGTCGATAGTATTTTTGGTTAAAATTGGGTGAATTCCCTCGAGTTAGTTTATTTAAGTTTGAACTCATGTCGTATTTTAAATTTCTTTTAATTGATTGTTATCCCAAGTAACAGACATTGTCAAGACTAAACGTGACCCGTAACCGATGTAACGGATACTAGATTTTGACCCGCATATATGTTTATAGAATTTGTTTGGGGAAATGTTTATAAACTTTTCAAGATTAGTGTTAGAGCATGATTAATGGGAGTACTCTTTATGGGGTTTTTACTAATATTTTATTATAAATTTTGTGCAAATCGAGGTGGAAGGGTTCTTAAAATTAAGAAACTGATTCTAAAAGTTTTTATTTAAGAACCGGTTCTTAAGAAGGGATTTTTAAAACACGTTTACCAATGAAGTTGATATTTTTTTAATCCTAAGAACCCTCCTGAAAACTCCTCCTAAGAACTCCTCTAGAACCTCTCATTAATCATGATCTTACTTTAGTAAATGTTTTAATTACGCCCCTGTTGATATATTATTTATTGCCCCCACTACTTATGTTTTTCATATATGTTTTGATCAATACAAATACAATATATAAAACCCAATTTATTTTTATGTATTTTTGTGTACAAGCACATATTTCTTTAACTAAATGAATATACGTCAAATCTCTTTTGTTAGTTTGGAAGAATTAACTAAATATTCTAAATGATTTTGAAAGTTTGCTTTAGCTTTTACTTAACTAAAACTTGACTTTTTTCTTTATGTTTTACGAAAGTAACATCAACTTATATTACCATATTTTTGTCTTTTTTTTTGTCTTTCATTTTCTGTTTTAGATTTTAGTCAAATTTTGATTTTTGTCCGCTTTTATCAAACAAGAAATCTTTTGTTCAGATATTAATTATTTTCTATGTTATGAGATTTTAATTTAGTTCCTCTTTTTTAGAATTTTTTTTGTTTTTTCATCTCTTTTCTTTTATATTTTAGAAATTTGTTTTCTTCAAACCTTAGGATATTTTTGTTAGGTATTATTGTGTTTTAACATGTTATTTTATACATTTTTATAATTTAATATTGTTGCTCCGGGTAAAATTAATTTCTGGATCTGCCATTGTCCGTAAGAATTGTTTTATAAAGATTAGTCAAATATGTAATTAGTGTATTTATTGATTATAAAAAATTTGAATTCAATTTGAGAAAATTGCTCTATAATTTGAAATTTTAGATTAGTTATTTTTGGAAATTTGTAATAAGATAATAAGTAAATATTTCATTTTAAAATTAATGTTAAAAATCCTTGTGTTTGGTTGTTATGTTAGTAGATAATTAGTATCTTTAGATTATATGGAAATATTTTATTTATTAACTAATATTAAAAAAATTTTAGTTGTGTTTGGATACATGGATTATATTAAGATACAAAGACATTTTTACCATTAATGAGAGTTTTTTTTTGTTCTTTTTTTTAATGGCAATATATGTACATTCTTACAATTTAACATTATTTTATATTTAGTGCTTCCCAATTAATAGTATAGACTATCTTGATTATATACTTGAGTCTTTTTTTTTTTTTTGGTACTTATCACCATGAGTTAGCGTTTTTTATATTTAGTTCCAAATATAATTTTTTTTGGAGATATGTAGTACTCATGTAAGAACCATATTTGGAGTAGCTAACAAAAGGATTTTCCAAACTTTTTCCTAAAAAAATCTAAATTAATCGTGACATTATCATTAGCTAGGGTTTGTAAAGAAAAGAAGTCTATTTATAAATTTAATTAGCCCATAATATTTATAATATATAAATAAAATACTGAACAATCAATTAATCGGTATTATGTTTCTGTGAATTTTGAAAATTTAATAAAAAATAAAACATGAGAAATGTTGTACATGAGATATCTATAACCTATAAATACATATTCCTATCATTTTACCATCACTCGTTGTCTCATCATTTTTAGATACGATATCAAAATATGTAACCAAAGACTCAGACAAGAACCACCAAGCAACATTCGATTCCAGACAGTTCAGTTTATTTAAAAAAACAATTAGTGAATTTTCAAGTTTTTGTTTTTGTTTTTTTTTTTGTCATCTAAGAATATATATAACCAATGAATTGAAAGTAGCTTACCATCATCATCAGTATTAGCAAAAAAAAAACAGGGAAATGTTAAACACCCCGAATAACTAATGTCCCCAGAATCTAAAGAGAATTCAAATACCTAAACTAAAACAAGAGAAAGATGATAAAACCCGTAAAAATACCAATACACATGTCCTGACTAAGTGAATTTTCAAGTAATTTTTTTTTTATCTACTAAATCAGGAAAACAAATATTTATTCTAGATCTTTTGTTCCTTGAGAACATGACCCTCAATTATAGAAGACTGCCAACGGCAATCCTATCTCCAAACTCTGAGCATATGATGGGATCGAAACAAACAATTATCATGGCACGTGGATTATTTCAACGGTCACGACAGTTCCTACCATGCCATAATTTCCTGATGTGGTTTCTATCTATATGAGTGTCACACAAAACCTTTTTTCTTTAGTTTAATTCTAAAGTTTATTTCAAAAAATCACTATTTCAGGTGTAACATTTTTAAAAAGTCATTTTTCCAATGTCTTTTAAAAAAATTATTTTTCAGTGTAAAAAAACTATTTTGCTCTTTATTCAATGAAAACTTTTTTTTTATAATCTGTTTTAGTTTGTCTACGAGTGTTCGTAGACAAATTTATGCTTTATATTTTGTCTATAAGACGGTTTTATTTAGATAGTCGAAACATTATGCTTGAGTTCTCTATTTATAATGTAGGGTTAAGTTTTATTAAGATATAAATTTTGGTAATTGATTCAAACATAGTAATATCAACTCTTCTGCTCATATTCAAAGATTTTGATTTTTTAAGTACATAACACATCTTTTATTCGGTTGATTTTTTTTGTTTGTTTTTTCCCTTGTTTGAAGGAGTGGTGCATGTTCAAATACAGAAACCCGATTAATTTCTAGTTTTCTTTTTTTTATAAATGTCTTTTATGAACGACTGAATACATTAATCAGTTTTGGGTTCTTTATTTATAATTTATGGTTAACTTCTTTTTAAATATCCTTTATAGACGAAAGACTGTACAGTAATTGGTTTGAGTTTCTTATTACAATTTAGAGTTTAGTTTTTATTTTTAATGTCTTTTATGGACGCAAGACTATACATTAATTGGTTTTGGTTTTTATTTTATTTATAGTTTAGGGTTTAGTTTTAGTTTTAATATCTTTTATAGCCGAAAGAATGTACATTAATCGATTTGAGTTTCTTATTTATAATTTAGAGTTTAGTTTTCTTTTTATATGTCTTTTATTGACAAGCAAAAATTAGGCCCCGGTCTGATACGGATATCCGGGGTTTTTGGGGATATCCGCATCCGGATCCGTAATTTTGATATCCGCATCCGAATCTGATTATCTTGAATATGCGAGTTTCAGATATCTGTCAAAAACCTTGGATATCCGCGGATATTCGGATCCAGTTTTTTTTTTTAAATAATAAAAATTATTATTATATAGAATTTGAAGCAAAAAAATAATAAAAATTATTATAATATAAAAATTCAAAATATTATTATTATATTATGATAACACAAAATCTGAGAAAAAAATAAATTTAATATAAATAATTAATAAATATTATTATAATATAAATAATCTCAGATCCGGATATCCGGTTTTATTTTTTTTCTTATCCAGATGAATCCGGCTGAATCTTTTATTCGATTATCTGGATCCGGATCCGGTCCATCCAGTTAAATTTTAGTTTGAGTTTCTCGTTTACAATTTAAATTTTAGTTTTCTTATTTATATGTATTTTATGGACGACCGACTGTACATTAATCGGTTTAGATTTCTCATTTACAATTTAAGGTTTAGTTTATATCTTTTATGGACCACCAACTTTACGTTAATCGGTTTTGAAGAAATGTTTCTCTACAAATCATTCACAATTCCTCATGTATAACTTTTGTATTTTCATCTTTAGTACACCATGAACGTTACTATCTATGTTATTTTTTGTCTACAAATATCTTATATTTTCGTACACCAAATCATTTTTCCGTAGACCAAAAACTGCTTTGGTGTACCAAACAATTTTTCTTCACAAAATCAGGGGTAAAATCGTCTAATTTTTACTTTAGCATTATTGTTGACAATTACTGTAGCAAGTGGATTTTTCCGAATATCCCTTCCTAATTGTTGCAATTTTCATAAATCTCTTTTAATTCTATATGTCAACACTGTTCATCTTGTAGGAAAATATGGAGAATTGATGAAAATAATCCCTTTTGATAATTTAATGAAATCACTAAAAGTGAAAATAACCTCTTTTGATAATTGATTTAAATTTCAGAAAGTATATATATAATAAAAAATAAAAATTAGTCATGACAAATAAAGAAAATGAACAATTTTTTTTTCACCCTGAAAATCGATGTTGATAGAAAAAAAAAGATATATATACACAAACTTGAATGTTTCAGTAACTTGAGCCGTGCCCCACTCTTTTTACTTTTCTATTGACATTTGAACTTAGTTTTTTTTTTTTTTTTTCTGGTGAAAATATTTGTTCTTAATTATAGAATGGAAATACTGAACTTCGAAATTTATATATTATTTAAATAACTTTTCTGGAGACACTGTTTTTGTTGGTTTTGGAAAAAAAATAGAAAAAAGGGTGCAACATGAAGACTTTCCGGAAGATCACTTATCCTATTATTACTCTCGTTCAAACACATTTAACTTCAGAGTTCTGATGGGATCCGGTGCATTAATGCTGGTATGATCACACCTTTGGGAGACACTGTTAAGATATCATCATACATGATCGTTGATACAGTTTTGAAATGTTTAAGAATTACAGAATTGAAAATATCATACCATGTTTTGTGTTTATTTTTTAAGAAAAAACGAAAAACAAAATGTACATAGGACAAAATTAAATAAATTACAGTTCAATCATTTTCAGCATGTTGACAATAAAGAAATGAAAAGGAAGAAAGGAGAAATAGAAAGCTGGAAGCCTTTAATTTTGGGGAATATTATTAAAAAGCAACAATAAAGTAGGAATAATGTTGTCAATATATTTCACATTCGATCAAGTTGTTAAAAGCTTTTAGTTAAGGTTCGCGGAAATTAAATCTAAATAATACTAGAATACTACTATCTTTGTAAATATAATTTTGATTTTCACATATATCTGCTTTTAGAGTTGGGTTTGAGTCGTTTGACCAAATGTTATGTGGAAGGAAAACTCCCATTCGTATTGAAGGTGTTCGACTTCCGGGTGTTCGAGTAGCTCACGTGCCTCGCATGTTCAACTAATGCAATGGCAAAACTGTAACTTTTTTTTTGGTTTTAACTAGTAAGACAAGATTGTTTTAGCTAACATATGTTTTAGTTAATAATATACTTAATGTCCTCGATCGCAATATTAACTCTTTGATTTTTTTTTATAATAAAAATGTCATTTTGTCACGAAAGAGTCTTGAGGATTATAGCTAACTCCTATAAAATATTTACAGCCCTATAGTTATATATATATATATTGATTACTTTCTTTTTGTTGTCTATTAGATCTGTTAGGGTATTTAGTGGCTATTTAAACTTGTTATTAATGCTCATTGATCATTTGATAGCTAACAAAAATTATTAATTAGATGATTATTGAAAAGATTAATACCATAAAAATGGATTAGTTGAGATTAGTGACTCCACTAGTTAGAAAGTAGTCATCCTAGTCAATTACCTCATCCCGAAAGTTCGTCTTTCTTTATTTGATTCAAACTGATTTTAGTTATTTCTCGCTTTTATTTAAATTCAAATTTGTTACAAATTCAAAAACACTTGTCTTGCTTAGATTGGATTAATGACATGTATTCTTATTGTGTTTGTTATTGTTTCCTTGTGGTTCGATACCCTAAATACTCAATAGCACATTAGGTTAATTGATAGTGTTGTAAAACACGCCTAAATCACTATGAAAGATGGTTCTGCATATACGACATCTCCAAAATAGACATATTTTTCTTACAATACACGAGATTACAACGGATGAATATATCTACAATACTCTGAAACCTCTGACAAAATTTGTTTCCATCAATCTATAAGAAATTATACTTTATGGGGAGTATGATTTATCTAACAATCTATAACTATTTGATTGTGTACAAAATTAGTAAATCACTATATACACTAATTGATTATTAATTTCCTAATTATTTTACACTAATTGTTTAAAAATTTATTCTCACTTTTTTGTTAATTTATGCTCAATTTCTATTGTATTTTATTTTTGTACTCTTAGCACCCTCATCAAGGGTTTCTCCTTGAATATCTCAGCTACTTTTTCATATTTTTATTAATAAAAGGAAAAAAAAAAGAGGAAAGAAGGGAGAGACCTCTATGAGAAACTCCAATCATACTTGTCTTCTTCTGATTGATTTATTTGTGTTTTTTTTTACATTTAAAGTTTAATTATACAGTTAAATGATTTTAAAAATATGATTATTATATGTCTGAGAGACTTAAAAGAGTTTCTAAATGTCAAATAATTGGGGATGCTCTTAGACCTTTTTTCCAACATCAGTTCTAAATGTCATAGAACGTTTTTTAATGGAAGAAATTTCACAAACATTGCTTTTGATTTGAAGATTCTTGATGCTTTAGTGTTAAAGATCTAAGGAAAACCATTCATAGATTATGCCATATTCGATTTGCTAGAGTGGTTCGTGTTTTTGAGAGCAAATCCATATTCGATGTGAAGAGTTGACTTCACTGAATCCACATTCGACTACATTTGCCAAAAAAAAAAAAAAAATCTATTCTGAATAACAAAAGAAGCCAGTGTCTTCATTCAATAATGGAATTATGTATTAATGATTTAAAATGATAATGGCTTAGGTAACTCTTGACATCCTCCAAAAGTCACCAATCTTTAAACTTACTTTCCTTTGAAAATTAATGGATATAAGTACTTTTTATTTTTCATAAGATATAAGTACTTTTCTATATGTATCAAACTAAAACATACAATAAACGATACATGTAGAATATATGTTTGAAATAACAAGCTTAGCATATTTTCAGCTAAATTCCGCATGAGCCAACACTTCGATCCTACAGTTTTGCAACACTGACACACACCAATGGTCATATATATATATATCAACGACGCCTCAACCCATAAAATAAACTCCACTTGAATTTAATTAGTTCAATGTAACCTCACTTTATGAATTAAATTCTTTAAAGAACTAAAAATGTAAAGGATCTAATATAGTATAGAACACATGAACCACATTATTAATATAGATTTTTTGGTTGGGATAAAACTATTAGGTTCTTCAGCTCGCTGGAACATCGAAAACACAATGAAGGCTGTAAAATGATTAGTCGCCAACCCCATATATATGGAGTATTAAAAAAATGAACATGTAATTATGGTTTTCTGTAGAATTAAAGGCATTAAACGGATTCCAACAGAAACAGTTGGTAATGGAGATATTTTGTGATTAATGTCTAAACATGAATCCTAGTAAGCTTAGTGTTGGAGTTATGCTCTTTCTACGTGTCTTGCACTAACCCTAAACCCGATTGTTTAATTAATAACTTGGTGCGATTTATCAGAGTAATTGCAGTTAGTAAACATGGAGAAAATGCTATCTAAAAATTAACAATTATTTTTTAACGATTTTATCTATCATTTAACTGTAAAAAAATTGAAAGATTTGCTTTCATAGTATTTTAACTTTTAAAGTATGCATTGATTTTATTAAATTGAGGTTAGAATTTATGGTTTAAGTTATTTAGGCATTCATTTGTTAATTAAAAATTCACATATGAAACTAACATGTTCAGTTAAATAAAATATAAATTAAACCAATAAAATAAAATAAAACATAAAATCAAAACTAAAAACACACTTTTCGATGGAACTAAATCACATTATTCCAATTTTTAATTTCATTTCAATATTGTCATCTGCATGTCATGTGCCTAATTCACTCATTATTAATTCTTTTTGATAATTAATAAAAATAATCAAATTGTCATAAATATTTGACATTGTGCTCCGCCTAAGACTATTGTGAAAATGTTAGTAAGTTTTTTTTTACATCACGTTTCTTAAAGATGAAATACTAGAAGTCCTCATTTATTAGATACAGTGAAGTCTATATCTTCTGACAATAAAATTCAGGGCTTTTTAAAACTATTTGTAGTTCAAATTTTTTATTAAACATATATTTTATGTGATAAAATGGTTTTGTTTTTTTAATTATAGGCTCATTTATATGCATTTTAATTTTTTAACTGTATGCTTTAATTTATATGTATATTAATATTTGCAATTTTTTTTAATTACAGGCTCCAAGTTTTATAAATATTTGAAATTTTCTTTAAAAAAATTTTAATCAAGATTTTCTTCAAGCGCTCCATTTGGGCGTGCTAAAAGACGGTCGTAATAAAGTTGAAAGCAAATAATAGTTCATATATATTTTTCAATTTTAATATTTTACTCTTTCTACAAGTATAATCGTTCACCCTTTCGACAAACCCTTTTACATGTATAAAACATCCAATCATATACGTTACTACATATTTCTCTCTTATATATATATATTTCTGTTAATATTTTGCTAAATAATTTTGTTAAAATTTTTGTAATTACTTTTAAAATAAAAATGTTCACAAAATTATGTAGCCAACTTTGGTTAGCCAACGTTTTAAGAATATTTTCATGATCGTTTTTAAATAGTTTTAAAGATATCAAATTTCTTTTGATAAGCCTAGCTAGAGCCATATACTAATAAATGGCGACTGCTAGTTTAACTAATTTCATAACCTAAATTTCAATACCAAAAGAAGTAACAAAGTAAATAAAGTATGTAAACGATTGGAAATTTAACTTTCAAAGTCAAAACAGATTAAGAAGTCAATTCTAAAGTAAAACTATTTAAGTTTTAATTAAACAGAGGGATACATAACTCATGCATGCTTAAACATCTTAAATATACATCTTAAATGAAAACTTTAAAAGTCTTATACACACATTTTGTAGAACATACTATGCGGTCGTTTATCTTAAATATTTTACCATGACAACATTGACAAGGTTGCAAGAATGACATAATGGCTGAGAAATAATACCTTTGCCAAGAATTTGGACAAATTTGGATAAATCTTGAAGAGGCTTCAGATATGGATCTTCACCAAAATAAACATTCACTATGAAAAGTAGTGCAACATTCATTGCACCAATAGAACATTTTTGTGCCAGTGTCTTTTAAATTACGTTCGCACACCTCGCACCAATCTTTTTCATATATTTCTTTCCCATATAAAATTGTGAGAAAGTGTGTGTCATGCTTATACTTTACTCTGTCTGGTAAGGTAGCACACTTAATACATAAAATAAAATCGCATTTGATGCAATTTAATTGTTTAAGACACTCTGTTTTGCAAAAGTGACATATGGGTTTTTTTACTGGGTCTAAAGCTAAGAACAATGGATGTTCATGACCTTTATAATCTAATGGCTCAGAAATTGAAGCACACCGTACATGTAGATCGAAGTCGCAGTCACCTATGTGACACCCATAGACAAAGCCACCAAAATCACGTCTACACGCATTACAAATACGGGAATAACGGTCATTCAAAGCCTCCAACGTAAGTGGATGTGGATGTAATGCATGATGTAATCTTCGGGGAAACTTAGCACATGTTTCATGGAGAATGAACTCACATTCCAAACAAGAATAGAAGTTACCTTCATAGATTTGAAGGATACATGCTTGACAAAGCTTGTTTTCGTCATAAAGTATGTTGACCTTGAGCTGGAGATGATGATCATGAAGAAAATACATTATCACTCCTTTAGATATTATATTGAACGACCCAACATCTTGAGTTATATCATCTTCTTCTGGTACACCTTCTAGTTCTTCTCCATTCCACACATCTTGGATGAACAACATAATCATTACACTTTTCACAAGTATATGCACCATAACCACCATTAATATTTTGACGGCAAACCCCACAAGAACTTTCTCCTGATTGAAGAAAAGATATATAGGAGATACGATGGTGATGACGTGATATCTTGATAATATGTGGAGCATACATACAATCGTTATGAGCTACAAAGTTGCATCTAAGACAAACGTAGGTGGGATAAAAAGTTTTTAGTAACCCACAAACGTTGCAAATTAGGAAATTTTGCCTAGGGAAAAAGGTGAGAGGATGGTTATGAGTTTTTGGTTTTTCTATAACAAAGAGTATCGGTTTCATCGCACATATTGGATGCATGAAAGCCTGACATATGGTACAATGATAGACAAGAGAGTTTGCTCTTCTTCCACAACAAAAACACTCAGTAATACGACCAAGAAATGGATGAGGATGAAAGTAAAGTTGGAGAGAATGCTCAGGATGGTAAGGATGTATTATTTTAAGTGGAGATTGGACACATTCTTTGTGGTAAATTTCATCACAATAGTCACAGAAATAATAGTTTGTACCGGAATTTGAGCCTCGGCATGCAGAACAGCCACCATCAATATCGAGTTCTTTATTGTTGCACCAAAACAAAGGGAGTACTGGATGATAAAAGTACGACTCTTTTGTAGAGAAGGCGTACTCAGGGTGAGAAATGAGAGGGAAAGTGGTCATCCTCATTGAATACTTTGGAGAATTACTGTCTCGGTACCATCGTCTACGAGGACATAAGAAAAGAGGTTGAAGAAGGCGATCGTCACTAACTGCTTCACAAGAAGAGGTTGGGCCTTGTTTTTGCTGTATGGAATCGTACTTCGGGTGGTGATATACCAGCTGAAATAGTTTACCATCCTTATCCACCTCATGAAATCTACCGACAGAATCCATGGTAGCTCTCAATATTTATTCACTATATGTTAAGATCTTTAAATTTATTTGTTATCCCATTTTCAACAATCTTCCACTATAAATATGAAAATTTGAGTCCAAATGCATATTTCTACTTTTAGTTATTAGATCCTTTACGTAAAAGGAAAGTTGATTTTGTTCTTTTCTTTATAATTGTAATAATGTTCTTTCCATGCAGTTAAATAATCAATTTTTTCTTTGTTACCGAGTAGCTCTTGGTCTAGTGGCTTCCTTGAAAGAGATTAGACCATTGACAAAGAGGTCACGAGTTCGAGTCTACTTGGGAGGAGGGATATTTCCAAAGAAAAATCTAAAGGCTGCCTCCGAACCCACGGGCAACCTTTAAAACAAATATTTAACCCCAAATTAGATTTATTTTTAGTTGTCAGTTAAATATTAAATTAAATGTTTCTGCGCAAAAACCCTTTTATATTATAAGATTAAATTTATATCTCATGCGTTATGTGGAGCTTTAATTTTAAACTACTTATGATACGATTGTAAACTTAATTTACCAAGCGATATACAACATATACATTGTCGAGTATAATTTTTTCTTTCAACAGCAATGAATCGTTAGCTACCGGTAGATCGGGTTTGGCAAATGCACTCTATCCATCGAAAAAGCACTTCATGTCATAAGAAAATTTTGACTAAGTCATCAATGTCTCTATCCGGATATCTCATTTCTCCGATCATGCTTATGTGGACAAACATTTTAGCTTGGGTTTAAAAATGATAATCCAGTCTACTAATTCAGGCCATATATTTTTTCTAAATATTCATTCATTTCACATCGTGAATTGAATAAGATCTAAAAGATTCATTGTAGTTATATGTGTATGTATCTTGCCGAGCTTTTGTCAATTTCTAACATTTTTCTCTACCATTTTTTTCGTCATCTTTCTAGATGCACATGTTCTCTTCTAGGCATTTATTATCTTTTCATGTTATTTTTACTCACATATAACAAATAGAACTGTGAATTGATTCTCAACCTATAACAAAATTATATCCTCATTTTTATCGTTTTGTACTCTATTTCTCTATGATCAATTGCATGATCGAATTGAGCGTCAAAGATTTTAAAGAGACATACCAAGTTGCGTGAACATATATTTTATTCTAAGAATAACTACTTTTTTTTTATGTAAACCTATTTGTTATGCAAAGTTGACAATATAAATAAATGAATAATCGTATAAATTTAGTTACTTTTATTTTTTAAAATTCATAAATTATTCTTATTGCTTTAAACGTGAAAAGCTCTTTTTGATAATATTATTTTCTTACAAATAAAACTCATTTTCTTTACACTAGATTTTCGTATAATCCAAAACTATCTTGAGTCTTGAAGATAAATATTTTTTTTTTTATCATTCTTTGAGATATATAATATTTTTTAATTCTTACATTATTCTTTTGACTTTAAACGTGAAAAGCTCTTTTGATAATATTCTTTCCTCACAAATATAAACTCATTTTCTTTGCACCTAGTTTTCGTATATTCTGAAACTATCTTAAGTCTTGAAGATAAATATTTTTTTTTGTGATCAGTATTGAAGATATATAAAAAAGTTTAACTCATAAATTATTCTTATTACTTTAAAATTAAGTCAGAAACTCTTTTCTATATAATATTATTTTCTCACAAATAAAAACTTCTTGTCTTTGCACCTGGTTTTCGTACTTTCTGGAACTGTCGTGAGTATTGATGATAAATAATTTTCTTGACCAGTTATTTAGGCAGTTAATCAAGTGGTGTATGCAAAATCATGCGCTATATATGTTTCATTATAGGTGTCATTTAAGGTTTTGCACACATATATAGAAAATATTTAAATTTTAATATACTGTATAAATTTTATTGGTTAATAATATATTAAAGTACTAGAGATAAAACTAAACATTTTATCAAAATTCTGCTTTGAAAATATAAAATGTCACTTACTCCGAAATAAAATTAAAGTTTTAAAATGATACTTAATATGAAACAGAAAGAATATATAATTAATGTGTTTTATCTTCTTTTATTGTACCCATACAATCAACAAATAGTTTTTGATTAAAAATCGAAATGTAATGATTAACTAATTCCTTATTTGCTCTACACGCCAAGTATCATCTTACATTTTTTATACAATTTGATTAGAACATTAATTAGATGTAAAAGCAATATGATATTAATATATATGCACATGTTCTATAATTTTATATCAGAATAAAAATATTTATAAATTTTAGATATTACATAATCCGACACAGAAAAGAATTGTCATGATTTCATTTGTATTATTAGTTCTATAGAACAAAAGCTATAGGAACCAAAATTTAGTTGCCTATTTGATGTTTTTTATACTTAAAATTACTATCAATAAAATTAACTACTTAAAAATAAATTTATGATATATCAAAATATTTATAGATAACCCCATCAAAAATAGCTTAATGATGTAAGTAAATTCTAATGGGATTATTTATAAACTAGTATTCCACCCGTACTACGTATCGGAAAAAGAAATTAGTTTATATACATTTTAATAAATGTATTTTTATTTTAAATGACAGATATTTCAAAGATCAATGGAAACATAAGAAAATATTTCATAGATCAACATAAACCAAAATATATCTAGCATAATCAGATTAGTGTTTGCAACATGCCAAAAATAGATGTAAGAGGATGACTCCTCCTTCAAAAAATAATTTCTTTAAAATAAATGAATCAGATAAACATAAAAAAAATTGAGATGAAAAGAGAGAGAACAAACAGAGATGAACTGAATATTTTAAGATACAATTAAGTTAACCGTGAATTAATTGAAGATTGGACACAATGGATGTGAGAAACAAAAAATGATGAATATGAAACACAGAAAAATTGAATGATGAATATGAAAAAACAGAAAAAATGTTGGAGAGGAAAAATACAATAATAATCACTTTAAATGTAAAGAGATTACCGATGGTAGCATATAAAAAGTTACCCAGGACTGAAATAATTTATTTGTCGCTTTAATAAGTTTTATATGAGAAAATGTGGTAGTTTTTTTCTGTGATAATGTGATGGAAGAGTGAGAAACAGTTGAATAAAAACCTCTAAAATATTAGTTGAATTTAAATCTGAAATCTTTTGATGAATACAATTGGCCAAGTAATTTGTAAAATATTTAAAAACTATTTATATTTTATGAAATGTCACCATTTTATTGGTGAAGTGACTTGTGCTTTATTAGATAAAAGATGATTTGACATATTCTAATATTAGTTTTTTCTTAAATAGTTAGTTTTTTATATATATAAAATATAGATTTTCAAGTGAAAGTACATTTTCAAATATATATATATTTTAAATTATATTTACGTTTTAAAATACTCTTCACATTTTTATTTTTATTTATTAGGAATAAATCAAAGAAGTTGAAAATAGATTTTCAAAATATATTTTTTCCATATAAAAGGAATTATAAAGTTTTATTTAAAATAGAAAATATATCATAATTAATTCTAGTGTAATGTTGGTTGAGAACCAATCAAAAAGCGTATTTAATATAATATCGGGTAATTTTATTTCACTTAATGGATATTTCTATGAAGACAATCACTCTAGAAAACACAAGATTCATATTGCCACTGTTCTTCAGTTTAGAAACAGTATCGATTGCGAATAGGATATATTCAACAGTCCACGTTTGATGTTTCCTTTGATCTTAGAGAGATCCACCGGTATATAAACATTTTTCAAAATCCAAAAAAAATTAATTTATTTTGGCATTCCTAAAGTCAAATGTAAGGAATGTTGCATCACCGTAACTCGAACGCGTTTACTACAGGAAAACATGTCATTTTCTCACCAAATTTCTAATCAAAAATTATGGTGGAAAATATTTTCTACTAATTTTCAAAACATGATACCGGTTCCATAATCTAATCCACGTTGATTTTAACTGATGATGTTAGAAGAAATAAAAACTAATGATTATAGTAAGGCTTTTAGGGATTTTGTATTGTTGAAAGTGTTTGTATATCTCAGATCTCCAGATTTGAGTTTCTTAATGGCAATGTTATCTATTTTCTTGTTCTGTGAAAATTTGGGGTGAAGTTTGATGATATTCTCTGAGCTAAAAAGAATACATAAAAATAAAAAATAAAAAATTTAACAAAAAAAATAAACCCGATAAGTGTTATTTTAAAAATCATAAATCCGATCAGCACCGTCAACCATTACATTTATGAATCAGTGTTTAGTATTCTGGTTTTCAAAATATTATTTTTGTAGAGATTATTGTTAAAACCTACAGAAAATAACTATCTCTGTACTATTACAAGAGAAGTACAAATGAGTAATCATCAAAATATCTTTTTACTTATCCCTATATCCAAACTATCTCTATACTATTAAAAATAAAATAAAAATTAAATTTAATAATTATCTAATATTAAGATTTTAATAGTATGGAAACTAACACTAATTTCAAATTTCCTAAAATATCTCTTCCTAATTTAAACTGGTATATTGAAAAGCAATTATGATTCTCCTTTCACTTTTATTTGATCTTATTTTAAAATTATTTTGAATTATTATATAATCCATATAATTCATAAAACTTTAAATTTTTTTTACATATGTTGTCATTCGAATTTTGAAAAACGGACATATATTACTCAATGTGTTTGTTCAATATCCCACATCGGCTAAAAATTTTGAGAAATAGTTCAAATCATATTATAAAAAAAGACCAAAATTATTCTAAATACGAATGAGTAGGAAGCTTGACTTATCATGCATTCAAATTTTAAAAATTTATTTGGTTTAATCCGGTTCTTTAGTTGAATAAATTTCAACTTTTAAAAAAAATTCAAAATATTATAAATATTTAAAAATTTAAAAATTTAAAAATATTCTAATATTTAAATTTTATTAAAGTTTAAAATACTATAAATATATATTTAAACTCTATAAAAAGTTGAAAATATTAATAATATTTAAACTCTATAAATATTTACACTCTATAAATATTTAAACTCTAAAAATTATTTTATATACTATCAATATTAAAATCTCTTTGTGGACAAAAATAATATTTAGAAAAACAAATAATAAATTGAACTCAACACAATAAAATTCATTCTGGTGACACAATGCTAAAAGATTTAGATGAGTTCACTTTTGAAAATAACACTCATCAGTTCGGAGTGTTGATTAGTAATTTCAACCATTATAAAAAATATTTTAATAGTCTCTTACAATAACAAAATGAAGATGATATATGTTCAGAGGTTAAAAAATGGTTAATATTTATAACATTAGATTATGAAGTTAAAGACGATGATATAGTTATAGCGTTTGAAACTATTTATAAAATTTTTAACAGTTCAAAACCATTACATCACAAAATATGTAACACAATAAGAAAAATTAGAAAACAAATGTAAGCAAAATCAAATATAAGAAAATACATATGATTATCATAACTATCTTTGTATAAATTCATAGAATTGTTAAAAAAATTAACATCTAATATAGAATTATTAATTTATAATGTTATTGGGACCATATTTTTACATAAAAGTTTTCTAAAAACTATTATCTTATTATCTATCGAATTGTGTTAGTTTTTACACTGATCGAATTTAAAAACGGATAAATTTCTTAATTTATAGTATTTATTAGTTTATCGAATATTGATTTATAGAAGTTTTATCATAGGAGATAATACTTAGACAAAGCCAATGCCCAACATTTTTGGGCTTTTCAAGAGGAGTTCAACCTAGTTTCAGTTTCTTTAGTCCTCATCAAGCAAATCAGATTGTCGATACGATAGTGAAACAAGCTCTTTCCTTTACTATTTTTGATGCTATAATCTTTCCTTTTCCCGAATTAACTTATATTCGTTGTAGCAGTTGACAAGCCGCATGAACATCATTTTCTATATTTTGTGAAAAAAGAAAGATTAGCAACCTGACAAATAATGCAACATATCCAATATCACTACAAAAAAAGTTGGTTGCGTCATTTAAATTACATTAATCAAATAAATGATACTAATTTGAGATACTTATTAACAATTGATACAAAATTTATGAATTAACATCAATTACAATAAGTGATGTTATTTGACATCAATTAAACAAAATTGATACTAATTTATCTTAATTTGCATCACATAAAAAAAAAGATGCAAAATAAAAATGAACATCAATTGTTTAAGTGATACAAAATTCGTATCATTTGAAAATGATGCATTATGTTTCTTACATTTGTTCCACATCGCCAAAACAAGTTATGAAGAGAAAATGACTTCTCTATAAATAAATTCATCACAAAATAATTATTTTAACATATTTGTTTTAATTAAATATATTAAATAATATGTGAGACTTTTTAATAAATTTACATATTGTTATATAAATTTAATAATATTTAATATTTTGATTAATTAAATTTAATTATTAATTTTAGTATCAATTGTTTACAACCGGTGCAGTTATAACATCAATTATAAAAAACTGATACAACTATGTAGCATCAATTGTTAGATCTGTAGTAAATATTAACATCATTTATATTAACTGATGCAAATTTAACATCATTTATTTGTAATTGATGTAAATTAACATCTATTACAATAACGATGCAATGTTTTTCTAAATCGAAGTAAATATTTTGCATTACTATTTTTAAAATTATTTACATAAATGATGCAAAATTATTTTGCATAATTTATTAGTAATGCAAATACTCAAAATAAGTGAAGCAATAAATCCTTTTTGTAGTGTATGTTAGAAATACACTAGTTTTCTACAAAATGCACATGTTAACCAAAATTGGCGGAAAAGATAAAAATATCTAATTTTTTTTATTTATTTATAACAAATGATAATTTAACCATTTACAATGCGTGAATTTAATTCGATGTCACATTTAGAAATAGAGTGGATAGTCCAAAGACGATTCCACAATAGATAATTCTATTGGTATTATAAATATTTATGATAGACGGATCTACATGCATGACATTTACAATTGGCAATTTTACCCTAGCACAAGACACCATGTGGTGAATGGCTCTACCCACACTATGCTGAATGTTTATGATAAATTTGCCTCTATTGAACTTCAAACTTGATTAAGAAGGATTAAACATTTGGTCAACTGTTTGACTAGGGTGGATTCTAGAAAAATGTCTGAATTTTATTCTCTTTTATGCATATTAGATTCCTAATTTTGACAAAGATGTTATTAGCCAAGTTAACTCTTGGAAAAAACTGAATCAAGACTTCATTTTAAAGGTTTCTCACTCTCATAAATCATAATTAGAATATGTAAAGATGATATATACATAATGGTAGTTTTTGAATACATAAAATTTCTCCGGTTTGTGGAAGGCGAGGACCTTAAAACTACCAAGCCAAACCAAACATGGAGATTATTAGCTAAGATATTAAAACCCTAAACGACTAACAAAAGAAAAATACTTTCAAACCTAAAATTCCCTCTGCAACTGTTAAAAATTTCAGTTGCAGAGATACATAGAGATCAAACAGTAACAGAAAAGAGAAGAATTTAAGAATCAGAAAGTTTGCTAATTGCATCCCAATCGATCTCCAATGAAGGAAACTTCACAGGAGTTTTGAAAGTTTGCTAATTGCATCCCAATCGATCTCCAATGAAGGAAACTTCACAAGCTCAAAACTCCCAATCTCTTCAAACTCAGAATCCAAGAAATCCAAGAATGTTATACCCTCTTCCGAAGACGAAGATCCCACTAAAGACTCATCCGACAATGAGTTCTCATCGGTTCTTGGTGAATTATCAGAGAACGCCATAGTCTCTGGATGCTCTGTTTTTGGCAGGACATGTTCTGTTTTATCCGAACCAGAGCAAGTTTCCTCTGTTTTTCTCAAACTCTGGCAAATAGCTTGGAGCTTAGCATCAACAGAGGAATGGAGAGCATTAATATCTTCGTGTCTGATGTTTGGGAAGTTAAGTTTCGCGATATCTCCACGGAGCTGAAAAGCGGCTTGGTCGTAAGCCATGGCAGCTTCTTCGGCGGTTTCGAATGTTCCGAGCCACAGACGGGTCCGGTTCTTTGGTAAACGTATCTCAGAAACCCATTTTCCCCAGTGCCTTTGTCTTACGCCTCTGTAGAGCTTCTTGGGTTTGGAGGAAGAAGGTGAGAAGTTCTTCATTCGGATTGGGTTTGGAGAGAGGTTTGAGATTGTGTTACGTTTATGGTTAAGTTGGTTCTGAATCTGGTGAATTTGGTATGGTGTGAGCTGGTTTAAACCGAGAGGCTTAGGTTGGTTAGAACCAGAGTCCCTGTTTGACTCAGGGAAAGTAGAATAAAGAGAAGTAGGATTGAAATAGAGATCTTGGTTGCTTTTGAACATATCTATGGCCGCCATTGTTATAAATGAGAGATTTTTATAATATACAGATGAAAAAAAAAAAGATTTTGGAAACGCAATGGAGAGGGATTTATAAACACAACCTCTTAACTGTAAAACAGAATTACAACGGACGAACAGAGAAGGTAAAGGAAGAAGGAGGGGATGAAAATGATCAAACGTAAACTTCAGGGTCGAAAAAAATAGAAACTCAGATGTTATAGAGAACTCAATGTTTTTTATCGCTAATGATTTCACTTTGTTCTGAAGATCTCGGCCTTTTAAAGTAGCTGCATCCATTGAATTTGTCTTAAAATTGTTTTAAGAAATATTTCTCATTTTTTGTTGTAATCGTCAGCTGCAATATTCAACTTTTATTCCATTGATGGAGCTAAGCCAATAGGAAAGCGCCAGGTCTACATGTTCTTTGGATCTAGCCGTTTTCGGGAAATAAAATACATATGTTTTTGGTTGTATTTAGACATGTTTTATTTGACTTGATGGTAATTATAACACGTAATATACGACTCAAACTTTTTTTTTATTGGTTTTTATATGACTGAATATTGGAGAATTAGTTGTAATTTGTTTGAACCATCTTTTGGTAAGATGGAAGAAGTTTTGTCTCTTGGTTCGTGGAAGTAAGAGAAGCAAGAAATAATCCGAGAGGCGAGATTATAATTACCATCAAGTCAATTACAACTTCCACAATTTGAAATTTGTGTTAATGACCAGATCATGTAATGTTAGGTTTTATTTGGTCACTAGATTTTTTGGATAAAATTCAACCTAATTCTAAAATTTATATGTTCTTAGAATGTTTGAAAAAAGTTTTTATTTTTGATGATAAGGCAGAAGCTAAAGTGGTGAAGTTAACACACATGGTTGGTTGGAGAGTTATATTATGGCGACATGCTTTACACATTTACTTCTTTTTCCTATTTTTTTTTCAAAACGTTTATGTGATCATATGAAGACTATACTATTTATTATCTACCCTAAAAAGAAATAATTAGTATTTGGTTCATAAAAGACTAAGAGATAAAATAAAAATCTTCAAAATATAAAAGATTAAAGTATAAATAGAAAATTTTTACTCTAAAATAAAATAAAAAATAGAATTAATCCAAATATAAAGTAATCCTACCAATTTCTCTATTTTAGAATGAGATATAGAGTAAGATTGGAGATTATTTGACTTTATAATAAAGTTTAGAATGAAAATTAGAGTAGAAAAGATTGGAGATGCCCTTAATACATATTTTACAAAAGTTGTAAGACCAAGAAAAACAAAACCAGTGAAATGGTTGATTCTAGGATTCATTGAAGAGCCAACTTGTCAAAAATGGTACTAGAGAGCTGGTGAAATTGCTTAATTACGGTTTTTCTTTCCCTAAGCCCACTATAAGAGCTAACGTCATGCGTACACGTTCCAAATGCTTAGAAATCTCTAAAGAGCATTTGGCGTCGATTAGAGAGCTAAGTCGATTGATTTCTACGTGTACAGATAAACAAATATTTTTTAACACAAGATAGGAGTTGCAAGATAAAAGCTCACAAATCACAATGGTTATAATTATTTGCAAAATTGAACAAGACTAATCCCCAACTGCCAACATTCTTGTAAGTCTTTGTTTCTAAACTTATAATTATTTGGAAAAGTCAACAAGACTAATACCTTAACCATTGTGATTTGTGAGCAGATTTGAATGTGATCAACTCTGTTTCTGCAGGTGTGAGATGAGACTTTCCGTCAATTTTTCAGGATCTCAGTTTGTGCTCCTCTATCCATAACAAAAGAAGTTGATATCAAATAAATTGGATCATTTTACCAAAAAATATTATATTGAAATTGCATATAAACAATTACAATTTAACCTGAGACTTGGTGTAGTATATTTATGATGGTTGTAATTTCTCAAATGAATAGCAGCTGCAATTGAGAATGACATATTCTTGATTAAAAGAAGAGGTATTCCCAAGGAAGTGGTCAACGAGTTAAACTGCACATATCGTGTACCTTTTATGATTGATAAATCTTTCATAACTACAAAAATATAAAAAATGTTCGAAGAATTGACACTTTGGAAGAGACTTTACAAGAACTTCAAAAGAAGCCAATAGCAGCCGACTTGCTTCATTACATAGCATTGATGAAGCGAGGAAATCTTATTTATTATAATTCCAAAAGACAAGACTTTATTTTCCTAGGATATCCCTTAATGATAATATTGGGCCTTGTGAAAATTGGTAAAGAACTTGTGGTCATATGCAACTCAAGCAATGGTGATGATGGATATTTCAACATTTCCCTAGAACTTTGTATATGCATGTGGTGTAGTTGATGATAGAAAATTCCATGTTCGGGGTTTGTCGGAGTTCATGCATCTTCTATTTAATTTCATGGTCATAAAAATATATGAGAAAAAGAATGAAGAAAAAAACAAGAAATAAAATAAGAAAGAAGTAGGGTTGTTGTAATTAAACCAAACTTTGGCATTTAGGGATTCAACTTTGAATTGAAAATTTTGATTTAAATCTTGAGATTTTAACCTCAAATTTAATAATTTATTAGATACGTATTACTGAGTTTACATTTAAAGATATTGTTGATTAATGATAAGACTAAAATGGTTTGGTCAAAGCAACATTGATAATTTCTTCGCCTAATAAAATTAGATGGAAAGGTTTTTTTTAGTCATAATGAGTAAATTGAAGTTTTTACCCTCCTCCAAACTTTTAGTAAACATGGTTAATCCATACACTGCAGTTAAATCAACTTCTCTAATTTGATAATATTCATATAGGATTTTGGTGAATGGTGATGTAGTTGCCACTTAACATACACAAACATCTTGAATCTTGAGCAATTATAGCCATATATAATTTGGTTTAAGAAAACATGATAATTTTCAGAAAAAGTATAAAATATTCTACCTTTTTCTTGTCAACCATATTAAAGAAATAAAGAATTAAGCAACTTTTTTTTTTTACATACTGTATTTTGTTTCTCTTGGTTCCCTATAAACAGTACTATTTAAGAATTAAGAAACTTACTTAGTAGCCATTTACGATCAACACAACCAAGGAAACTATATTAAAGATCATTTGCTATGTTATTTAATTCGATCGAAACTATTTGACTTTTGAAATGTCAACTCTTCCACCACAACTAATGGTCATTGACTTATTGGTGAGATAATCTAAAACAATGCTGAAAAGTTTATCCATCCAGCTAATATTTGATTAGTTTCTTAAAAATTAGTTTTTTTTTGTTTTGATAAAGGGTAGTAAAAATTAGTTAAAGGCAACAAAATTCATATATTTCTTAGTCGATTAGGTGTTTGTCTCTTGGACGCTAAAATTACCTTGAACGATTTTTCTATAGTTTTTATATAACTAGGAAAAAAATGATCACACTGTGAACACATTTTACACGACCATTCATCAAGAAATTTGTAAGGTTTTTCTTTTCTATTTTTGTAGATACTATTATTAAAACCTGCAGAAAGTAACTATTAAGAAGAATTAAGAAAGAAATAAAACTACATTGACTTAAATTGGTTTTATTATGACACAAAATAAGAATCATTAAATCATTTTTTGATACAAATCACTGAATCAATATTTTGATGACTTAACATATAAATCACTAAATTTAAACTAACACTATTTAATTAAAATAATTACTATAGAAACTAAAATAAATTGTGTTGAGAAAACAAGGCTCGTTTCTAGTAATAATTATTTATCACTTTATCACCCTGCATGTATCTTTTAATTACTGATTGAGATGATAAATAAACTATCTTATAGATAATATTTTAGAAGTATATTTTCTAGAAATAATCAAAATCAACCATGTATTTACATCAATTACCACTCAATTATCCACTTTATAAAATGAATTCTGAAATTGAAAAGGGTAAATGTGTCACAAAGAAATTCAAAATCAATTTCAATTGGAATTCCTTTACATCGTTCACTAATTTTTCAAAAGAAAACAATTGGAGAAAAAAACAAAGAAAACAATTTTTCAAAATCAATTTAATATCCTCAGATTCAAGCATTTTGATTTGTATATAAGTATCATAGAGAGGTTTGTTTGTTTACACAATCTTAGTGATGATTTGTGTTGGTGTGTGCTAATGGGGAATGTAGGTTGTGATCAAGCAATTCAGTGGGACTGGCTATGAAAAATCAGATGTAATGGTGATTGATGAGCTAGAAATGCAAAGGCATCATCAACTTGAGAAACTTTACTGGTCTACTCCCTCTGCAGAGGTTAGACTGAAATTGACTTTGTCTTACTTGAGAAAGTGACTCAATGTTAATGGCATTGTCTGTCTTGAGTTGATCTTGGTTTATATGAGTTGATTGTTGGGGGATACAGCTTCTCTGGATTAATCTGATAATGGACACTCTTGGAGCATTGGCTTTGACTACTGAACCACCCACTGATCACCTCATGGGGAGGCCTCCCGTTGGCAGAAAGTACTATATTCACAGCTTTTGTTTTCTCACAATCAAACTTGATAAGACATTTGGTTTTGAAGAGAAAGACTTATCGGTGTATATCTTTTTGCTTTGACTTCTTTTTGCAGAGATCCTCTTATTTCCAACATCATGCGGAGAAACTTATCAATTCAGGTAAAAAATCAATGAATAAACTTTCTGATTATTTGAAATCAACGCTCATGTTTAATAAAAAGTTGAAATTAAAAGCTTTCAGGGATCTATCAAGTGAGTGTATTGTTAACTTGAGTGAAGAACATAATAATCTTCAACCCCTTTGTTCTCTGCCAAGTGAGTTAATTAAAATCAAAGTCTTCTTTTTACTATATAAAAACCAGAATGTCAACATCATGTGTTTTGTTGATTCTTTTTTGGTTAACAGGCTTTTAAGTTTTAACAAGTGATATGCTCGGAAACCAGACAAGAAGAACATCTTCAAAGGTGTGATCAAAAATCTTCTCTTCATGGGCGTGTGTTTCAGACACATTGAAGCAGGTACTTATAAGTGAGTGTTTGTGTTGCCTATTTCTGACGATGATACATTTGTGTTTTTGTTTTTAATAATCTTTTATATGTCAGGAACCAAACTGGTTTATTATCTTCTTTGGGTCAGGAACCATATTGACTGGTGAGTTATTTTTCAAAGTTCCAAAAAGACTCTGCTTCATCTTCTCTATTTGATGATTTTTTATGACTAAACTCTGTTTCTTTGGTGAGAAAAAGACTTTTGAATTCTCTTTGGTTTTGATTGTGTTTCTTGAATCTCTTTAAGCAAGTATATGAAATATTGGAATGAATAAGTTTTGCAGGAGGGTCTTCCTGGATCTCCAGGTATAGTTCCTCCAGCGATCCAGGGATTATTCAAACGAGTCGACGAAAGTAATCATAGGTTTTTAATCACCTTTAGCATGCTTTAGATTTACATGGGAAATCTCAGAGACTTGCTTATTTCTCAAGAAACTAAACCCATTGATCCAGTACCTCCTAGGTAATAAATAATACTCATAACATGTGCATAGATCTCTGTTGAAAGGGTCGTACTATATAATATTTTTCTTTCTCTGTTTCAGTCTTTTGATACACAAACGCAAAGGGAGAGTCAAATATTGAGAATTTGGTGGCTACTAAAGTGAGTGACTTCAGGTTTTATCTTTTCTTATACAATATGAGTTCTCAGTGGTGCTTTGAATCAATTTTTGTTTTTGTTTTAATTTGTTTTTGCTCTCTGTTTTGGTTGTTTATTTGGCTGAGAGACAATGTTTTAGGAACAATAGATAGTGTTAAACACCGAATCTCTGACTAAGGTCCTGGTTCCAGTCCCGGCTGATGTCACGAAAGACTTTACGGAGGAAAAAATTCAAAACCACCTTTGGAGAAGAATTCCGATGAGTCCAAAGCCATTTCCATTGTTGACAGTAAGTTCTCTTTCTTTATGCATAATTATCTGATAAATTATGCATCAACTAAAAGCTTTATTTAGTCTTTTAAAGCTCTTTTAAAGTTCTTACGAGGCTCATGAAAATAATAGTGGTTGTGTAGCATTGAGAAAGAACTTAAGATAAAATAGTGGTGCTTAATCTGAGGTAAAAGTCACAAAAGACCCAAAATCTTTAGAAAGTCTGTTTGAGATGGTAACTAAAGATTTGCAAGAGTTTGAATGACGATCTTTTAGATAAAGAAATCGTTTGGTAAACTATATTTTCTTTGTTTGTTTGTAGTTTTGTGAAAAGGAACGGCCTGGTGTTTTTGAAAGCTGCTTGGTTTTGCATTTGGAATCTTATACAAGTAAATCTTTGCTTGATGGTTATTTACCTCTTTAAGTTTAATCTTAATATCATTAAAATTTCAATTGCTTATTACTTCATTAGCTGGTCACAACCACTAGATTTTGCATCATTATTAAGAAGAATTGATATTTTTATGAACTGGTGATGGGCTATTTGAGATCTTTGGCTTATAAGCAATGATACAAGATTCCTTCGTTATGGTTGAAAAGGTACTTCAGTTCTAACTATACAAACCAGACTCATTTTTCTTTTTTAGATTATGGAAAAAGTTAAGGTCCTATTTGAGCTGAGACAAATCAGATCTATCAAGTACCAAGCATTGGTTTCCACAGCCCTGGTATTCCCATGACTGTAACAGCCACTTCTTCGACTTGGTAAGGCTTTGTTTTAGCTTCAGAAGGAGCCCTATAGCCTATGCATCAAAGGAAAGCAAGGAAGAACGCAGCTATTACACCTTTTCAGAAAAGCTTTTCTGACTCATTGGCTTGCATAGAAGGATAGAGAGATGGTATGAAAGAAATAAGAGTAGTTATTCAGAAGATGACAATGAAGAAGGTCAAAAGAGATTAAAAATAGCAAAATAGGAGGATAGAAGACGTCGATAACATGAAAGAGATATAGATAAAGAATGCATATACTCCTCAGAAATAAGTCAAGAAATTTGGCGAGCATGCACATTTTTTTTTGTCAACTATATTATCAAGTCTGCTGGAGAATCTCTGGAGTCTTGATGGTTTATGTAGATTAGTAAGATATTTACATGTTGTAATATACATAATGTATGTTTGAAAACAAAACAAAAACGCATAATGTACATATATTAGATTGAAACATGGTTTTCTAGGTTCATCATTCTCTTCATTATATTTATCTCTGAGTTTTTTTTTTAAATATTTATCTTAAAAATATAGTGAACATTCTTCAATGTCACATGTTAAGAATATGTATGTTTAAACTATTAGAACTCTGTTTAATGTAATTATCATCTGGGGTTAATATATTAATTTTGTTTCTAAGCTCGGTTTTAACTATACAAATAAAATGCATCTTACTAATTAAATAGTTTTAATTTGGATAATTTTGAATTAGTGGATTTTAACAATAAACCAAAACCAGATTTGTGTCAGGGTCATTGGGTTTACCAGTCTGACCACGGGTCCGAGTCGAATATGAAAACATTTTTTATAAGTTTCAATACCATATATCTTGATTAATAGATATACTTTAAATAAATTACTCAAGTAAAAATACTTAACTAAATTAAAATAAATTCAATATTAACATGATTAACATATAATCATATGCAATACCAATCTCAAAAATAAATTCTAAATAAATTTAAAACCAAATCATAATCTACAATCCTCTATATATCTCCACTACTCTATTTACTTTAAATAAATAATACCATTATAATTACTTACACAACTAAAAATAAATACAATATTAAAATAAATAAAATAATCATATTTAACACTATTCTATAAATTAATTATAAATACTTTAAACAAATAATATATTTTACAAAGACATTTTCAACAAAAATAAATTAAAACATCCATCCACACTGTAGCGCAGATCCAAATTATACTTCCCATTATATAAAACATCAAAATAATACACTAAAAAACTACAAACAAAATAATAAAGTAGATATATAATTTTTTAAATAACTTAATATTCATCCCCGAAAGAAAAAAAAAAACCGTCCGCGCTGTTTACAAAACCGAAAATAAATAATCAAATCAATGGCCCATGCAGGTTTTGCTACCAACTGAGCTAATGGGCATTTTGGTGATCACTTATCAGATTAAGTACGCTTCGAAAAAACAATGGCCTATACAGGGATCGAACCTGTGACCTTCGCGTTATTAGCACGACGCTCTAACCAACTGAGCTAATAGGCCATTTGATATAATTTCTATAATAATTGTATTTATTGATTCACTAGTCTCAAACTGACAACCTTTGGACTCTCCGCTCCTTTCACCTTCAAAAACATCTCTTTCTCTCTTCACTCTCTTCACTATTACTTTGATAATGGCTACTACTTCCAGCTCTGTGCTCTTCCTGAGCTCTGACTCACTAATTCATCATCATCATCATCATCAACATAATCAGCCCAGATCATTTCTTCATCTCTCCTCCTCCAGATCTCACTCTGTTTCTCTTTTACCTAACAAGCGATTCAATTCCCTCGCGCTTCGTTGTTCTTCTACAAATGAAGTTAACTCCTCATCTGAAAAAGATACACCAATCGAACTCAGTAAGATTTTTTTTTCTCAATTTCTTATGTTTGTCACATTCAAATTCTCCCACTAATTTCGTATATATTCTCTCTAATCTCCAGAATTCCCAGCATTTCCAACGGTAATGGACATTAACAAGGTCAGAGAGATCCTTCCTCACAGGTAAATATAAAGACAAGAAATTTCGAGGATTTGATCAGTTTTCGTTGAAACCAAAGTTTCAAAGTTTGATCTTTTTTGGGGGATTTGATGATGTTTCTTGGATTTTAGGTTTCCATTTCTGCTGGTAGATAGAGTAATAGAGTATACGCCAGGTGTTTCAGCTGTAGCTATTAAGAATGTCACTATCAATGACAATTTTTTCCCTGGCCATTTCCCTGAACGACCCATCATGCCTGGTGTTCTCATGATTGAGGTATTAAAGTTGCAAACTTTTTTTATCTTCAAGAAGCTCAAAGATCTTCCAATTGAAATATTAGCTGTTCTATACCTATCAAAATGCTCTAATGTTTGAGGATTCTTTACAGTTTTAAGGGAAGATGGGTTTTAGCACTGATAAGAGGTTAATGATGTGCTACTTTGATGTTGGTTTTGGATTTTGAAGTTTGATAGATTAGTGTGTGGGGTCTTCATTGGATTGGTAAATGAATGATTAGTACATTATAGTTGTGGGACTTCAAGATCACTTCGCTAAATACTAACTTCTAAATGGGTGAAGTTGTCTGCAAAAATTGAACTTTTAACTCTGCCGACGAAAACCCAAGTTTGCATGGTGGAATTATGCAACTTTAAGCTTGAAAGAGGTTAATGAACTCGCTAGTTTTGTATAGGTTTTGGATTCAGAATCCTGATAGATGAAAAAGATCGTTTCTTTGTTCGAGTGAGTATGATGTCGTAAAAAGCCATGAAGTGACTTAGCTGAAAAGTTGAGTTTGCTTTTTGCAGGCAATGGCACAAGTGGGAGGTATAGTAATGCTTCAGCCGGAAGTAGGAGGCTCTCGAGATAACTTCTTCTTTGCCGGTATTGATAAAGTGAGATTTCGCAAACCAGTGATTGCAGGAGACACACTAGTCATGAGGATGACTCTTCTAAAGTTCCAGAAACGGTTCGGGCTTGCTAAGATGGAAGGTAAAGCTTATGTGGGTGGCGCTTTGGTATGCGAAGGCGAGTTCATGATGGTTTCTGCTGGTAGTTCTTGATCTTATCACCCATTAATGCGCACACTTGCAATAATGTTGTTTCTTCTTATGCTTTTTCTGTTGTTCACAAAACTAAGACAAGATCAAGCTTTATGTTTTCCACATTTATATGAACTTCTAAATTCTTCTGCCCTGTGTTTTTATTGCTGCCTCCTATTAGTGAAGATTCATGACAGAGATGGTGATTTTCAAAACCCATATTCATAGATCATAAATTTGGTTATATTACAAGGAGACACAAGCATAGCTACTCTTTTACACATTTGATCCAAAAGCTTAGGTAATCTTCTCACCAAATAAACCGACCAGATCCATCATTTCACACAAATTAACCCTAAGCTTCACCATATTATATCTCTCACACAAATTAACACTAAGCTTCACCATATTATCTCTCTCACACATTCTTATAATATATATACAAAATGATATATATAAACGAAACAATGGAGCATATAAGTCTTCATATACTAAGGTCTTAGGTCTCTTTGCTTCTTCTTCCGCAACCTCATCCTTCACTTGTACTCCATGATCATGTTGTTCTCTGGCGCAAGCCCAACGCATGCCCTAAGAATGTTCTCCAGCATTGCCCGCTGCTTCGACAGAGCGTTCACCACTGGTGTTCCAGGCGGTACAAGAGGTGCCTTTGTGAGGTAACTGAGTATGGTAGCTACCGGGTGGAAAGAGTGAAACTTTCCCTGAAATATAAAAGATTCAAACATTAAAACACTCAATTTCAAGCGAATTGCGAGTTTCTCGAGTGTATACAAACCTCTCCTTCGGCTTTGAATTGGATCCTGGTGCTGAGTTCAGCGAGAAGAACAAGATCCAAGATAATTGGAGCAGCCAAGAGAGAATCTTCACAAGTGTTATGCATCACAATTGTGTTCCTCCCTCCCAAGAATATCTCGGAGGTGTACTCGTCCATCGCTCTTTTACTATCCGCAACATACGGTACATACTGCAAAACATTCAGAAACAAAAGCAAGATTTAAGACTTTGAAATGTGGGTTAAAAGAAGAGCAATTAGGACTCTGATTCAAAATCACACCTTGATGACAACGACATGGTCAGGATGTTCACCCGGCTCAAAAAGGATGCCATTACTAGCCACCATGTCATCTACAACATTGCTCTTAGAAATCTCCTTAGAGCGGAAAGTCTGGGGTGCTGAGAGGTTCATGCCGTCGTTGTTACCCAAATGATTATAGCTCACAATCGAAGTAGGCTGCCAAAAAAGCCAAAAGCCAATCTTACTAACAAGAAAAACTAAAGTTAGGTTACTTAATAAACAAGCTATCTTTCTTTTACCTTAATGCCAGCACCAACAAGGAAATCGACCAAAACAGATTTCATCTTGGTCTGACCACTCTTGAAATCGTCTCCACCGATCAAACAATTCCTCGATATAGCCAATTCGATAAGACCAGGGACAAAAGTATTCTGAGGACTCCCATTAATGAAAGGGATGCCTTCAAGAACACAAGCAATGGCGTAAAGCGTAGAAGGCGAGATCTCAGACTCGTTCTTTTCAACAGAAGCCATTAGATTCTCCATCGTATCGTTAAGCCCTGCAATAACATTGCTATAACGCTCTGTGTTTGCTGTCCATAACACAACTAACTTATCCACTTTGTTCTTCTTCTTAAACTCCCTAAAACCATCACACCAAACACAAACACATCAATACACTTAACGAACTAACTAACTAACATTTCTTTTATAGTTGAATATGTCATTACCTCATGTCTTTGATGATGTGATCAACTTGTTCCTTCTTGGTACCTTTGATCACGCTGTTGGCACGTGACCCTTGATTCGCAGCGATGAAATCAGGGTCGAAGATTCCAGGGAGTGGGATCATGTGCTCCATGTAAGGTCTGAGTTGTTTCTGCAGATCAATGTCAAGCACTTTGCCTCTAGCCATAGCATCTGCCAAGTTCATGTCACTTATGTCCCAACCACCAAACACAACATCGTCTGGATTCACCATTGGTAAGAGACTCTTGAAAGGAGCATAGATCTCTTCACCATTGTAAGATCCAACACGAATCGAAGAAGCTTGAGTGAGTGAACCAAAGTAATTGGCTTGTTGCACTTTGTCTTTAGTCGCCCATGAGATTCCTCTACACAAATTTTACCAAATCTCAATCAAAATCTAAAATTGAATCAGAGATTTTCATAAAGTGTTATTACACTCACTCTTTGTTAGCAATCACACCAGCAGTTAAGGTTGATCCATTGTTTCCTCCCCAACCAACAAGCATAACCCTATCCACCAAAAAAAATTCAAAATGTGGAATTTTAACACCGACGCAGATAAATTCATGTCGGGAAATTAAAGTAAACAAGTTAAAAATTCAAACTTTTTCGAATGTATTTACCCTAATTTGGGGACACGAGTGTCTGTTTTGAAATCGTATTTGACAGTCTTTGGTTTCACGATCCATTGGTATGTACCGTTACGATTCTCATGGACGACTTCGGTTGTTTCGTAATCGTACACTGAATGAATCTCATTCTCTGTGTACTTCACGTTTGGGCTCTCCACTTTAAAGCTCTCGACGAAC
This sequence comes from Cardamine occulta, assembly GCA_028015245.1. NCBI lineage: Eukaryota > Viridiplantae > Streptophyta > Magnoliopsida > Brassicales > Brassicaceae > Cardamine > Cardamine occulta. Next base: position 1,182,179 of record CM051377.1, read on the forward strand.
ATTTTTGACAAGTGTTTCTCAGTTTTTTTCTAAGCTTGTGTGTTTGGTTTGTATTGTGATCTTGAATCGACGAACAAGAGCGATGATATATAGACAAGAAGCAGAGGAAGGAGGGACACGTGGCGGTTTGTTAGTGTTTTCGATGGTCCTTTCCATAGCGAATGGAGATGGTTCGAGCCCACTCTAAACGCCCAGAGAGACTGAGAGCCGCTAAGCCAAACGTGTTTGGTTCACACGTGTGGGGAAAAATGAGAAAGTGAGAGACACGTTGGAAGCTGGGTCCATACACGTGGCGTGATGAACGTGAAGACAAGTCTTGCTTTCTCATCTTGTGGGTCCCATTTTTTTTGAAAATCATGTGAAGACAAGACACTCGAAGGCCCCCGAGGGATGAGGAAAAGAAGCGGTTGTTGCGGTGGGGACAGTTAAAAAACGACATAGTTTTAGGCTTTTTAGCCACCGAGATACGCGTGGATGCCACGCTCGATCTTCTGGGATTGGACACGCGGCGAGGATGTGGATGTCACGGCTAAATGTGGGCGCGTGAGTGAGTTAAAAAACTGGGGCCTGCGTGGTCCCAATTATGAGTTGACTTGTTCGATGTATCTCGAGATGAATAGAGTATTATTATTTGTAGTTTCCTGTTAACTCCTACTCTTATTTGGTTAGAAAAATCTGGATGCATGCAAGTTTTTTTTTTTTTCTTTCATAGAGGATGCACAAAGCAAATATCTAATCCTAGATTATAGAAGTTAATCACAAAACTCAAACGTATTGTTTGTAAAAACGCATGCTGTGATTTTCTGTTTTATGACTAAAGTCTAAAGCTATGTATTGTTTGTCATATATTCGATCATATAGTCCACAGCGATGTGGCTCATCTTCAGCTAAGGCTTAATCATTGAGCAGACTCAACTTTTGATCATTCATGGTGTTGATCAGGGCAGCTGAGGATGTAGTGTTCGGTAGCCTTGATGGGGTTTTTAGCTTGGTTGCACTAGATCGATGGCCGTCTTGATATTGACTATGGCTCACTTCAGAAAGCGGATTAGGATTTCTATGTTTGGGTTTGCTGCTATATTGTATTCTTTAGTCCGTCATTTTTTTTTCTGTTGTCATGGAGTCGTGAATAATTGGTGGGCCTGGTGGGTGAATGTAGGTGACAAAAATAATGCAGTAGAAGAAGCAGTGACCACAAACCAAAAGTGTGATTTGTGGTTAAAGTAAAAGCCAAAACAAGTGGGGTTATTAATCAACTTATTTTGGGTAAACATGATCAGTGGTCCTATTAGAAATGACGAAACAAAATTTGAAATTTTTAGTTAATATATTTTATGTCGGGGGGGTCATACTTATTCGGAGTAAGCATGATCTTCCGTGGAACTGCTTGCATGTCAATTTATGATGATGTAGTAAGAAGTAATTATTTGTAGGTAAACAATAATTCAAATGATGGCATCAACCAGTAAAAGCAAAAAACATGTTTTGTTAAGCTATTACCTCCTGATATAATTTCAAATATAACATAGTGTTTCACTCGGTTAATATATATGTTGCTTATTAGTTAGGAAGTTATCACTACAAGAATTAAAAACATCTTAAATTCTGACCAAATATTTGGCTAGTGAAAAGTCTTGACATATTTTCAATCATTTTATAACAGAAATAAAAAGTAGTCAGACCCGTAAGTTTTGTACTTTAAAATATTTGGTTGTAAAATGGTCAGAAATTTCCGATCATCAATTCATAGCAGTTGTTTTGAATTCTAAACAAATTATGTTTGACGTATCCTATATGAGCTTTTAATTCTGTGTGTAAGGGTGATGGATTTTTCCTTTGATATTTTGCTCCTACCAATAGTATTGTTGTTCGATTGGAAACATATCCATTATTCCATCCTAGACCATACACACGTTTTGGTGAAAAATTATGTTCATAATTTCAACAACATTTTTTTTTCCTTTTCACCCACTTAATTAGCCATATTCGTTTCTGAGCACACAAACTTTGCCCTCTTTTCATTTTCTTCTGTTTTCTTTTCTGTTTACTTGTGTGTTTTTTTTTCTTTTTTTTTTTTTTAGTTTTTTTCCTGTTTACTTTATGAAATTGATCACCTTTAGATTCTCTATTGAATATGTGAGAAGTTTCTAGGTCAATTAGTATATTATATTGGTCGTGGTTAAAAACCAACTTTTACTGGACACATTTTATTACTCTAACTGACAGTGTTCTTTAACAAAAAAATAAAAAATAACTGACATATATTACAAATTTTAAATTTTAAACTAAATTACATATATATATATATATATTTTTTGTTAATCTCTTATTTACATAATGAGTATACATTTTTATAATTCAAAAACCATATACTTAAATTTCTAAAGCTGAACAATTATGATGGCTAAAAGCACATCCAATAAAAAAAACCGATCCCTAATTTTGATTAAGAAAAACGAAATTTTGAATAACATATCCCTTGGAGATCTTTGTTCTTCTGGCTCATTTATCTCGAATCAAATCCTACTTGTTTGGATAGGCTCAGTTATCACCACGGCTAGTTTTTGATTTGAAAATTGGACTTCGTTGGGTCCTCTGATTGATATCACAAGTAAAGTAATATAAGACCAATAACCTCAGAATTATCGGGTAGCAGATGTTATTCGTAAGTTGAAATAGCATCTTGGAACCTAAGCAACCTTAAATTCTAGTAAATGATATACAATGAAGAGAATGGTTTACTGTTACATGAAGTTGAAATAGACAAAGAGTTCTTTATTGGATTGGAGACAAAGCAAATATATAGTTTACAACATCATAAACAATCAAAAACACATTTTTGTGTCAGAGCCATTACACGGAAACAGTGGCACGGAGTGGCTCAAGGGCTTTCTTGATCTTCTCAACAGCGGCTCGTAGAACGTCGAGAGAGGTGGCATAAGATATTCGAATACATGTATCGTCTCCAAAAGCATCACCAGGAACCATTGCAACCTATACAAACAAACACAGACCCAAACATATGAAACATGTCAAAGCAAAGCAAAACAAATCCAAATCTTTCTTAAGTCTAAGTTCAAGAGATGTTTTGTGCTTCTTGAGGGTAAAGAAGAACATTCTGTAAACGGAGTTTACCTGAAACTTGTCAAGAAAGTATAATGCAAGAGATGACGAGTCACTGATTAAACCAAAATCTTCAGCTTCTGATCCATAGTAAGCACTGAAGTCAATAAAGAGATAAAAAGCTCCCTGCACGTAAACAATGCCAACAGTCAAGAACATGAAGAAGGAAGAAGAAATTATCTAGTAATAGCTTCAAAGATAAGAGAAGATGCACCTGAGGTTCAGAGATCTTAACACCTTCGATTTCGTTGAAGCTTTTAACCAAGAAGTCTCGTCTTTCTCTATATGCTTTAACCATCTCTGCAACTGTTTCTCCTCCAGCTTTTCCTAAACCAAGTGCAGCAACACCTGCTTTCTGAGCAATGCTACTAGCTCCTGAAGTAAGCTTTAAAAGAAACAAAACCGATTCTCATCTTATGATCGCAACTAATTTCGAAAAAGGATTTAGAGACATATATTTGTATATGTAGATACCTGGCCTTGTAATTTACTGCAAGCTGCCACCATATGTTTAGGACCAGCAAGATATCCAAGCCTCCAACCCGTCATTGCGAAAGCCTTTTACAAGTTATATGATCAGCAAAGAATTTGATTGGTTAACATTAGAAGCAAATCAATGATAAAGTTTTTACCTTAGAGAAACCGTTTACTGTCAAAGTTCTTTCATACATATCTGGTAAAGAAGCAAAGCTTGTGTGTGTTGCTGGCGCATAAATAATGTGTTCATATATTTCATCCGAAAGCACCTAAGAAAGAAATGAAAGAAACAGAGTTTTTTTCAGCTTAAAACAGTTTATCAAAAAGATCGAGTTGCGTTTTACGCTATATACCAGAAGCCTTGGATGCTTAGCGACGACCCGTGCAATCTCTTCTAGCAAACTCTTAGGGTAAACAGATCCAGTAGGGTTAGAAGGAGAACAGAGAATCATAAGTCTAGATTTTTCCGTTAGTTTAGACTCGAGATCCTTTGGATCTAATAAGAAATTATCAGATATCTTGGTAGGAATAATCACAGGTGTTGCATCTGCCAATCTCGCCTGCTCTGTATAACTCACCCAATACGGTGCAGGAATGATAACCTACAAAATACAATTCACTGTTATAAACAAAATCATATCGAAAGAAAACAAAAAAGCGCTCGAACAAAATATTTGCTTAAATTACTTCATCTCCGGGAGAACAAACTGCAAGAACAGCTTGTAAGATACTTTGTTTAGCTCCATTGCTAACCAAGATCTGATCAGGCGCATAAGACAATCCATTTTCCTCTGAAAAAACCCGAATATACAAACATTTTGAATCCGTTTCCACATAACTAAATTACAAAAGCAAAAGTGTTTCTTTTTACCTTTTAACTTGTGACATATAGCTTCTCTAAGTTCCGTGATACCTGCATTTAGTGTATACCTAGTGAAACCTTCTCGAATCGCGTTGATCCCTGCCTATACGAAGCAACTGATTCAGAACAAACCACAGAACATAAACAAGACAAAACCATTTGGAGAAATGTATTGTATTAACCTCAGATACGACTTTAGGTGTATCAAAATCGGGTTCTCCTGCAGCTAGTCTGATAACAGGAACACCGGATTGCACAAGAGTGGCTGCAAGATCGGTTATAACCATAGTCTTGGAAGGTTTTAAAGATTGAACTCGCGGGCTAAGTGATATATCTACTGATGAAGATGATGATGATAGAGTCTCAGCATCATTTGGTTTGGCCATTGCACAAATTCTAGATGTAATCTTCCCTGACTTACAACACCTAAACATCACAGAGACAAGACCTAAATCAACTACATTGAATCTAATTCCAAATTCCAAATTCCAAATTTTGAGCTATGATTCAGATTTCTGAGACAGAGCAGCCAAATTAAAAACAGTGATCAAAAAGTCACGAAATTGAAAATTAGATTAGAGACGAAACTCACGAGAGGGAAAGACGAAGGGGTTTAAACCGAACTGACCCAATTGGCTTCTTTGAATCTGGGAATGATTCGGCTCTAGCGGCGGCGGAAGCAGCGGAAATGACGGCAGCGGAGCTCTGGGTCGCCATTGGAGAAGGTGGGTTGGTGAGTGGAGAAATAAAGACTCGAGCTTTGAGGGATTTTGTAAACGAGAAGGTGGGAGGAGTTGGTGAGAGCAAAGTTACGAAAATGGAATTAAAAAAAAGTAAATAATTAGGAAAAAAATTAGCTACCAACCCTTAGAATCTGCAACACAGAGTTAGAAAGCTAGTCGCCGGCGGCGGCTGATGTCACCACCCGGGGAAGATCAAAGATTTTTCATTTGGTTCAATTTTATCAGTAGATTGGTTTATTCGGTTTATACACTAAATACCGGTTTGTTCAATTAATGAAATTACGAATTTCGGTTTAGTAGATTTAATTGTTTCGGTTACCGTTTTATTTCTTTTATTACCCGGTTATGGAGGAGAGAAACAATCCCGGCGATTCCTCCGCCGCTAATCGCTCTCATCAGGTAAGTTTTCCGGCGAAAATTTATCGTTAGTCTGATTGGGTTTCGATTCTATTCCTACGAGTATGATTCTGATTATCCATTTTCAGCCGTCTGATGGAATCAGCAATGTACTTGAGGAAGCTGAGCCGCTTCTTAATAACAAGTGACGATTCTGTTATTTCATCTTCTTTCATGTGAATTGCTTTCTATATTTCAGTAACTGATTAGGAAGAAGCAATTTTAATGGTGAAAATGTTTGTTCATCTTAAACTCAATCTGCTTGCTTTAGGTTTTAATCTGCTTTTGAAAGTGATTTTCTTCACAAAAATGGTTTCTTGTTTCTCATCATAAACAAGGTTCCAAGTCATTTCTGTGTTTCCAATAGGAAGAACTGTTCTGAGCACAAGTCTAAAGAAATGACTAGTAGTGACATATTATTATCTGACAATGGTGAAGATGATGATTCAAATCACAAGAAAGGGCTCCATTACCATCAAGATCAGGTACTTGTTTTACCCATTACTCCAATAGAAAACCTAATTTTATAGGAATGGTCACACACAAAGCTCAATAAGATTCAGCTGGTTGGTATACAAGCACCAGAGAAATTATATATGAGCTTTTAGAGAAGTAAGTCCACATTCTAGTTAACAAGACTTCATATTATGTTGTATGTTCGTTCTGTAGCGGAGGATGAGTTTCACATCGATTGTGGAGGTAGAGCCTCCTTCATATAGCTATGTTGCCACTAGGAGAACCATTGATCTTGGCCATGGAAGTGACCTCATCTACATTCAAAGGTTTCTTCCCTTTCAGCAATCTTGGACTTTCTTCGATTATCTCGACAAACATATTCCTTGGACCAGGCCCACTATTCACGTCTTTGGTCGATCTTGCCTTCAGGTTTTCCCACTTCCTCTATGTCTCTCTTTCTCAGTCATTTTTTGGAATTTATATATGATCCATTGAAGCTTTACCATGTCTCCTCGTGGGTTCAGTTGAGTATTGGGCTAAGTAAGGAACAAAGATTGACCATGGCTCTTTCCATGCTTTATAATTTGTGTTTGTGGCCCTCTAATTATATGCATTTTCAACCTGTAGCCGAGAGATACATGTTATGTTGCAAGTAGCGGATTGAGTGCACTCGTATACAGTGGATATCGACCTGATGCCTATTCGTGGGATGATTTTCCACCTCTCAAGGAGATTCTGGATGCTGTAAGATTGAAACAACGCCTGTGCTCTGTCCCATGTGTTCTAGAGGTTGATGGAACTAACGTTTCTCTTTTGTCTTGTCAGATTTACAAAGCGCTTCCTGGAGGCAGATTCAACAGCTTGCTGTTAAATAGGTACAAAGGTGCCAATGACTATGTGAGTTTGCATGCAGATGATGAAAAGATTTACGGTCCAACTCCTGAAATTGCTTCAGTCTCGTTTGGATGCGAACATGAGTTTGTGTTGAAGAAAAAGAAAAATGAAGGATCATCCCAGGGTAATGGGACCTTTGAGTCATGACATTAATTGAGTGTTTTCCTGAAAAACCAGGAACGACTTAACGTTTGTTTGTGTAAACCTGCAGAGAAAACAGGGGATGGTGGACCGGCGAAGAAGAGGTTAAAGAGAAGCAACAAAGAGGATCAACAAAGTTTGACACTGAAGCATGGATCGTTGCTGGTAATGAGGGGATACACTCAAAGGGACTGGATTCATTCTGTGCCAAAGCGTGCAAAGGCAGAAGGAACTCGTATCAACCTCACCTTCAGGCTTGTTTTGTAAACTGAGCAAGATCATAAACAAGGTGGGCTTGATCATCATTTTCATCTTAATTCTTTGACATGAGATATGAACACTTATTGGTCTATACATTTGAATGGACAGGAAGAGTGGCAGAGTCTTGTGCTGCGCTAGAGCTCTATGTTAACCAACATGACGATTCAACATCTAAAGTGAGCTATGTCTCTGCCTTCATTTCTTTGTTATCTTCTTCGTACGGGGATAACAAACTTTAGTGTTTGTGTAAAGACATAACCAATTAGTGTTTGTGTAAAGACATAACCAAGACGAATCGGTATGTCGTGCTTGATTCACAGAAGGTGGGAAGGGAGACACGGCTTCGAGGACTGGCAAAATTTTCTTCGGCCAAATTGAATACATAAGAGAAGCTTGAGAAGTTTGTCTTGTAAACTCGTTTGGTTTTTTAAACTCGTTTGAGAAGTTTGCTTTGTAAATGGGCCATTTGTGAAGATTGAATCCTCAAATTGTGTGAAAAGCTAGAAGAAGATTGATACACACGCCGAAATTTACAGAGTTCACTATTTCGATTTCCACTAGAACTAAAAGCAAATAATCGATAGAAAGAAGAGTGAACCAAACCGTAAAGGCGTAAACCTGATTGCTAATTCATATTATAAAGGAGTAAAGTGAAAAGAATCATACACTAAGTTATATAAAACAGGAGTCGAAATCGATGGTCCCAAGATTCCCAACTCTTACGTTCTAATGTCGCTTAGAAATAGATTCCATTATGCTCAAAAGATATATCATACATGGTGTGTATGATCTATGACGTTTGACCCCCAATTGTAATTCATAACAAAAGCCAAGTACACTTGTCACAGTTGTTTCTAATATTGTGATTATCTAACATGTAATAAATAAATACAACAATGGATTTTTCAACCAACAAGAGAAGTGTAATGGGTTTGTGATTTTGAGACACCTTACTCGATAATGAGAAATTAGTTTACATGCTCAAATTGTAAGATCTTAGTCTCTAAACTAAGCACGAGAACAAAAATTCAGACTGGCTTGGTTCGAATTTTTGGATTTCAAGTTTTTTTATACAGTAAAAAAGACATACTCTTTAATTATTTAGAAAAATTATTATATTATTACACAATCTAATTCTATTTGTCTATTTCCAAGGATATATAAAATTGCATTTCTCAACAATAAACTATAATTTTATTATTATGCTTATCAATGTAATTTCGTAATCAATATACTAATAGAAAACTGAATAAATGTCAATGGTAATTTTTTTTTTACATTTCATTCCACAAGTTTTATGTATTGTAACCGAGCCAAGTCATTTGCTTTTGCGGACTTTCCTACTCTCGTTTTACTTTGAGGGACATTTAGAAAGATAATTAAGATTACCTCAAACGAGCTGAGACATTTGTTTTAGCGGACTTTCCTACTCCCGTTTTACTTTAGAGGACATTTAGAGATGTAATTAGGATTACCTCAATCGAGCCAAATATTTGTTTTTGCGGACTTTCCTTCTCTCGTTTTACTTTCAGAGACATTTAGAAACCGAGTTGCGGCATTTGCTTTTGCGGACTTTTTTACTCTCGTTTTACTTTTGGAGACATTTAGAGACATTTACATAGGTAATTAAGTCTACCTCAACTAAGCCGAGACATTTGCTTTGGAGGACTTTCCTACTCCTGTTTTATTTTCAGGGACATTTAGAAAGGTAATTAAGATTACCTCAACCGAGTCGAGATATTTGCTTCTGCGGACTTTCCCACTCCCGTTTTACTTTCTGGGACATTTAGAGAGGTGATTGAGATTATCTCAACCGAGCCAAGCCATTTGCTTTTGTGGACTTTTTTACTCCCGTATTACTTTTGGGGACAATTAGAGAGGAAATTAAGATCACCTCAACCGAGCCGAGGCATTTGCTTTTGCGGACTTTCCTACTCATGTTTTATTTTGGGGACATTTAAAGAGGTAATTAAGATTACCTCAACCAAGCTAAGGCATTTGCTTTTGCGGACTTTCCTACACTTGTTTTACTTTCGGGGACATATAGAGAGGTAATTAAGATTACCTTAACCGAAGCATTTGCGTTTGCAGACTTTTTTACTCTCGTTTTACTTTCGAAGACATTTAGAGAGGTAATTAAGATTATCTAAACCAAGCCGAAGCATTTGCTTTTGCGGACTTTCCTATAGCCCTTTTACTTTCATGGACATTTAGAGAGGCAATTACGATTACCTCAACCGAACCAAGCCATTTGTTTTTGCGGACTTTTTTACTCCCATTTTACTTTCAGAGACATTTAGATAGTTAATTACGATTACCTGAACCGAGTCGAGGCATTTACTTTTGCGGAGTTTCCTACTCCCGTTATACTCCCACGGACATTTAGAGAGGTAATTAAGATTACCTCAACCGAGCCAAGGCATTTGCTTTTGCGGCCTTTCCTTTTCCTGTTTTATTTTCAAGGATATTTAGAGAGGTAATTAAGATTACCTCAACCGAGCCGAGGAATTTGCTTTTGCGGACTTTTCTACTCTTGTTTTACTCTCAGGGAGATTTAGAGAGGTAATTAAGATTACCTCAACCGAGCCAAGGCATTTCCTTTTGTGGCCTTTCCTACTTCATTTTACTTTCGAGGACATTTAGAGAAGTAATAAATAATACCACAACTGGGCGAGGCATTTGCTTTTGCAGAATTTTTTACTCTTGTTTTACTTTCGGGGACATTTAGAAAGGAAATAAAGATTACCTCAACCAAGCCGAGGTATTTTCTTTTGCGGACTTTCTTACTCTTGTTTTACTTTCAGGAACATTTAGAGAGGTAATTAAGATTACCTTAACCGAACCGCAGCATTTACGTATACGGACTTTTTTACTCTCATTTTACTTTTCAAGATATTTAGAGAGGTAATTAAGATTACCTAAACCGCGCTGAAGTATTTGCTTTTGCGGACTTTCCTACAGCTTTTTTAGTTTCATGGTTATTTAGAGAGGCAATTACAATTACCTCAACCGAACCAAGGCATTTGCTTTTGCGGATTTTTTTACTCCCATTTTACTTTCAGAGACATTTAGATAGTTAATTACGATTACCTGAACCGAGTCGAGGCATTTGCTTTTGCGGAGTTTCCTACTCCCACTATACTCCCACAGACATTTAGAGAGGTAATTAAGATTACCTCAACCAAGCCGAGACATTTAAAGATTGGTATCTCAATTGGTTAATCAGTGAAATAGTGATTAATCGGTTAATCCTATTGGTAATTAAGTTAAGTAGTGCATTGTCCTTGATGCTAATCAGTGAAAGATCTTTATCTTCTCGGAGGCAGTGCGGCGGCAACAAGACGGTGGGAGGTCGTGGTCTTGTTGAGCCGGCTATGAAATGGCATCTCGTAGTGCACGACGATGGTGTTGTTATCAGATCTGGTGTCTTGTTGCGAGCTTCATTGGCGATTCCTCTTCAGCTTGGGTGGCTTGCGTTCGGTGTGGAGGCTTCAGAGGTTTGGGTCGCTTTCGTTGATGGAGGCTAGGTGGTAGAGAACCCTACGTCTCTCCGGTGGTTTGTGGCAGAGCCTCCGGTGTGCTGGGGCTTGTGCAGATGTTGAGAGTGTGTTGGGTTGTGGGCCTTGGTGGTTACATGGCCCACGTGTGATCCATTCCATTTTCACTTTTGGCACTCCGTTTCACCAAGGTCCAAGTGTGACTTCTTTTCGGTTGTGACACATCCGTGTCTCCCACTTTGTTTGTTTGTTTGTTTGTGATTTAAGGTTCAATGTGTCTTAGACCAGGTTTGTTTGGTAGATCTGTGTGCGGCAAAGCTTGGTTTCTGTGGTAGAGCTGTTTTGTGAACGGACAGCAGCATGAATTGCTCTGATTGGACTGCAAAGGTTTGTGGTTTCGGAGCGTTCTGAGGACATCGCAACTACCGCTTTCCTATCTCTCTAACCGTCTGATTCATCTCGAAAACTCATCTTCACGGAGCTTTTCTGCCTTAAATCGGTTTCTCCTAGTAGTTTTGGGACTCAAGCATTTCAGCGTTTAGACTACACTCGGCGAGTTCAGATTGCCTTTCTACGGCGGGATGGCTAAAGGCTAAGGACCGCGGACTGCTTTGGACTGGCACTTCCAGTCCTCCTCCTCTACCTTAAGCGTGGGTCGTCGTTTGATTGGCTTTCCCGTCCCCTTCCATTCTGTGTTTGAAGCATTTTTGGATTGCTGTTTTTATGAAACTGCTCTATTGGACTTCGAACAGATCTTTTGGAGACATATTTGTGATCGTTGTCACATAATCTATTCTACCTTTAGTCTAGCGCTATAACTTCACACCATAACCATGAGATTACGGGAAGTGTAACTATCGCTATAACTTCACACCGTAACCATGAGATTATGAGAGTTGTTACACCGATTTTGGTTGCTTCTATGTTTTTTTTATATACATAGGATCAAATTCTAGTTATGCTCAATGTATGACAAAATTCCTTTTGAATAATATTTACATTTTATCGGAAAAAAAAACCAGTGAAAGATCGAAAGCAACTGTAACGCATAAGTTAGTTATAAAAAACAAGATATATTTTACGATCTACCTGTATATGTAGACAACACAGGAATCAAAGTACGGAGGTGGGTATAGCTTAACCCTTCCGTCCGCTATGCAAACAGCTAGTAAGGCCATTCCCATTAGTGGGTTTCTCAAGAACTCTCTACTATTAAAAAAATTAAAAAAATCTATATATATATATATATTTATAAAAAAGGGGGATTTTAGGGCTTTTCAGGCTATCCACATCAGCAAAAAAAATTTTTACTCTTCATCTCTCAACTTGCCACATGGCACGGTGACATCATAAAAAAAAACAAACTAAATTATTTAAAAACGAAGCCCACATAAAAATATATCAGGCCCAAAACATATTTTATTTAATTAGTTTTTTCTTCCCCAAATTTGGATTCTCATAAACACACTTATAAGTTATAACAATAATAAATCAAATTAAGTTCTCAATAACTACTTTCTGCTCAGATGTCGCTTCTTCTCCCCCAAGCAGCGCCTCCATCACTCCACCATATTTAAAAAATTGATGGCTTATCTTTCCAAATCCGTAACTCCACCCCAATCTCCCTATAAAATCTCCACCCGAAAGTCACTTGTAAAATCTCCTCGATCTCAAGGCTACGTCCACTACTGCCATTGAAAGAGGAGGAATCTCCAAAACCGTTGGTTAGGGCTAAGGCTTTGTCTTCGTCTCCGTCGATCTTTTCTTTGCAATCTCAATCCTCACCAGCCCAATTTGCAGCGAATTTACAGAATTCAAGCTTAGACCAAGCCTGCATCTGTGAGATCTCCTTGAAATAGCATTGTAGTCCCACGCCAACGATGCTTGCTCGCTTAGTTGACTTGACGGCGACCTGAGGCTCGAGCTACGGAGACAAGACTCCAACAGATGCCGTTGGATTGGAATCACTCGATTTGTCAACGCCGTTTCTTGGTGAGTGGTAAAGAGATGGCTGAGAGAGATCCGGGATGTGTACGAGTATAGGTTTTCCGGCGCGAGCTTTGACCTCTGCGGCGTAGATTGCGAGAAGCACAGCTTCGAATCCGGAGAGAGAAGGTAGAGACGACGAATCTGATGAATGAATTCGAGATAGGTACATTCCGATGAGTAAAGGAAGGAACGAGAGGACGACGAGTCGAAGCGGTGGATCAGAGGACAGGTAGGTTTCGTATGTAATTTCGGACAATTAGATTCTCCTCTTTCTCTTTCTCTCTCTCTCCCTGGCTTGTGCTTGGGGAATGCTTTCTGTGTAGTCCAGCTCTATCTCAAGGTTCGTTAGTCTCTGTCTTTACCTCACATGAGATTTCTCATTTTTGTTTTTGGTTTTGATTATGAGACAATACTCAATACAATGTAAGAAAATGATTGTTCTTTGTTTGATTCATCTTTGTTGTGGCCTTGAAATGTTAAAAGGAGACTGTTTTAGTGTGTGATTTGTCTAATTCTCTTGTCCTGAAATGGGTTTGACGAAATGAATTTAAAAAAAAAATGAAAAGATGAAATTTTTTCTTCATCTGTTTGACTAAAAATTGTGGACAATTATCTGTAGGAAGAAATTACAAAAAGTTATGATTTTTTCTTGACTCAGATGATTCTTTTGCCATTTATGTTCTGTAAATGTAAATTTGCTTTTTTGTTTGCTGGCTCTTGACTTTGAGTCAATATATATTTGAGTGAGCTAAGGGAGAGAAATTGAATTTTAGTCTGTCTTCATATTTTAGGTATTTTTAGTCATGGGCAAATCGAAAGAAACATTTTTTATTATTCAATTTGATGATTTTCTCATTCATATTTCAATTGATATTGTTTTGATATCTCTGAAAATGATAATTTTTTATGACTTATATGTCTGTATGTTTATTTTGGGATTTGACTATTTGATATGTTTTGGCTATCTCTGTAATTGATATTTGTTACATAGTTTGGATTCTCATTCTCTTATATGTCTTTGTTGTTTTGTGTTTTATGTATGTTTGTTTTGGGCAGTAGGTGACAAATGAATAACAACGATTCTTGGTTACCTGACGAGGACTTCAACGATTCTGATTCTTAGTATCAAAGATGCTCAATAAAAATATAAGTACAATCTTTCTCTGTTTCAAGTTGTTCTTCTATGAATTTATAAATCAAGAGTTAAGATAAATGATTTTACTTGAGTATCTCTCCATAATTATAGATTGTCGCTCATTTTCTGTCTGAGGAAGATTTTCTGTGTATTAAAATATGATCATCATCTATATAAGCAAATTATGCTATCCGTCTAACAGTGATACATGAATTTTATGTCCTAGATTGTGCGTTTGGGCTTGAGTACTTTCCTGCAGAACGAACAGTGAATGCCAATTTTATTGACAGGTGACCTACGGAAACACTTATGTTTTAATCTCTCATCCAATTTTAAATAGAATCGTCCATAAATTTAAATATTTTAGAACAGAAAACATTGTAAAATACATAAATAAGTAAATATTAATATAATCTACTTATCAAATCATCGGACATTATTTTAAACATAACCAAAACAAACCATCATCTCATAATAAATCAACAAAAAAAAAAGTTAAAATTAAGAAAAAATATTGATATTTAAAGGCAAATAAGTCACATGATTAGGTAAGTAACTATGGTGATTAGCAATCAAATTTTAAATGGTAATTTTATCACATTAACTTTCATACTCAAAATAAAAATATACTACAAGTAAATTTAGAAATAAAATATTTAATTAAATTGTGAATAATAATTCAGAGAAAACAAACAAGGAAATAAATATCCGAGCATAGCCTGGCTATATCCCTAGTATATATAATGAGAGAGTTTTCTCTCTATCAATGGTGTACACATCATCACCTTAATTAAAGACATAAATATAATGAAAGAATTTTCTCTCCATCAAGGTGTTCACATCATCACCTTAATTAAAAAAGAATTTTAATAAATATTAGTTATATCTACTAGTTAATGAACAATCATATATAGTTATTTAGATAGTCATGTATATAATGAGAGAGTTTTCTCTCCATCTAGGGTGTCCACATCATCAAAATAAAAAAATAGTTTAATGAGATAAAAACATAAGTTAAAATATATTTTTAACAATTTAAAAGTATTAATAAGTATAAATACTACAAAATAAAATAGTTTATTATTAATAATATAACTAAAATTTTAAACTAAAATGTGTTTAAATTATAAATTTTGACCCACTCATGAATTCCTACCTAAGACTTCGTATATCACTCTTAGAAGAAATAATTGAAGAAGTGGAATAATCAATTTGAAAAGAGAATGAAACAAAAATACTTGTGTGTAGAATATGTACATTTAAAAAACAAAAATCATAATATATGATTAATAGTTCAGTGTCCAAATTATCATATATATAATAGATGAAATCATTCTTCAAGAGTTTGACACATCATCACTTTTCTTAATGGCATATCAAATTATTTGTATTACTCCAAATATATATCAATAAAATCAATAAATAGTTTACATAGATAGAAAGTTTGAGATTAAATTGATTTATTTACTACTAAAGAGAAAAAAAGTTTACCAATCCGACATTGTCTTTTATCCACAGAAAATAAAAAAAACTATACGATAATTGATGCTTGATATGCAATATGATTGGTTAAATTTGATATTAGGATTTAACTGAAGTGTGAATGAGTTATATAGGATTCTAGGAAGTTTAAAAAAAGGCTACAACCAAAACTAATTTATAGGGTTTGGTGTACATTGTAGTAACATAAGTAAATGTGGTCCGAATTCCGACCAACTCATAAATCTATGAAAATTGTATCTTATGAAGATGTCATGTGTGTGACGATATAGTGATAATTAGCTTCACAATTGAAAGAAGCCCCACACCACTCAAACCGGACTAATTTTTAGTAGTCATGAAAGACGACATCGTTTACTAGTGACATAAAACGATAAGTTTATTTTTATTTGTATTTCTCAATTTGTGACTTTTCATTGGATGTAAGAAAAATTAGTCCTCTTTTATCTATCACAGTGGTAATTAAAATTATTTTATATTTTATTCTGAACAAAAAAAATTAAATACATAAAAATCAATTTAATTTATTTTTTTGTTTCAAAAACAATATCCTGAATACTGTCGAGTGTTATAGAAAAAAACGTTTTGTTTATTTACAATCAAAATTTTTTTAGAAGATAATTTTTTTACAAATATGTAAAACTAAATATCTTGAAAAGGTCAAGAAAATCTAAACTCCCAGTAAATCCTCTAACAGCTCTTCGTAAACTTTTAAACTTCAAACGATTATAAAAAAATTTCTAAAACGAGAGAAGACAAAAATGGAAAACAAAGGTTTCTCTTTTAGATCAATCCTGATTCTTTCTCTGTGGATAACTCTAACTGGAATCCTCTTATTCACCCTCTCCACCACCAAAAACCATAACTTTGGTTACATCAAATTCTTTTCGATAACTGGAACACTACTCATGACTTTACCTTGGATAATCCAACTTCTGGTCACTTCTGTTGTAATATTACTGCATAAGACCAGAGGTTACCACTTAATGTGGATTGTTAAGTCACCAAACAAAGAGAATCATCATCACATGAATGTTGCCACTACTACTAGAATAAAAATAAAAATAAAGCAAAACTTAAGAATCCAACATTGGTAACAAATATGATTAGTTAGAATAAAGCAAGCCTTGAGAAATGATGGGCTCCAAATACCAAAAAATATTGGTCCAACAATGATTGATTTTAAATAAAAATAAAGTATCCCTAATGTTAGTTTCTTACCTGTTTTTACTCTCACCATTTCAAAATATAAGTTGTTTTGGCTAAAAACACAAAGTTTAAGAAACTACTTAGATTTTTTTCTCTATAATAAAATAGTAATTTAATATTTAATTATAGATAATTTAACCAATGATAAAATAAACTACATGATGTAAATGGTCATAAAAGTTATATACATTTAACTCTCTACATATAAATTCGAAAAACTCTCTAAAACATCTTATATAGTGAAACAAAAGTTTTTCTGAAACATCATATAATATGAAATTAAGAGAGTAATAAATAAGATTAAACTTTTCCTCATAATCATAAATAGTAATGACATTTTGGTAAATACATTTTTTAACAAAATTTGGTATGGGTATTACAGATACGAAACCACTCTTATAATTTTTTAAAAAAATTTGATATTATAGCTACTAGATGAAAACAGGTGGTTCGCATGGATATTTTTATTAAGATTGTTAACTTTATAAATTGATATCTCCGAGTTTATACTTCATAGGTGTAATGTTGAATAATTGGATTATATAAAATCTAAATATAATTAATATTTTGAGGTATATAATTATATTTTGAGTATTTCGAATTCCCACTCCGTTCTGGTTCAGTTTGAGTTTGGTTTCGATATTTCTTTTTGGGTCAGATTCAGTTCGATTATTCAGTTTTCAGGTGCCCAGGCCAATTTTTGAGGATATATCTTATCTGAATTGCTTGTAGTTGTTGATCCAAGAGATCAATCTGTTTTCAAACCTGCAAACTCCTGATCGAAACCAACAAATAGGAAACGAAGAGAGAGCGTAAAAGAGTACTTACTTCTGCTTTTCTCACATGTGCTTTCTTCTTGCTCCAAGATCTATAACAAAACATATTTGATCTTCATGTTCCATAAAGACTTTCCATGTCCGATAATATACTAAGCCTAGTGAACTCATCAATCAAAATTCAGAATGTTTATAATCACCTGAGATAGATATTATATCAATCTGTTAAGATTCTCACTGAACAGACGATACAACCTAACATTTGGCACAGAGATACATACAATTATGGATCACCATCGACCACATCCGATGAAAAACAGCCTCCCTTTTCTTGTTGTGCTCCAAGTATTAAAATCTCTTTCACCCTACAAAATTAAATAACAAACACTAATTAGAACCCAACTTTAGTGTGAACATTAATTAATATATAATATATGATCTACGTATTTTAAGAGGTAATCTAGATTATTGCATTTTATGCACCACCATCAATCCATTTTTAGTTCATGAATTGAACCGAGGCATTTGTATAAGGCAACATGCGACAAAATTTATGAATTTATTTTTGGAACTTGAGGTATTTGTATTAAGACAACATGGGACATTATTTATACCCAACCGAGACATTTCTATTAGGAATCACCAGACAGAAATTTATCAAGAGGTAATCTAAATTACCTCAGTTACTAGTTCATCAACTGAATCGAGGCAATTTTTTAGGCAACATAGGACAGAATTTATGAACTCATTTTTCAAATATGACGCATTTGGTATTAAGGCAACATGTGACAACATTTATAGCTAAGCCTACGCATTTGTATTAGGTAACACATCACAGAACTTATCAAAAGGTAATTAATATTAATTTATTTTATGCACCACCATCAATCTTTTGTTCATGGACTGGACTGAGACATTTCTTTTAGGCAATATGGGACAAGATTTACACCCGAGCCGAGACATTTGTATTAGGTAATACGAGACATAACTTATCAAGAGGTAATTAAGTTTACTTCATTTCATGCACCACCATCATCCATTTTTAGTTCATGAACTGGAACCGAGGCATTTTTTTAGGCAACACGAAATAAAATTGGTGAACTTATTTCTCAAACCTGAGGCATTTAGTATTAAGGGAATACTTGAATCCATTTATAGCCGAGCCGAGGCATTTGTATTACACAGCACATAACAGAACTTATCAAGAGGTAATTAAGATTACCTCATTTCTTGCACCACCATCAATCCATTGTACATGAACTGAACCAAGGCATTTGTATCAGGCAACACAGGACATAATTATCAAGAGGTAATTAAGATTACCTCATTTCATGCACCATAATCAATCTGTTTCTAATTTGTGAACCCTTGCATTTTTAGGCAACATGAGACATCATTTATGAATTCATTTCTTGAACCTGAGGCATTTTGTATTAAGCAACAAGTGACAACATTTATAACCACCATGAAACATTTGTATCAGGAAACACGTGATAAAACTTATCAAGAGGTAATTAAGATTAGCTCATTCATGCACCACCACCAATACGTTGTTCATGAACTGAACCGAGGCATTTCTTTTAGGCAACACAAGACAAGATTTATACCCAACCCGAGTGATGTGGTGCGAGGTGTGTAGTGTATGCGTAGTCAAGTTTTTCTAAAACAATACAATGATAAAGCTGCAAGTGCACAACCAAATCTATTGTAGTACTTAAAGTTATCGATCCCACAGAGAGAGAAGTTGTATTACAAATCTAAAGGAACAAGTAGAGCTAGAACTCAAATATGAAAAGGGGGTTTTGTTGTTGTGTCACGGAAACAAGTAAATAAAGCAATTAAAACGAATGTAAGCTAATGTGAGAAAAGCGTTGGGCATTTAAGGGACCTCAGGGGTTCGATGATCAAGTCATTCAAGATAAATTCATGTAAATGCATGTCTACTCCTAAGTCTCGAACTATGAAACAAGAAAGATCGATTAACCCTTAATTCATGGAGAAAACCGGCTGAGATCAATATATCTTGTTACTCAACTCTCTCAGGCAATAACACATATATCAAAGCATTAATATCAAGTTCAATTATAATCCATAAACTCCATAATTAAGTAGTTTGTGCTTGTTATGACGTGATACTCATCCAAACTAGGTTCTAGCAAACTAAGCAAGCGGATAGCAAAACCTAGATGCCTGAAATCAGTGGCTAGTAATGAATAAAGAGGTAAGACAGTCAGAAACGCTTCTTGCTAGAGAAGCCCTCAAAAAAAATCTAGATACCCATTTGCCACTTGTTTAATTTTGATTGGTTCAAAATTTTAAACAATTAAAATATATTTAAATTATTAATAGAATAATGATAAGAGACTCAAACAAGGTTCTCACTGCTCGAGATGCTCTAAGCACCTGAGCATAGTTAGGTAAACCACAAATTTAGAGAATAGAGACAGTAGAAAATAGAACATGTTGGGAGTACATTCTTTAATCGCATCTATCAACACACCCCTGATTCTGGTAGATAACTCCTACTGTTTCATTGTATCTCTCAGATTTGGATGCTGCAAAACAAAATAGAAATATGGGAATTAGCAGGAAATCATCAAAGGAAATTTGAGATTCTTTCACAATGGATCTTTTTCTGACAAATGTAGAATCGAACACCCTCTGAAATAAAATTAGAAAGAGTTAATCTTGTCAAAAATATATATATACAAACTCGAAAATACAAAAACACTGATTTGCACAAATACACTTGCAGCTTTGGCTCTTATTTTATCAAAATTAGGGATTCGTTCCCAATGTTTTCCTCACAATGCATCCTTAATTTCTCGAGAGTCTGCAAAAACACCAATGCCAAGACAAAGAAAGAAACTTAAGCAATTGTTTAATATATAAACCATCATATTCCATATCAAACGAAGTAATTGAAGTCCAAAAAAGTGAGAATTTTTACAGCGAGAAGGAGAGATTCCTTAGCAGAAATGCGCTCCATTTCTCTGGCGTAAACAGAACTGCTTCCTGCACCATTGCTCTTAAAATCTCTCTCCGGCACCAACTAAAAGATATTAACAAACAGAGATCCACTCACCTTTGACGTTTCAAAATTTGTACATCACTTATTTTTTGGAGATACCTTTACGTGGTTCAGATTGCAGATGTTTGTGTTAGTGTTTCTTTAAGAACCAGTTATGGTTTAGGAGATGATGAAAACATGTGTTTTACAATTAAATTTAGAATATTAGATAACTGAAATTTAATATGTTGTGTGGATGGGGTTCTTAAAGATTCCATCTTTAACATGCATGAGGCAAGATTTGACTTAATTCTGAATTTAGCACTATATATAGGGAGACTTGAAGAAATTTATTTTCTTGAGGTCAAACACAACATACCTGGACCATATCACTGATGAAGTTCAATCCTCTAGCCTCCAGGTCCAATGACAGATCCTGCTAGCAAATATCCAGTTATCACCTGCATAATGATTCACAAGTATCAGGAAACCAAGATACCATAGTGAAACCTAAAATAATAATGATAACGAATAAGAGTAGCACGAAACGAAAATCAGACCCGCTGTCACAAACAAGCAAAGCCGATATTACCACAAGTTGCAGATACAATTATAACCACCAGGTCTGATATCAGTCTACATGGCATAAGAAGCAAAAAGCAGATGATTAATACACTGAATCTTAAAAGAATCATGCTTAAAAGAAATGACTTAAAAACCAAGAATCTTGCCTCAAGTCTAGCTGCAATACTGGATACTTTGATTTGAAATCGGATATGATGAAGACATTTTCCTGACACATCACCAAAACTGTCATGTAAGAACTAATACAACAAATTCAATCTGTCTTCCTGAGAAAAAAACTTACTTTTCGATCAATCAGTGTAAAGGTATACTCAGCTCTGTCATCCTAGTCCAGGTTGAAACATCATGGAGTTGAAACCATCTATGGAAAATGAGATGCATCTTCAGTTCTAGAACATCATAAAAGCTCATGTAAGTTTTAGAAAAAGAACGATAACTAGAATTGAATTGTGTACTTTTCCTCTTTTGTCTCATTTTAACATCTCATTTTTAACAATCCTTTAGGCAAAGTGTATGAAACAGTATTACAAGAAAGTTACCTGAACCATGCATAGATGTTTTGGACACAAATTCCTAACACAAGCAGCAACAGTTTCAATCATTCTCAAAACATCATTCTCCATGCAATGCTTTTCTAGACTGTCTCAATGGCATTCTGAAGCAGTGGGCGAGTCTGTGAGTTTATGGATTATGTCTTTAAGTAACTAGAGCCAACTATATATTACAGCAATTGAAGACTGTTCATATGTCAAGACCGGTTAGTATTTACCCATTTGACCTAACTCTCTTCTCCCAGAGGCTGGTATTGTTCAAATAGTTTGTGTTTTCCCTTTTGTGCAGATTCTGGCGCCAGATACCTGAAAACAAAAGCCAATAACATAGAGGATTATGTACGTTTCAACAATTTCTTGATATTTGGCAATAGAAAACATTTTAGAATCTACAAGAACCTTATTGTCTTCTTAACCTCTCTATACAAGCAAACTAGTTCATCATTATCAGCTCTACAAGCCAACTATATATAACAGCAACTCAAGAATGTTCCCTTTTGTGCAGATTCTGGTGTCAGTTACCTGAAAACAAAAGCCAATAACATAGATGCTAATGTACGTTTCAACAATTTATATGTTTGTTGATATCTGGCAATATAAAACATTTCACAATCTACAAGAACCGTTTAGTGCACCTTATTGCTCCTAACCTCTTTATACAAGCAAACTAGTTCATCATTATCAGAACTAGAAGTTTAAGCACCTGATACTACGAATGTGATAGGTTCACAATTGGAATAGAGTCTGTAATCAATCATACCCAAAGGTTCCATAACAGGAGTTGATACGTGGGAACTAAGAACAAATCAAGTCTAATCAATTAAAACTTTAGAGCCAAAGCCTGAAGATCATATCCATAAACGGAACGAAGTATAACAAAAGATAATCCCACAGATATTAATCGTGATTCAAGGGTTTAATTAGGAATACTTACAACTTCCGAAGCCCTTCTTCATGATTTAGAAGATTAAGCACTGATCAATCCTCAAGACGAGAGAGATTTGTTCAATACGCCGATTTAGGACTCGTAATCACTTGTGGAACGGCGAGGACGCGAATCAAAATAGGAACGGCGAGGGTCGTTGAGGCAGACGAACGAGAAGAAGAAGAATTGATGATTCTGCGCTGTGATCCAAACCTAGGGTTTTGAAAAAGGATCAGGAATCGATATCGAGAGCGAAATAACCGTTTGAGACAGAAGTGAACAATTATGGATGATTACTTCTTCTATTTTCGAATTATGGATAATTATTTAATTCTGAAATACATAGCATAGCATATTGAACAATTCCTATTCAAATAATAATTAGTTTTTGGGCTTCAAGGCCTTTTTCTAGACGTTAGAAAGAAAAAAATGAGTAAAATGAAAAGCAAAAAAAAAAAAAAAATTTGTTTTGACAGAAGAACATAAAAAAAGAATACTGTAAATAGGAAAAAGCTTTCTCAGTCCTAAGCGATATTATACTTTACAGAATTTGAAACCTTTTGATCGATCAAAAAAGTTATGGAGGAGAGAAACATGCCGTCGACGGATCCACATCATTCCACCGCCGATCTTCTTTCTTGGTCTGAGATCCGTCGCCCCGACTATTCCACCGCCGCTAATCGTTCTAATCAGGTGCGTTTTTTTTCCGGCGAGAACTCATCGTTCCTGTGTTTCAATTTTGATTTATGTTCTGAGGAGTGACGATTTCATTTTTTGATTATATATTTTTCAGCCGTCTGCTGGAATCAGCGAGGCACTTAGTGGCTGTCAAATCACAAATGAGGAAGCTGAATCGTTTAATAAGAAGTAACGATTTCATCTCTTTCATTATGAATTTATTATTCTATGTTTCTTCTGGATTATGTTAAAATTTATGAGATTAATTGATTTTGAAGAAGCAATTTGTTTATCTTAAACTCGAATTTGCCTGATTTAGGGTTTCGTTTGATCTCTGCTTGTGAATGTGATGTTTTCTTTCACAAATTGATTTTCATGTTTCAAGTCTCTTTACAGTGTTTCATATAGGAAGAACTGTTCTGGGCATAAACTAAAAGAAATGACTGGTAGTGATATATTCTCTGATAACGGTAAAGATGATCCAAATCACCAAACAAGAATCCATTACCATCAAGATCAGGTATTTGTTTTAGCCGTTGTTATCTCTAAGGATTCAGTTGATGATAAATGATCATGATATTCTAAAGTAATGGTTACTTGGTTTTGTAGCTGAGCCAGATATCTTTCAGCGGTGAAGAGAATGTGACTCCAAGGAAGCCAACAACTTTAACCGAGGCTGCTAAGCAAAAGGAATTGAGCAGGACCGTTGAAACCGAAGCGGATTCACAGAGCAAGAAGAAACAGATATCGAATGCGAGGACCAAAGCTATCAGTTGTGGTCATGATATCTTTGCATCTCTTAGTGGCGAAGAGAATATGTCTCCCAAGAAACCAACGACTTTAACCGAGGCTGCAAAGCAAAAGGAGTTGAGCAGAACCATAGAGACCAAGGCAGATTCGAAGAGCAAGAAGAAGCAGATATCAAACGCCAAGACCAAAGCACTCAGTAGTCATGACATCTCTGCGTCTCCTCTTCCTTCTGAAAGCCAACCTCGCCGCTTTTTAGCTGCAACACAACAAGAAGTTAAAGGAAATAGTAACATGGAGGAATCTGCACCGAGGAACTCGCGTGCCTCTAATGCATGTAGTCTCTTTATATAGTGATAATATTGGGATGGTTAGAAAACTGACTTATGTTGTAATTTTTTTCAACAGGGGAAAAGCGGTAACAGACTGTTTAGTGAAAAACATGTTGTGAAGTCATCAAGAAAGATACATAACCAGAAGTTTCAAGAACTCACAAGCAATGGTATCTTCGTATCTGATAAAATCCCTCCTGGTTATTCGGAGAAGATGCAAAGCTCAGCCAAAAAGCGGGAAATGAGCGGACACAATATATTTGCAGACGGGAAGTCGGAGTATCGGGATTACTACGGTGGTGCGAGGAGACCTCCAGGTGGTGAGAGTAGCATTTCGTTGGTCTAAAATGAGTCTTTATAACTCTCAGCCTAAAGCTCAGGCACTCTTACGATGTTCATGTTTACTATTTTAGTATTTAGTTTTCTAAAGTTATCGACCAAAGTGGTTTGTGTTCCGTGTGGTCTTTTTGTCTATGTAGAGTACTTCAACACGAACTCATGTGTTCTCTTCGCTTTCTGTTCCCTTTCTCTTCATGAAAATGGCTTCAGGAAGTGTCTTATACGACGTCGTTTGTACACGAGAAAAGGTAACTATATAATAAAAAATAAACGACTCCACTGGGGATCGAACCCAGAATCTCTGGTTTCGTAGACCAGCGCCTTATCCATTGGGCCATGGAGTCATCTTTGATTCTTAATCAATTAAATTAAAGAATACAAATATTTTGGAATTGTGTTCTCCTTCAGCAAAGCCATTTTCAATGGAAAATGTAAACTCTATTGTACGTAAATATTAGATTATCCATTAATATATTGATTATATTAATATATAGTCTAGTTAACATTCAACCAAAAACAAATTTGTGTATACTAAAAACCAAACTTAATTCTTTCTTTTTTTTGTTAAAAGTTTTTTTACATAATTTAATAATTCTTATTATCCT
The DNA here is from genome assembly GCA_028015245.1 of Cardamine occulta. Lineage (NCBI taxonomy): Eukaryota > Viridiplantae > Streptophyta > Magnoliopsida > Brassicales > Brassicaceae > Cardamine > Cardamine occulta. The sequence goes on from CM051377.1 coordinate 1,207,410, forward strand.
TGGTCATTCTGGAAATATAAACTGCACCAATCATATTGATTCCTAAATTAATAAGAATGAGACTATCTACATCTTAATTCCACTGACAGCATGAATGATTTAGATGTAATGTTTAGTGTCAGCAATTTGTTAAAAATATGTCAGTTGTAAAAAGAGATAGCACCGCTAAGAAAATTTAATACCGGTTTACTATAAGTCAAACAGGTTTATGAATTTTTAAAAGAAAAAAAAAGCTCAATATTATTATCATCCCAAATTCGTTTGGTTTGTTTGTAATATTTTAAACTCAAAATTAATCTATAAAACTCTAAAAACAAATCATTGACCAACGTACACTCGAGTGTTTCAACGGATATAAATAAAGAAAGGGTAAAATAGACATTTCAAAAGCCGTCCTAGTCGACGTGCTAGGCGGTTTCTTCAGTTTCCAAAAATAGGCCTTCTTCTTCCAGCTTTCTCTTTCTCTCTATCGAATGCGTTTGAACATTTCTCCGAAATACGAAATTTGTAGAATCTAATTCCATCTTTTTCGATCTGAATTTCAAAGAAGAATGGCGTCGGTGTCACCTTTGGCGAAATATAAATTGGTGTTCTTAGGAGATCAATCTGTCGGAAAAACAAGCATCATCACTCGTTTCATGTATGATAAGTTCGACACAACCTATCAGGTATATCCAAAATCCAATGCCTAATGATTCTATATTCGTTCTGGTTCTATTTTTGTTATTTGATCTGTATCATTTTGAGAGAATGTAACGATTCATTGACCCTAATTACCACATTACGATCTGTTAGTGATGTAAATAAAATATCACTTTATAGTAAAAATCTCCACCAAATTTACATTATTCGCATACAAACTTTGTTCATTGGCAGGCTACTATAGGAATCGATTTCTTGTCTAAAACAATGTATCTTGAAGATCGAACTGTTCGTCTGCAGCTATGGTAAGAAATGCTGTTTCTGAAAACAATGTAAAAGCTCGGTTTTTCGGCTAATAATGTGAATTTTCTCTTTAGGGATACGGCTGGACAAGAAAGATTCAGAAGTCTAATTCCAAGTTACATCAGAGATTCTTCTGTTGCTGTTGTTGTTTATGATGTAGCCAATAGGCTCTCATTTCTCAACACATCCAAATGGATTGAAGAAGTCCGCACTGAAAGAGCCGGCGATGTTATCATCGTTCTTGTAGGGAACAAGACCGATCTAGTCGAAAAAAGGTAAAAACTATAAAACCACATTACAACACCTCTTTTTGCCATTTGTGAAGCTTAATATAAAGATTGCTTTGTGAAATTGGTCAGGCAAGTGTCTATTGAAGAAGGAGATAACAAAGGTCGTGAATATGGAGTTATGTTCATTGAGACCAGCGCGAAAGCAGGATTCAATATTAAGCCTTTGTTTCGCAAAATCGCTGCAGCATTACCGGGAATGGAATCGTATTCAAACACTAAAACTGAGGATATGGTTGATGTAAACCTGAAACCGACTTCGAATTCATCCCAAGGCGATCAACAAGGAGGAGGTTGTTCATGTTAATGATCAGATGAAAGATAAGCGATAAATCCTTCCCATGAACAAGAAGCACCTTAGATCGTCCGGTTATAGATCTCAGACTGTTCCATCAATATCATTGTCTGTCCAAATGCTATATAAAAAAAGCTGTGAAATGTTAGTTTTCCACTTTCAACACATGTTTTTGTGAATTCTAAGTTGTTACCTAGATTCTCTACATCCGTGTGTATTTTTATCGACAATGGTTGAAGCGATACGCAGTAAATCACAACATCGAAAATATCACTACTACAGAGAAAGTAATATTTCAGGGTAACATGAAATTAAGAAGGCAACTATAGTTTACTTTATACACAGATTATGGAATGAAGAAGCTAAGGAAAGTAAAAATAAAAGAGATGTTTTCAGAGTTAGATATTACTGACGTCCTCGCCGTTTTGCTTCACTCTCAGTGTTAGGTTTATCAATATCAATGTTCCCACACAAGATCTGCAATCAAACGAGAGATATTAATAACTTCTTGTAAGTTTCAAGCTTTAATAGCTCTCTCAAATACCAGACCTACGTATTCAGAATTCTATGTGTGTAGGTCCAACATAACTTCATGACCACACAACGAACTTAAAAGAGACGAGATGGATGTAAATATCTACAGGTTTTAGTTTCGGCTTTAGATGATTCAATGCTTAATGCTGGACAGAATGTGTAAATCAAGAATCATGATCCTTACAGGATAGAGAATAAGATGACGATTTTCCTTGAATCAAACGAAGCTGCACGTTTGTATCTTCTCCATCTGTTGGTTGGTGCTTCGTGACATCTCTCAGATACCGATTTGTCTGCATATAAGTATATAACTTAAGTGGCATTACCAGAAATGGTGCATCAGGCAACACAAGGAGATAATCTTAGTATTACGGGTAGATGCCAGAAAGGGTTAAATGCCATATCTTACCTATAGTCAAGCTTGCTTGTCTCTGCAATACCTTTTGCATTTGCTGTAACAGAGAATACTTGCAACTCAGTTTCGAACATGGAGATAAATCAACAAGAGAATTAAGTAACTGGAACTTACCACACTCTCAGATTTCACATTTCCAACAACTTCATCATGGGATGTCACAGTCTCACCACTCCCTTTCTCTACATTTATGTCCATAACGCAGCATTGGTACGAATCTGTGGCTCCCATTAACACATTGATGCAATTTTGTGTTTTCTGAGAATTCAATTGTGTATCGAGTAACATCTGATTTTTAGATGGAAGCAGAGCCTTTACAAATCTCATAAGAGTAAACTGCGAGGCACATTGTGGGCTAGTGTTTCCTAAATCAGGTAGAACCGAGATATTGCACACGTCTTGACCCTATACAAAATTAAGAATTTAGCACGTATGACATATCCTATACCTAGACAAGGTTCTTTGCTATCTACTAGATCCAAAAAAGAACTCACCAGTGTAGAACTATCAACAACACGATCAGTTTCTTTTACAAGAAGAGGAAAAACATCTGCCATTGAGAATCAAAGGCCACATTAGTATGCTCAGAAACTGAGGAGAAGTGCATTATCCTTGGAAACTAACTTTACCTGAAACGGCACTATCATTGAAGCTAAGCTTAGTTGCCTTGAAGCTTGGATACCTAAAAGACGCGTTACCATTCCCATCCGCGCTTGTGGTACTTACGAAATGCATCTTCCCCTGTGGATATCTTACAATGTCAATCAAATGATAAACAACTAAATGCACCAAAAGATATCAGTAGAGTTGTATGCATAATCTCTATTGAGGTTCAACATTAGCATAATCTCATTCTCACATTACACCAATTCAACTTCTACTTAAAAACTCTAATCCAATTATCACTTTTTTTTTGTGTTTTCCTAATCTTAAAACAACTCAGAAATCTATATATTCTGCATTTTCGTCATTAGATTATCAATGAACCTGCTGACGAATCAAAGATTAGACTAAGAATTGTAACAATTCGAAACGAAATGATTCGGAATTACATCTTAGAGAAAAGAGAGAAATCTGACCTCTTGGAAGGAATCAGTAGAAGCGGCCATTGCAGAAACAAAATTAGAGGTAGCTTTGAAGAGAGTTAGGAGCAATGCATATGGAGTTAGTTGCTTAGGAAGCTTCAACGAGACGGCAGATTCAGAGAATGAAGAAGAAGAAGGTATCAAACTACTTGAGAAGGTCCCTCTGAATACGACGAATCCTCACTCTTTATTCCTAATATACCCTTCCTTTTGTTTTCTTTTTACAGAATCATCCTTATCCATCGACTATAAAATAAATTATTAAGGAAGGTTAGGATAGTCATTGCGGAACAAAAACGGTGCTGAATAAGCTGTCCAGATAAAATCGTCAAATGAACCTGAGTATAATACAGATATAATATAATAATTATTAAATTTATATTAATTATTTAGAACACTTTGAATGATCAACATTTACATATTTTTTAATAGAATTTTATCAATCGATCAAATTTATTTTAAAAACTTTTTTTTCTTTTCAATTTAGGTCTTTTCTGTTTTTTTTTTCTTGTTCAAATAGTTTACGTCTTTTAAAAAACCAAAAAAACATCTAATCCATCTCTATTGTCATGCATCTGCAAAATCATGGACAGAGAACAAATTTCTTTTGCAAACGATGATCCTCATTCGGATCAGTTTACTTGCATTTTCTTAGGGATTTATTAGGTTTTATTCCAATTCGATTTTATTTTTCAGTCGGAGGAATATCAAGTTAAAACTCATATGAATCCTGTAAAATTTATATAAATTCGAGTTTTTTAATCACTAAAATCCTCCATGGGTGAGTAAATATAATTGAAGTCACAAAATAAATAAAAATATGTTTAAAAAAGTAAAATCCAACTACTAAACCACCACCGTTAAATAAAACAAGTAAAAAAAAAAAGTAAAATCCTCTAATCCGTTATATATATATAAATATATATTTGGAAATTGGTGTATTACGATAGGAGTTGGTTTCAAACCAAATGTAAAAGCTAGGTTAAACAGAACTTACCCTACAAGCTAGTTTAAGACTCTTAAGAGTTTTAGTATCTTTAGGTCTTGTAAAAGTTTGATTGGTTCTCTTCCTAATCTGCTGTGTGGGATATATTAAATGCCCACATCTAGACACATCCGTATCATTTCTGTCCCCTTTAAACACACCCCAAGTAGAATATTTGCTGAATAGAGACTTTGAAACCGGCACTAGTATTGTAAATTAAGAATCACTTTGTCATTGTTCCCATGCATAGCCTAAACTGTCGAAACGGGTACGTTTAATTCATGGTACGACAAGCAAACGATATATTTTGTTTCATGGCAAGTTGATATTCAAGACCCACAAATGACATTTGGGAAAGTTCAAGATCGTTGTATGAATGTTTTGGGGGTTTTACTTACGAATAAAATACATTATACAATCTTTTAACCAAAAAAAAAAAAACATTATAGTACGGAAATAAACATACTTTTTCTCTAATTAAAATAATGTTGAATATCTTATATTGTTATTTTTGAACTTTAATCTCAATACTCACTGTTTACTAGTTAATATATATATATATATATATATATGTTTACTGAATTAAATGTTTTTGACATATGTTAAAGTCTAATCAACTAATTGACACACGAAATTATTATACATATATGTGTTTTTTAAGTATTTGATATGTTTAACATCTAATTGATTGATTGACATATGTAACCATTCTATTAATTATATATAATATGTTTTTAATTGACTGACACATCTAACAACATGTGAAGATATAATTTGTTTGAATTTAGTCAAATTATAAAAGGACATGGGGTATTCTTTATTAGATAGGTTTGTTTTTGTAAATTCTCATTCACAAAAGTTTTTAGTACATAAAATAATAACTTCTCTTTTTTTGGTCAACAAAATATAATAATTTCTTGTTATTTATATTTTTATAAAGAAATATCTTAAAAACTTAAATATTTTACCTTTCTAGGAAACATTTGCTAAAAAATAACAAATAACATAACTTCATTGGATAAGATTTAGAAATGATATATTACATAAGCTTTATTCTTTATATATAAAGATACAATCTCATGATTTTAAAATCTCTCTTCCTATCTAACTCCAGTCTGAAATTTTATTAGGTATTCTTATTCTTATGGGTTATCAGTCAGATCTAAAGGAAATAAGCTTTTTCAAAGATCAGTGTGGCTATTGCAAGAAGAAGATGTATCCAAATATTGATGACATCTACATGTCTAAGTAAGTTCTTCATTTAAAAGAAATTAAAAGTCATTTGATTTAGTTTTTTTATCGTAAAATTTATCTATAAATTGTAATGTCGTATCGTCAAAATTAATATAGCGACACTCCCTTCTGCACGGATGTGTGTCGATAAAAACAGCTTCAGGCTGACAGAGAAAAAGAAAAGAAGAGGCGACCAGAGAGAAAGTTGAGATGCTGATGATAAACAATGTTGGTGGGATTTCATATATTAACATCCTCCAAACTTATATTTTTTTTTTTCCAAAAATTACGAATGACAATAGATTTTCATATTTTAATAGTTAATAATTTCCATTGTTAAAAGTGAAAACTCATCATTATTATATTTATTGAGATAAGATATCATGAAAACTTCTTGACATGTGTACTAGATTTCTATGTAGGAAAAAACTTAATAAAGCTTCGTAAATTATTCTTTTGGTTTTTGTAGATTTGTTTCTTTTTAGTTTCTTTTTCGCTGTCTTTTTCTTTAATATACATTGAATATAACAACTTTAATATGGAATTAGTCAATAGTCTCTATTTTTTCACTCATAATAGTAAACTAAGAGATTAATCTATGTCGACATGTTGAGAAATAAATATATATGTACATGAATGTTGAGGCCCAATAATATTTTACACTACAGATTTTTATAGGCTTTAAAACACTTCAAAGGCTAATGCAAAAATTGATATAAAAAAATTATAGGTACCCTTTGGTTCAGACTTCATATTACAGTAAAACTTCTATAAATTAATAATATTAAAACTAATGTATTTTATGATATTTTATTAATTTATCGTATTTATTAATTTGTGAAAGTGATATTTGGATCAAACTATTAATTTGGAACCAGAGAAAATTATTCATTTATCGAAACATTAATTTATCGAGTATTAATTCATAAAGGTTTCATTGTAATATGCAAATGTGTTAGATCATCGCTATTTTTTTAATAAAATTTAAACCAGTTTATAGATTTAAGATTGGGAAATGTAAAATAAAAACGATTTAAGATTGGGCAAAATATACGTTAAATATGTTAAAGTAATCAAAAAATATGAATATTGTAAATCATCGAAAACAACGAATTAAAATATCTATAGTACTTCTTCTGTTCCTTATTAATCATATTTGTAGAAAAAAAAATTGTTTCAAAATGATACAATTTTTAGGTTTTTATGTAGTTTTTATTAGTACATAAAAAATAACTAAATACTATTGGTTTAGAGTTATTAAAAATTATTAATCACATAAAATAATATAATTAAAACTAGTTTTTAATATGTTTTCTTAATATGTGTTAAATGTTAGAAATAGAATCAATTAGTAACAGAGGGAATATAATAAATGTCCACAACATAGCGACAAAATGCAAAAAACTTTTAGCAATGACGGAAGCTCGGGATGTTTGGCTAATTTTCCATATAGAGTTTGCAGATTTATCTTCCTTTGTAAGTGTTTTTTTTTTCATTGTTTAAACTTTCATTTATTCCTCGTATTAAAAGTTCGTATGTAGATTTTCTTATCCAAAACACAAAAACTAGAAACATCTTTTCCCGAGGCAACCTTTTCTTTTGTGCATGTTAATGAATAGATAGACCACTTAACTACGGCTACACTTAACAATGAATAAGGAAAACAAATCATAAAGTTTGTATATGTGTTTGATTAAACCTTGATATAATATTTATAAATTTAATTAATTTTATGTATTTTTAAACTACATAAAAATAATTTAAAAACAAAATAAGATCTATATAGTAAAAGTATATTTACAATTTTTGTATTTATATGAAATATAACAAGTTGAAACTAGATTTTTAACTTAAATTTATGTTAGAACTAAAAATCATATCTTACTTAAAAACAGTTTGTCTCAGGATTCTTAAGAAGTTCATGGAAAATACTCTACAAACCACGCACAAACAAGGATTTTGAGAACCATGGACAAACAAAGACCATGAGTACATAGTCCTGCCTAAGTGTTTAGAGATCTAAGGTAAACAAAAAAAATTGATTTATATTTTTTTGTGAGAAAGTATGTGTTGTAACTAAAAATTTAACATATTTTATAATAAATTAATGATAAGAAACACTATTTTTAATCTATGAAGATAAATTTTGTAATATTTTCTTAAGGTATAAAATAAAATTTTACATTATTTTGTAATCTATTTTTAGTTAACATTATTTTTAATCTGTAAAAGTATTAATTTAGAATAAATTTTGTAAAATATTACAAAAAATTAACACTGTTTTTTTTAATATAAAAAATAAAAGTTTAAACTCAAGAAAATAACACTAAAATCTGTGTTTTACCAATAAACCAAATAAATTTTTAAAAATTGGGAGTTCCAAAATTTGCTTAATATTTAGAGGCTCATGACGAATGCTTTTTTTGCACCCACATAGGCATGCCTCTGCATGAGTATTGTCTGCTTGGAGTCAAATAAAATAAAATAAAGTAGATGAGAAAAAATGAAATTTTTATATTGGCATGATCTTGTAGATTCTAATTTAATCTTGTATACTAATTCGGGTTAAGATTTTATAAAACAACATTTCTCTCTACAAGAAAATGTGATAATTTTCTGTTTTAATCTTTTGAATTTGTTTCGCACATTCATCTCTTTTTTTTCATTTTCTATAAAATTTTGAGGATTTGTTTTTCAAAATCTAACTTCATTCACTTCCCGACCATTTTTCTAGTCATACATTCACAAAAACTCTGACTTTATTATTTTTTCTATTAAAATGTTTACTAAAATATCAAGGCATCGCGAATTATAATTTTTTTAGGTCAAGTGTTGTTTAGAGTATGAATGGTAGGGATCAGCTGAAGTGAAAATAAACGAAAAGAGAAAATAACAAAAGAAAAAGAAAAGTAGGGTACAAATAATTATACTAATTCATCTTTTCCTGATTTGTGAAAAGTAGAGTAAAAATAATTATGCTAATTCAGCAGAACAAAAAAAAACCATCTTTTATCTTGATTTGTGAAAATAAGCAGATTTCAACTGAATATTTTTTAAATTTTTTTTGAATTCTAATATTGTCAACCAATCAGAATCTTAATCATTTACTGCCCTGTTTTGTTTTTAAAAACAATTCTGACAAAATCTTAGGAGGGTATATTGGATAAATAATTTGGAGAGATTTGAGTTTTAATGAGATTTTAGATGATTTAGTTGAATTTTGGTGAATTAGGAATTTTGTTATTAAATTCTCTGAAATCTCACCTAAAACCATGAGATTTTGATCATTGTATTTTTAACTAAGAAATCCCTGAAATCTCAACTAAAATTTTCAAATTTAATTCTCAAAATGTTTTCAGTAACAATAAATTTAATTGTACATTTTAAAATCACTAATCCAATAATATTAAATTTTAAAAGATATTTTAAAATATATATTTTAATAACATATGATTTGTTATTTTAACTCAAATATTTTTAAATTTTCGGTTCAATATATCCTCTTATAGTCTGTTTACTCAAGAATAATCTTTTGGTGTTTTTAAGAATACAAGTTTGCTTCCTCTAGTTCTAGTTCTAGACACACAAACGGCAAAAAATTACCAAAACTATTGATTTTGAATTATTATTTTTTTTGTCGGCGATTTTAAATCTTGTTGTTATTTCTTTCAAAAATATTTATTTTTTTCTGATTGACAAAAAAAAAAACTATTTTATCTAGAATATAGCTCAACCCTAGTCAGATTCCGTTTACAAATTTAACCGAATTGAAAATTTTTAATTTTCTACTAAAAAATTTAAAATACGAAGAATATTGTCAACACGTGATAAAATAATCCAAAATGATAATTTAATACCACCATAGAGAACAAAATAAAATAAAATATCCGATTAATATAATATCTGATTTAATTTGATAAGAAAAAGGCAGAGTCCCGGAACTTGCGTCAGAAGAATTTTGACTAAGAAGAAATTCAATAACGACGGCCATTTTTTCTCATAGTACGGATTCATCTCTCTCACTACTCAGATGCTTCCTTGTTCAATTTCATCTTCACTTTTACCCTTTTGATTTTGGTTTCATAGCTCTTTGATTCCTCTGTTTTCTCTCTGTACTAAACAAAGAAGAAGAAGACTAAGAAGAAAGCTTTCACCTTTACTCTAAAAGTTTCACCTTTTTTTTTTTTTTAATATTGTTTTCAGTTTTCATGTCTACTTTGAGGCTTTGAGATCGGTGAAAAGAATCTATGGCGGAAGCAAGACGATTCAGCCCTGTTAGTGAATTAGGTGAAGTGAAGCTTTGTTCTTTTGTATATTTAGGATATTTTTGTGTTTGCTGAGTCAAATCTTTATCCGATTAAACTTTATATCTTTTTATTTCCGATCTATTTGGTGTGAGTATTTGGTATCACTCATAGTCATCGAAGTTTCAATCTTTATATATGGAATCTATTTGAAAGGGCTTTTTTTTTTATCCATTATTGATATGAGTGATGATTTGTTCTTGTGGAATCATATTTTATCTGAATATTCATTTTTATAAAGCTTTTTCTTTTACTGATTTGGTAGTTAAGTTCATCGTCACTTACTTATTATACTTATCCAAGTTGAAAACGACTCTAATCTAAATCTTGTTTTGGGTCTTATCATCATTTAAGTGGTTTAGTTTTACTTCTTTACTCTTTATTTTCTATGCGTACTTTATGATTGTTTAGGCTGAAAAATTCTTGGAAATTTCAGTATCTTGAGATAGTTATAATTTCATTAGCTGCTTCTTGATAGGAAGTTGACTTTTAGCTACTAGATCTGAAGCTACTAATTGAATGTACCCATAGAGTCTCTTAAAGCCTTTTTGATGAATATATTTGTTTTGGTGAATGATATCTTAAATTGTTCTCATTTGTGTGTCTTCTGATTGCAACACTTTTGTCCACAGATGTTGGCCAAATACTCTCAGAAGCACGACATCGATGGCTTCGTCCTCCTGAAATCTGTGAAATTTTACAGAACTACCAAAGATTTCAAATTTCTAACGAGCCACCTACTACACCATCAAGTAAGGTTTCTTTGATCATGCTCATGTACAGCCTAAATTTTATACATTTTCAGTGATGAAACTCAAAGAGTTTTAAGAATGATATTCCCTGTCTCATTTCAGGTGGGTCTGTATTTATGTTTGATCGAAAGGTGCTCAGATACTTCAGGAAAGACGGTCACAATTGGAGGAAGAAAAAAGATGGAAAGACAGTGAAAGAAGCTCATGAGAGGTTGAAGGTAGTAAATATAACATTTTTTTTTTACTTCGTAGTTCTTTGAGAAGTATGGTCAAAAAGAGAAGCACCTTGTGATTCTTTAATCCCTATTAGTGATTTCTCTTTCTCATGAAAATCTGTGCAGGCTGGAAGCGTTGATGTTCTACATTGTTACTATGCGCATGGACAAGACAATGAAAACTTTCAAAGACGCAGTTATTGGTTACTTCAGGAGTACGCTTAATATAACATTAACAACATTTACTTGTGATCTTAAACTATTATGATAGATTCCCTCTCTCTCCCCTCTGATTTGTTAATTCAACATGAAGTATATTACCGAATGGCCAATACATCTTCGAAGTTGACGAGACCACAACACCTTTGCTAACTCTCTTCTTGTTGTTTTTGTTGGTGACTAATGCAGAGAGCTTTCCCACATAGTTTTTGTCCATTATCTTGAAGTCCAGGTTTGAACCCATCCTGTTATTCACTAATTACTGTGCCCAATTTCTTTTTCCATGGAAGTTGACACTTTGAGAGTGAAATTTATGAATGAATCAGGGTAGTAGGGTTTCCACTTCTTTTAACCGGATGCAGAGGACTGAAGATGCTTCTCGGTCTTCTCAAGAAACTGGAGAAGTCTTGACCAATGAACATGATGGTTATGATTCTTGCAGCTTCACTCAAAATGAGCATAGCAATCATTCACAAACTACTGACTCAGCAAGTGTCAATGGTTTTCAAACTCCAGAACTTGAAGATGCTGAATCAGGTGCTTCTTCTTTCACGCATGATAACACATCTACATTTGAGGATGCCTTACTTCTCATCTTATGCATATTACATACATTCATTCTGCAGCATACAATCAGCAGGGGAGCTCCATAGTTTACTCTCATCAAGAACTTCAGCAGCCTCCAACTGGAGGAAGCCTTACTGGTTTTGATCCTTACTATCAAATCTCTTTGACGCGTAAGTTCTTGGTGACCTGGTTTTATGTTCTCTTTTTCTATCCAGTAGAAGCATAAGTACCAGTAATAGCTGTCTGATACCTCCAATCGGCATATGTTGTCTTACCTTTTAGCAGCCAGGGATAGTTATCAGAAAGAGCTCCGCACAATTCCCGTAACAGATTCTTCAACTATGGTAGACAAAAGCAGAGATATCAACGGTCCTGGAGTAATGAATGGGTTAATACACAGGAAATCCATTGATTCCCAAACCTGGGAAGAGATTTTAGGAAATTGTGGAGCTGGAGTTGAAGGCTTACCTTTGCATCCTAACAGTGAGCATGAAGTGCTGGACCAAATACTCCAAAGCTGCTCTTTTACTATGCAAGATTTTGCCAGTCTACAAGAATCTATGGTCAAAAGCCAGGTATACACAATTCTGATTGGATCTGTCTCAATCTCTGCAGTTCTCGTACTCAGTTGTACGACTGTGTATTCCTTTTCTAATTGATAGGCTATGTATTTCATTTGTGTATCTGAAATTTTCTTCTTTTCAAACGTCTACAGAATCAGGAGTTAAATTCAGGACTTACATCTGATCGTACAGTGTGGTTCCAAGGACAAGGTTTACACTGCACTCAGCTTGTTTCATTAAAAGTTTGGAATGTACTTGTCCTTAAAAGCTAACCTTCAAAAAAAAATCTATCAACTGCAGATAATGAGCTAAATGCTATAAGTAATTTATCCTCAAATGAAAAAGCTCCATATCTATCTACCATGAAACAGCATTTGTTAGACGGTGCATTGGGTGAAGAAGGTTTGAAAAAGATGGACAGTTTCAATCGATGGATGAGCAAAGAACTTGGAGATGTTGGTGTTATCGCTGATGCAAACGAGTCCTATACTCATTCAAGTTCGAGAACCTACTGGGAAGAAGTTGAGAGTGAGGATGGGTCAAATGGTCACAACTCTAGAAGGGACTTGGATGGATATGTTATGAGTCCTTCACTCTCAAAAGAACAGCTCTTCAGCATCAGTGACTTCTCTCCAAGCTGGGCGTATGTGGGTTATGAAGTGACGGTAAACACTATTGCTCAATTTATTCTTTTGGGGAATCAAAATATAGGTTTGTGCTCATTTCTTTTGCAAAAATTTTAGGTTATCATCACTGGAAAATTCTTAAAGACTTGGGAGGAGGCTGAAATTGGCGAGTGGTCTTGCATGTTTGGACAAACAGAAGTTCCAGCAGATGTTATAGCTAATGGTATCCTCCAATGTGTTGCTCCTATGCATGAGGCTGGAAGAGTTCCATTTTATGTAACATGTTCCAACAGATTAGCATGCAGTGAAGTGCGTGAATTCGAGTATAAGGTTGTGGAGTCTCAAGTTTTTGATGGAGAAGCAGACAATGAGTCTACTATTGAATGTCTTGAGGCAAGATTTGTTAAACTGTTGTGCTCGAAATCTGAAAGCTCAAGCTCTGTTTCCGGGAATGACAGTGATTTGTCCCAACTGAGCGAGAAGATTAGTTTACTGCTTTTCGAGAACGATGATCAGATGCTAATGAATGAAATCTCCCAAGAAAACATGAAAAACAACCTTTTGCAGGAAGCTCTGAAAGAAAGCTTACACTCATGGCTTTTACAAAAGATAGCAGACGGTGGAAAAGGTCCAAATGTGTTGGATGAAGGTGGCCAAGGTGTATTACACTTTGCAGCTTCTCTTGGTTACAACTGGGCCTTAGAACCGACAATAATCGCCGGTGTAAGCGTTGATTTTCGTGATGTAAATGGTTGGACTGCACTTCATTGGGCAGCTTTCTTTGGCAGGTGAGTCACTTCTAGAAAGTGTTCGGTAGTTCATCTTCTTTTTCTTGTTTTTTTTTTGTTTTTTCTTAAAAACAAATGTGTTTTCATATTCAGGGAGCGGATAATTGGTTCGCTCATAGCTCTTGGTGCTTCTCCTGGAACTTTAACTGATCCGAATCCAGATTTCCCATCAGGAAGCACACCTTCTGATCTAGCCTATGCTAATGGTCACAAAGGAATTGCTGGTTATCTATCAGAATATGCCTTAAGGGCCCATGTTTCTTTGCTCAGTCTAAATGACAATAATGCGGAAGCAGCGGTTGAGACTGCCCCTAGCCCATCCAGCTCATCATTAACAGACTCACTGACAGCTGTCCGTAACGCTGCTCAAGCGGCAGCTAGGATTCATCAGGTTTTCAGGGCTCAGTCTTTCCAGAAAAAGCAAATAAAAGAACTTGGAAATAGCAAGCTTGGAATGTCGGAAGAGCGTGCTCTTTCCTTGCTTGCTCCTAAATCACACAAACCAGGAAGGGCACATAGTGATGATTCCGTACAAGCTGCTGCTATCCGGATTCAGAACAAGTTTCGCGGTTACAAAGGAAGAAAAGATTATTTGATTACTAGACAAAGAATCATCAAAATACAGGTGCGTAATGTTTTGCTAAAGCAAACCTATGTTCTTGATTCATATTTAGTTACCGAAATTCTTAACGGTTTTAACTGGCAAACATGCAGGCTCATGTAAGAGGTTATCAGGTAAGAAAAAACTACAGGAATATAATTTGGTCAGTGGGGATATTGGAAAAGGTAATATTGCGTTGGAGACGGAAAGGAGCTGGTTTGCGCGGCTTTAAGTCAGATGCACTTGTTGATAAAATGCAAGATGGAACAGAGAAAGAAGAAGATGATGATTTCTTCAAACAAGGTAGAAAGCAAACAGAGGAACGGCTACAAAAAGCTCTTGCAAGAGTGAAATCAATGGTTCAATATCCTGAAGCTAGAGATCAATACTGTCGATTACTAAATGTGGTCAAGGATATCCAAGAAAGCAAGGTAAATACAGTAATAATAACTAACCTCAATCTTTTTAGAATCAACAAAAACGAGTAATCTTGATTCTTTTATCTTTGGTTTATAGGTTGAAAAGGCTCTTGAAAATTCAGAAGCTATTTGTTTTGATGATGATCTGATAGATATTGAAGCATTGTTGGGAGATGATGACACATTGATGTTGCCTATGTCCTCAACTATGTGGAACACTTAAAACGTGATAACTTAAAAACAGTATTGCCTTATTAAACTTGTAAATTCTTATGTAATCTCTCTGATCATTTTCTGTAACTGCATTCATTACTGTAATTCATATGATAATATTTGAAACATAAATCTAACTTATATAATCAAATATAGTAACCTTCCTTGTCATTAATGATTAAACTGTACATGGCTTGGTTTCCATTAGTATAACTAAAAATACTAGTTTTCTCTATCTTGTTCCGAGGCTCTCGTACAGCAAGATGTAGCCATGATCAGTATTGGTTGAGTACTCTTGTGATGAACCGAAGAATGTTTGAACAGCAGATTCTTCAATCAATTCAACAATCTCATCATCAAAGAAGAGCCAATGGTTATGCGATTTCACGAGGCTAACATAGTGACCATGGTTGGGTCCACTTCCTACATGAACCACGACTGCAAAGAGAGAGTACTCAATGTCCACATATTCTTCCACTGTATTGCTGAGTTTCAGTTCCAGAGGGAAGACAACTCTGTAAGATAGCTTTTTGTAGCGGCCCAACTGTTCAACGTATTTAAACCGTTTTAGATGTATTACTAAGATCTGTGGCGGTTTCTTGATCTTCATCCTCTTCTGCGCTTCTTGTAAACTGAACAAAATATCATAAAACAGTTTCACGATGAAGAGTAAAGTAGAAGGACTCGAGTTGACATGTGAGAGTTATGCGGAGCTTTTTTTTTTACCTGCAGCATTTGTCACAGAAAAATTGTCTTCAGAGTGTAGCGTCTCTGTGGAGCTGAAGTTTTTCAAACAGCTAGTTATTGAACTGTTTTGTTCAATATCAAGGCTCAGGTCTAGGAATGTTTCATCTCTTGCTGTTACTGTCTCAACCGCAGACACCTTGTCTCGTTGGTAAGTATACCCTGTAATGAGTTTACACATGCTAAATCACTCGAGATAACTGAAAATATGTGATGCTAACTTTTGTAGTTGGGTTTGCTTTAGGGTCTAGGAAATGCAAGCTTTATCCTGGAAATACTATTGATGCTTACTGCATCCATATGAAGGTAACTTAGTCTATGACCAAATGATTTCTTCGCATATATATATCTGGTATCTCCATGAAGCCAAAAATGCACTGATCATGATCGTCCCTATGAAGAAAAGAAGATATGCCATTTATTAAAAATGCACCTTACCTGAACACCATTTGCCTGAGGAAAGTTCGGTCCATTTGCAATCTTATCAGGAGATGATGAAGTTTCGTGGTCTTTTTTTGTAGCTCGTGCTTCTTTCTCTAAGATGTCAACAAGTTCATTAAGCAAATAATTCAGGAACTCATGTGCATCCTGCATGAGAATAATAACACAATTTAATCAAACGCTTTCTTTACAAAGAGATGTTACTTCTCTCACAATTTCGTAATCATCATATAAAAGGGATTTTTGAGATGATAGACAGTTACACAGAGTACCTGATGCATATAACTCCGGAAAAGCTCATTTTGTTTCTTGAATCTCTGCACAAAACGCTTAGGAGCAATAACTCCTGTTTTCTTCTTCTGGGAACTTATCTATGGGAAAAGGAGCAATAAAATTAGCAGACTTACTTTGAAGAAGTGAACACCACCGCAATTATCAACTAGATATTGATGAAACATTAAAAGCCTACATGAAGCAAACACATTCATACATCTGCAATGCCATTCTTTTAACATTAGTGAAATACTTAACAATAACCAAACAGTATAGACTTCTCAAAATGAAACTATTACTTGTTTTGCTTTCTTAATAGAACATATCCATACATCAAAAGATACAACATTAAAACCAAAACCTAAGTCAAAAAAAAAAAAAGAATTAACGACCAAAAAATGTGATGTGCCATAATAAAAAAGAATCATAATTACCTGAGAAAATAAGTCTGCCAAGCAAGTCAAAAGATTCTCCTCAGAATCAACTAGACATTTATTTGCATAATGTTCAAGCAATTGTTCACGAAAAGGAGCACAAAAATAAAGAGCCTGCACAATAGAAAAATTCAAATGGTGAGAACACTGGACTATGTTTCGACCTGGAAACTTGTTCACAGCCATAGAATGCAAACATAGCTGAGCTGATCACTCACTAATTAAACATTTCTCAAACAGAAGAAGAATGTGAAAGTTTCGCATATATTTCAATGTACGCATAACAACCAAATCTCTCATACATAGTCAAATCCAAATGTAATTCCCTAAGGTAACGAATCATCCTTTTTTGAATAGTTATCAGAAATTTCCAAAATCCCTATAAGATAATCACCAAAAGCAAAACAAGTCGTACACATTTTTTCGTCACGGAGAAGAATCTAGAATCGGTTGACAAAACAAAAACTCAAATAAAATTTCATATAATTCAGGACAATATTTTGGTGTGATCTATTTAATAAAATAATGTTAGGGTGGATGTGAACACATTTTTTTGTTAACATTTCATATAATTCAGGGCAATATTGCAATGTTTTACTTTTTCTTTGAAATGAAACGCGACCGTTTTGACGACGAACCAAAAGTCGTATTTATGTCTTAATCATGTATTAGAGTAAGATCAATTCGGGTTTGTGTAACTGTGTTTAGGCTATGGATTGAATATGTATTACAATGAGACGATGACGACTACTAAAGAAGATTATTATTCTACTTTCAATCTGCAAATTGCCTTGAGAGACTCACGAGAATGTTGTTATTTTTTTGTGTTCACATTGTTTCGTTCAAAGTATCTGATATTTACAAAGTCAAGTCAATTCAATTCAGTTTAAATGGTTTGATTTGTAAACGTTTCTCGTGATCTTTTGGTATTGAACTTATGGGAGAAATCAGAGAAACCGCACGTCCAAACATGCCTATATATAGTAAGGCCATTAGCCACACGAACGTACTCATCTAAGAAGAAGAAAAAAGAACTCAAAAGATTCCAAGAAAAATACTAACAAAGTAAACTACAATTCACAATCACTTTATAATTTCATGATGGTTTCGATGGAGGCTTTAGCGATGGCGGGAACGGATTTTCAAGAATGGGGACTTAGTATTGAGGAATGGGAACTTCAAGAATCCGCTGTTTCACCCCATTTGATTGCAGATGATTCTGAAGAAGAAGAAGAAGATTCTAAAGTAGAGGAAGATCATCAAAACGATGATGATTATGAAGATGAAGATGATTATCATCAAGATGATGATGATGATGATAGAGTTTTCAATGTCTTAGCGGTTAAACAAGCAGTTACTTGTGACATTAGAGCTTCAGTTGGGAAATTGATTGAACAGTCCATCGCACACATCTTTGTTCACCTTAAGCATATTAAGTTCTTAACACTTCTTCTTGAGAACTTTTTGTTTAGCCATGTTCTTGATTTTCTTTTGTAATCGTTTTAAGATGTTTTTTTTTTTTTTGTCATTTTGTCAAATTTTTATGACTATTTTTTCATAATGAGTGTATTAAATTTGATGTAAGTTTTTGTTCTCAATTTTGATAAATTGAATCCATTCAAATAAACCTGTACATATGAATATATTTTTTGTTTTATTCGTTCTGTATGAAAGCTCAAATTCAAAACCAAACCAAACAAGAAAAAACTCGAACTGAAACTAAATTCTCTTTCAATAATTGTGGTAGAAAAGGGATATATCCTTTATTTGAATAAGCGAACTTAAAATTAATATTTGAATATTCTATTATATTCTTACAAAGTTACAAATACAATAGAACCTCTATAAATTAATATTTGATAAATTAATAACCTCTCTAAATTAATAAATTATCCCGGTTCCAAGTTGAACCGGTGTAATAATTGACACATTTCGATAAAATAATAAGATAATAATTTTTTTGAAATCTCTATGTAAATATATAGTATCATTAATAACATAAATCAATAATCATATAAATTTATTATATATATAAGATATTTTAGTAAAATATGATTATAATGTTATTTATTTATTCATAAATTTTTAATTTTGCTGGAGTTTATTTGTATTTTTCTTAAAATATCAAAAATATATGATATTATCTTTTCAAATTGCATCAAAAATTATTAAAAAAATTATATATGCAATAATTATTTCCTAATGTGTAAATACATTAAAACACATCAAAGTATTATCTTCATTTTTCTACTTTTTATATAATATTTTTTAATTTGGATCAATTCTCTATAAATTAATAACATTTTCTAATTAATTAATAACATCTAGAAATTAATAAAATTTTTCGGTCCCAACATTATTATTTTATAGAGGTTTTAATTAGAATTGAGTTCTGATTAACATTTTAATATTAATTATTTAATCAAGCTCTGTTAGCAAACCAAGCCTGGAAAATAATGCGGCGTCCTCCAGGGCTATAGGCACTGCAGAGAACTTACGACGCCGAAACATCAGAGTCAATGAATACTACACCCGTTGTATCATTGAACGGGAGACAGTAATTATCTCTTTTTCACTTGTAGTCATGCGATTGCCCTTTGGAGAGCATCAGGTATACCATTTTCTACAATCAGCAACCCTTTCACTACCATAGAAGATATCTTCTCGATGTTTATAATGACTCAAATCTGGAGAAACACCTTCAGTGCCTTTCATTTTGGATCGTGTGGCGATTGTGGAAAAGTGGAAATGACATGATATTCAATCAAAAAGCAGAAACTCCAGTTGAGACACTCAATAAAAGCATATTTGATACAAAAGAATGGTTAGATTGTCGAGAGGAAACATCGACACAAGGATCAAACTTACAAAGATCACATACTAGATTCAGAGATCGATGGCAAAGACTGACAACTGGTTGGGTCAAATGTAACTACGATGCATCTCATCACGAAGGTAATCGATCAGCGGGACTTGGTTGGATAATCAGAAACCATAGCGGCATATTCCTCAAGTGTGCAATGGGCCAATTCTAAGGACGACTTTTAGTGGAGGAAGCTAAATGCACAACACTGATATGGGCTCTACAAGCAGCTTGGAGTTTAGGATACCGCCAAGTGGAATTTGAAGGAGATAATAGCATTATAATTAATATTATAAATCATAACATTAATAATCTACACTTACAACATTATCTCCGCGAAATTCAACAATGGCGATCTCACTTTGATGCGATAAAGTTTAGCTATCGTTCCAGAGCGCACAACCAATGTGCCGATTTTCTAGCTACAAAATGTTTATCGTTAAACCAACAATGACTTTTGTATGATTCATGTCCAATGTTTCTCATAATCATATGTAAACAGTGATTATGGTTGCTAATTAATAAAAAAAATAGATGAAAAAAAAATATATTAATCATTTAATCCCACGGGATGTACATGATCATGTTTTAAAAAAATGTGAAATAAAAGTGAAATTTTCAAAAAAATTAAGTTTATAGTATAATTGAAATTTCTTAATAAAGATATTTATGTTTTTTTAATGATAATATAAGATTTCAGGTTTTTGGATTCAATGTTTATAATTTGACTCTTGATAGTCAATCATTTTATCAACCATGTTTTAGAATGATTTGAAAAGATAATCTTTATTATGTCGATCCTAAACTTCCGAATCAAATATGTTTGTCTTATTCATTCACGTTTAGGGCGTAAATCTGAGATGCGCTTTTCTGTGAAAACCTTTTCTTACTACACCTCTCCATTTGTGTCAATTTGAGAATACCCTCCAATAACCTTGTGAAGACGAAAATACCCTTTGGGTATAACTGGAAACTAGTTGTACCCAGTTATACTATAACTACTCGGATTATTGGGTACAACTGGGTACCAGTTATACCAATTTATACCGAGTAATACCAAGTAATACTGTACTCTTGATTACTTACAACTGGTATCCGGTTGTACTTTCGATTATCTTGAAGTTATACCCGATTGTACCGAGATATGAGATTCGAACTCCTGGTGAGCAAGCGGATGATGTATGAATACTTTTCCACTGAGCCATAGTGTTTTGCTTGGTATCACTTACAATTTAAACAATATAACCTGTTTTCAGAAATCATTAAGGGTAAATTTGTCTTTTATGTAATGGAGGGTAGTCGAGGTTATTTATTCACAAGGAAGGACAATACAGAATTTGATCCAATTCTTTCCCTAAGAACACAAAAGGGAAAAGTCTCGTTTTCACGTTCCATCATCGATCATTCAAAAGAAAAATAAACAAAACTTTGTGAATCGTAGAAATTCACGAGAATCTCGACTTTAAAACTGTTATTATGAACACACCATGACGTTTGCATCAATACGTAATATCTTACGCCTATGAATTGGTGTCATTGAAATATTTCAAAATCTGGTGTTCTACATCGAATACTAGTTGTTTATAGGTTAGAAAATAGAAATTATCTAAATCAATAATCATGAATCTCTTGACATCAACTAATATTAGGGGTGGGCAAAATATTCGGGATCCGAGATCCGATCCGTGATCCACTCCAATCCGCTCCAAAAAAAAGATATCCGAGGTATTCGGATATTTTATTTTGAAAATCCGGATATCCGGATCCGTTTTATGTATAGTTTTTATTTAAAATATATGTATAGTATTTATATATATACTATATAATAGATTAAAATTGATGTAAAATATCATAAAAATTAATTTTATTTGATATTTTTGTGTATTTTTAAAATCTTACATAGTAAATATGTTCAAAAATGTTTATAAAAAATAATTTTAAATATTTTATATGATATTTTTTATTTTTAATATATTTTTAATAAATTTATATTATTATTTTAAGATTTTAAGATATTTTTAGTGGATCTGGATTGGATCCGGATCCGGATACCCTAAAAATTTTGGATATCCGATCCGTGCCCACTCCTAACCAATATATCTATGATAAATACAACATTATTATAAGCAGGAATACAAGCCATAAAAGAAAACTTCACTTTGGTGGTTTAGATTAGTAAAAAATTAAATAACAAGAAATTCATAACTTCGCTTTTTCATCTTAATTTACTAAGAAAATTGTTAGTCGAGAGAAAGTCTTTGGGAAAACTATATGTTCTTATTACTAACAATCGACACGTCTTTATACATACACAAGTTTGACCTAGAACTTATCTTTCCATAACTTGAACTTATCAAAATGTCAAATATATATTCTAAATATATGCTAAGTATATCGCTTAGAACCTTCTAGATGAGGCCTTCTCAACAAAAATCAGAAAACATTTTAACCAAAAAAAATCAGAAAATGAGTAATTACTGTAACAAACTCCAGACTTTTCAAACAATGGACATAGGAAGAATAGAGAAAACAGGTTAACAGATCAAGAGTAATATACGTCACAACACAATTATTTTCTTGATGAAAAAGATACCAAGGCTGCAAGGCATATATCATGCATTAATCATATCGCGCAACATAAAATGGCATCGTGAGTCAGTTTCTTTCTCCGCTCCCAATGCAAAACGTATTAAGCTAATATACTTAATTATACTCTTAGTACTTGTGTACATATATATTAATTGCAGCGTATAATTGAAGATCGGATGACTGTGTACATGTATATACCTATATTTATATATGGCATATTAACATGTATATATATCTTTTCATCAAAAAAAAACCATGTATATATATCTTGTTTATAAAGTAAATACATATATGTATTGGTAACCCGTACTATTAGTTGGAAAGTTGGTCATTTCATGCTTCGATTAAAGTCATGTACTCGATTATACATAAACTATACTCCGTGTATTTGTATACATGAACTAATACATTTTTTGATGAAGTAATTTTTAGGCTATATATATTTTTGTGTTTATGGAACTAACGATAATTGTCATACCATTATTGGTATTGAGTCTTAGTTTCATGTTAGAGGTCAAGGGTTCGAGTGTCAGAATAATTGTTTCGTTGTTAATTACGTGAACGCCACGTAATCGACAAATTAACAATGTTATGCAAAATATATATGTTTGCTCAGTTTTATAAATTTAGGTATTAAATTCAAAAAATTTAGTAGTTCATGTATACAAATGCACGGGATATAGTTTATATATAAATCAAACACATGAATTTAGTCGAAGTATGAAATGGCCGACTTTTCACCACTAGCTAGGTACATGGTCTACATGTACAGCTTAGCCTAATGGTCACGACGGTTTGTTGAAAGGTCCACAACCCTAGTTTGACGCCCATGACCAAACGTGTTACTTTTTCAGTTTTGCTTTAATGAAACGTAAAATGATGATTTCATCTATATTTTTTTCTTCACGACCATAGATTCCTGCAACCCTGATTTCCGTCGCCACCTCATTTTTCGTCATCTTTGCTTTTTTTACTTGCTATTTTGTGTATGTTTTAATCTAATACAACAGATCTATAAAATAACTAGTTTTCTAAGTAAAAATCTACCAAAAACGAATCTTTAAAAAAAAATCTGATTTTTTTGCGGATTTTGCTGAAATTGCAGCGGCTCTCCTTCACCAAACACCTAATTGGGAATTAAACGGCTGCCTAATCCGCACTTTTGAATATACAGAAACTTGTACCATTCCTTCTTATCATATGTTAGATATATATTGTACACATATATAATAGGCTGTATTTTTTTTTCTTCTGCTAAATATAACATGTACAATCATTATAATATATACTATCTTATATACTCAATTTTTCGTCGTCTATTACATTATTATTATTAGAGATAATTGACATCATCATATTATGATGATATTTGACTACATGCAATATATGCGATAACAATGAAAATCTTCTCCAGCGATTTCATGATGCAAGTTCTCTAGACATCAAGTTTTGTATGTATGATATCCTCATGATGAACATATTCTCTCTGCAACATAAATGACCACGACGGACGATTCTATCTGCAATACTTTGAAATCTCTGAAGAGTTTTACATCCACTAATCTCGAGAAATTGCATTCTCTGATAATCGAACTCCTTACCTGGTGTACCACTCTCTTATATACTTTATCTTAAAATTATAGTATATCTATTATTTATTGTAGTTGCATTCTTATTATTTAAAATAGTATTTAGTAGTTTACAAAATAAGTACATAAACCTATGCTATACCACTAATATTTACCAATCAGACTTTCATTAAAAAAAATATTATAGCCAAGATCCTACAACTTCAGAAAATAAAAAATAACTTAATTAAAATCTACAAGAAAACACCTATAACTACATCTTTTAACCATTATGATCTTATATTCTTACAAAACATAAAATCTAAGAAAAGCTACCCAAAATCTAAAAGCTACAAAGGTCCATCTCGAAATCGAACTCAATGGCAAATTGGCCATGCATAGTGAAATTGAAGCAAATTGCATCATAGTTTGGGATTTGGTAGGAAACAAAATAGTGAAACTTGACAGGTGGGCTGTGGTAGTTGGAGCACGTTTACTTCATGCTTACGTCTGCTCAACTTCCATGCTTACCCACACATGTAAAGACAACTGTATCTTAAGGATCGCATGATTTACCTTAAATGTGTTCCATGAATATAACCCATATTTTAAAAATGTAATATATATATTTTTATAGGAAAACATCATAAAAAAAACCTCTAATTTAGTATATTTTTTCATTTAAAACCTCCAATTTTTGCGTTTTTAGATCAAACCTCTAATTAAATTATTTTTCTTAAATAAACTTTTAAGTGATATTAAAATGTGTGCATCGTTGGGTTGACTAACGGTAAACGCTAATTTCATCTAACACCGTTAACAAAAAGTCAATATTTTTTCAAAAAATAAATTTTTTGTTCTATTTAACTAGAAAAACTAATTAGAAAAAATTAATAAAAACAAAAAGTAAAACAAAAATAATATAACAATAAATTCTTTATTTACAGTTAAAATTATTTTATCTAAATAAAATTTTATGTACTAGTTAGTTAAATGTTATATTAACAATATTATTGTTACATTAACAATTTTATTTAGAAAACTAATTTTATTTAGATAAAATAATTTTTATTGTTATATTATTTTTTGTTTTATTTCAATAATTTTATTTATATTATTAAAAAAAAAATAAATAAATAAATATAACAACGTTAACAGAAATTACTTGATTATAATATTAACAATCTTATTTTATCACCAGTTAATTTATTTTTTCTTTTCTTATTTGTTAAATTATTAATAAAATAATTAAATAAAATAGTTAAATAGAAAAAAACATTAAGTTTTGGAAAAAAATTGTTTTTGTTAATAGTGTTATATGAAAGTAGCGTTGACCGTTAGTCAACCCAACATCGCATATACTTTAAGATCACTTTTTGTTTTTTTGAAAATTACTTTAAAATCATTTGAAGTGTTAATAGTGTTAGATGAAAGTAGCGTTGACTGTTAGTCAACCCAACGTGTTTAAGATCACTTGAAAGTTTGTATAAAAAATATTGTAATTAGAAGTTTGAACTCAAAACAAAAAGTTAAATATTTTAATTAAAAATTTTACTAAATTAAAAAGTTTAATAGTATTTTTCTTTCATTTATTTATAGGTGTGGATGATTTTCGCTATCTTTTTGTGTTTATAAAGTGAGATTCCCAATCTAGTAGAATTTAGATATAGAAGTTTGGTCGTTGGTTTAAACTTTACAAATATTAGTTTTGTATGTTTCCAGTAAATGAAATATAAAACCTGAATTAAAATAACATTATTTTTATTCGGTTTGATAATGTTGGTTTTAATATATCAATTTGGTATGGTTTCAAGATATATTTTCAAAACAATATTAATTTTCAGAAACAAAATACTTTTCACTTTTTTTTTAGACATACGATTTTCACTATCAATAAAAGAATGTATATATCGAATCTTGTTTTAAAAATAATTCATTTAAGTATTTAAAGTGTAAATTTAAATTTCAAAAAGAATACATATATTTAAAGTCATTGTATACATTTATGAAGGATATTTTGGTTCTATGTTTTAAAAAGATGGATTACTTTTCAAAAAAAAATATTTTAAAGATATATTTTCACAATTTTTCTCTAAATATTATTGTGTGCTATTGATGCAAGAATATTAGTTTAAATAGATTAATAAGATTTACTATCCATTTAATTTGATAAGTCTTTTTATATTTCGTATTGTTGGTTGATTTTTTAAAAATATTTTTTTCTTTATTTTAAGCTCATATATTTCGTGTAAAATATTCATTGTTTCTTATATGGATTTGTATTTGTAGTATTATAATTTTCTTTTTTATATAACAATATTATTATAATTTTCGAAAGGTCGAAATGAGTTCATCAAGTGGACATGTTGAACAGTTTTTCGAAAGTCGGATTCAAAGACAAATCGACATGTCCAATCGTTTTAGACTTTTAGTCGGTTTGACGAACTTGACTTAATAGTCAATTCTCTTCTTTGGACAATATTCTAGTATAAATTCAGTCCCATAGATATTGACCAATTAATTATGTATATATATCTTTTAGTAATTATAAGAGCCACAAATAATGTATTGTCACATAATAGTGTATAAAGTAGATCAACAAATTCAAATGAACGTTCAAAAGACACTAAATCCTAAACTCTAATTTCGATTTTATAAATTAATTAGATATACGTGTCTATATAAAATGGTGTTCTCATAACATTTCAATGACGGTTAAAATAATCCAAAACATTATTGCTATAAGCCTATATAACTCATGGCTATTCACTAAAATTGTAAACTATTGTTATCCAAACTAATTACTCTACTTTATAATGGCAAGCATTTGGCTATCGGAGGAGATATCCTTAAAACATATATATTAAGAGACTACTTGACTGTGTTGTAAAGAATTGAATATGTTTGCCAAGTAGCGAGAAACTACCCAATAATCCATCTTATGTATAACCAGAAATCACACGAGCAAACTCGTATTTGCTAATTATCAAAAAAAAAAAGTACTTTTCGGGTGAATTTAGTTATCAAGAACATAAAGATAGATAAACTAAACTTTTTACAGTAAATAATCCATTCTTTACTAATCACGTGCCCTATCTTTGAACCTTGGTAGGTTGGTTGGTAAAGGCCTCAAATAAGCACCCACATTATTTTATTTCTATCCACTATATGTGGTTTTACTCATCAGGCCGGTTAGCACATTGTTTTGATTGAAAGTTATCGTGGTATACTTATATTGTGGTTATACTCTACTAAGATTTGAACATAATAATCCATAGTTTGCGGTTCATCATGGTCAAACGAAAATTCGTGACAAAAGAATTCAGTTTATATATGTTTAGTTGAATGTATAGATTCTTTTACATTTTATATTAATTTAAATAATAGTAATTGAGATCCTTATCCGCCGCTGCGGATTTTCTTTTAGTTGTGAAGATTAATACAAATAATAATGTTTTACATTTGCATTAGTTGAATGTTCTGGATGATATCAGGTTAACATTATCAAAGAATGTTGCACACTACGTCGCGAAAGAGAAGATTATAGAAAGATTAATGGATATGTTCTCTCGATATGTATGAGAAACCTTAGGGCATCCTTATCGGAGACTCCCTACACATGGGGTCTTTCCGATTTTTTTTTTTTTTTCTTAAAGTTAAAAAAAATTAATTTTTTATTGTCGCGACGAATCACACGATACGTGCCACTGACACAGAAGACACTGAGACACAAAATAGTGGACTCCACATGGGAAGACCTCCAAAAAAGTAACCGATAAGGATGGATTTAGTTACTAATTAATAAAGTATTTTTCTTAAATAAACCCTTCCACTTGTCAGCCAATTACTGCCCGCTGAAATTAAGTTTTAATAAGAAATAACAGCCCTATTTATATTGGCATACCAAATAGTTGGGATTCTATTAAGAAGGCGATTAGTAATTTTTTGGATAATTGTAGACGGGCATGTGTAGAAGATTGCAAAGGTTAGAATGTGCCGAAGCTTGTGCATAATCTTATCTTAGTATAACAACTTGGTGATATATGCATGGCATAATCCATAGTATCAACTTTGGAGGTGGGGCTAGTTAATTCGATAGTAAGGAATGGTTCTATACTAGTTGCTCACAAAAAGGTATTCTCTAAATGAAAACAACTTACGATGATACAGTTTTTGTTGTCATGAATGGCATTGTACACTGGAACACATATGAGTGATGAGAAAGGCAAAAAACTCATAGTAGTGACCGATGTACTTCCATATTTGAAGATGATGGATTATCACAGGTGTGAGAATTGCATCCTTGGAAAACATAACCGGATTAGTTTCTCAAGTGAATACAAAGAGCAGAAATCTGATAATATTTATTATGAATTGGTGCGAATTAACAGAACTTAAGAAAACAAAATCAATGAAAAACAAGAATGTTTCTATGAAGTGAAAATTCTTTGCTTCTAGATTTTTTTTATTAATTTGATAAATAATACTTTTAGATGAACAACTTTCATTGATAATTCCCCAAGAAATATGTGGATGTACTTCATTGGGAAAACAAATCTGAGGTGTTACCGAATCAATTTAAAGTTCGTAAGTCTGGAATTGTCGAAAGTACATTGGTGGACAGTTCTAAAAGTATTATGATCAAAACGCCCAAACCAAACTAAATAGCAGAAATGATGAACATGACTTTGAATGAGAACTTTAAATTATATAAATCTATGTTGAATCAGTCACATATGGGGTCAGAATACATATAATCGGTTAGACTGATCAAATTTGTTTTACTTTTATATATCTATTAATTAAGCGAATATATAATTGTCAAAACTAAACTAGGTTAGCTAGACCATGTAAACCAATTCATAACATCCCTAATAACAATGCAATCTTCTTTTTGCTTTTCTTAATTAGTATAAGCATGGATTCATCAATTTTGCATTTCTTAGTTAAACAGTCCAAATATTTTCTTTTCTTAGACTCTTAGTTAAACTTAAACATGCACTCACACACTAACACCTTTTAACAAAACAAAACATGCAAGCACTCACCAAATAATTAGTTATACAGATGTGTATTATTTATGGACCTGTGCAATATGTAGACAAGCATACATATGCATGTAGTTAGGTTTTTATAAATGCTACTACGGTTTTGTCGACGATATTTGTTACGTTTAAAATACTTTCACTAATTATGTTTTCTTTTGTCAAAAGGATTACTTCCTCCATGTCATATTAGTTAGTTGTCGTTTTGGACCTTAAAACTCGTTTCATATTAGTTGTCGTTTTACGTTTTCAATGCATATGTTTGATAAGATTTTCAATTTTGTCTCTCATGTTTTTATGTCTTGACCAATGAAATAAAATCAAATAAACATTAATTATAAATAAAGCAGAAAAATTAAATGTTTTCTTAATATATGTGAAACAGGCTTAAACTACAACTAATTTGAAACGGAGAGAATATTTATTTATTATTCGTTGAAACTTTGATTAATTAATATAGTTTTTTTTGATAAAAATTAATATTAATAATTAATTAATATAGTTATGACGCGGAATGGTTCTGTTATTCATCCCTTTGAGATTAATAACTTTGAAATACCACTCCTCCCTCAATGAATAATTAAGTTAATAATTATCTGATCTAAAATCCATACCATATGTTGTATGATAAAAATTGGTTGGTATTTCACTAGAACTATATATGTCATGAACAATATTTGTTTTATTTAGATATCAATATATATACAAAATTGATCCAAAAATATATGTATACAAATATACAAAACAAAATTTGACCCGTATAGTGTTTATCAAAAATAATTTGATTAAAAATTTACCTGTTTATGTATTTTGTCAGAACTTTGTTATCGTCTCCGACTCCGTCGCGTCAAAGCCACCGGGACTTTAAAAACGGCGTCGTACCCGATATGGATGTGTAGGGCCCACTACCACGATTGATAGTGTTCGTTGGTAATTTATTCTCCAACGACCAACACCAATTCCACGAGGCATTTTGGCAGGTGAACTATACCAATATTTTTTATTTGTAATCAATTCGATTTCTTTCTTTTTTTTCCCAAATAAGTAGATTTCTCCGGTTAATTATGATCACTCGACCAAAAAAATCCGACATATATTTTAAAATATCTAAAACCACTTATAATGTCATACAATTTCGCATTTATACATGTAAGATATCTTCATCTCTTATCTTTTCATTTTACTTTCCGGGTTTAAATCTTTTCATTCGGAAAAACTAATATATTCATAGGAAACACTTATGTGACTTATATCTATTTACAAAAAGTTGAACGAGACATTGAATGTTGTTTCCAAAAAAAGACATATAACATGTTGTCATGTTACTATTGAATGAGACATTTCTAATTATCTATAGACGAAATTTCTTCCGAGATATATCAATCTACGTACCTTGCAAAATAATATATACTCAAAAGATATATAATATATACCCATTAACAAAAAAAAATATAATTTAAGTTTGATCAGTTAAAAAAATATTACTTTGGTTCTGTTAGATACGAGATTGAGTATAGTTTTGTGTTTATAAATGATGATTTACGTTTTGTGAATCCCTCACAAATCTATTGAATTTTTTTTTGTCAACAACATTTATGGTGAGAATTTAAATTTGACTGATGATGATAGTATAAATTATACTAATCTACAAATTTTGAATCAGAATTCAAGACCGAATTTTACCTAAAAATGTATGTAAAGAAACCATCGATTCATAAAAATCACTGTTTTGTTAGATTAGAGTGCATATATAACACGAGGATTTTTGGCAGGTGACCAACAAAATCATTTCTAAAAAAGTATGAATGGATTATTTTATAATATTATTCTCTTCTAATTACATTTTGTTTAAGTTAGCCCTACAAAAATTCATGACACTCGTCACTGAAGACCAAGTCGGCCCAACTCGAGCGCAGACCTTCTACACTGCTTCCTCCCTGCCACATAAGGGGTACTATCGTCATTCCACACATATATACCTACCTATGTTAAAGTGACATTATAAATAACAAGGTGAAAGAAAGATCCATGCAGAAACAATTACCATAATTACAAAACATATATTATAAATTGTTTATTTTCTTCTTCTTCCTTTCATATGGATACTTTAGCTTCAAACTCTTCGGATCTCACGACCAAGTCTAGTCCTGATACGTCGACGTTTAGCAACATGTATCTCCTCACAACACTTCAAGCACTTGTGGTCATTTCCCTCTTGATGATATTCAAGAAAATAAAGTCGTCTTCACAAAACAAGAAGCTAAATCCTCTCCCGCCGGGACCCACCGGTTTTCCAATCGTCGGAATGGTTCCGGCGATGCTTAAAAACCGTCCAGTTTTCCGGTGGCTCCACAGCCTCATGAAAGAGCTTAACACGGAAATAGCTTGTGTGCGTCTAGGAAACACTCACGTGATCCCCGTGACGTGTCCTAAGATCGCACGTGAGATTTTCAAGCAACAAGATGCACTCTTCGCGTCAAGACCACTCACTTATGCTCAAAAGATCCTCTCGAACGGCTACAAAACCTGCGTGATCACACCGTTCGGTGAACAATTCAAGAAGATGAGGAAAGTGATAATGACGGAGATTGTTTGTCCGGCAAGACACCGATGGCTACACGACAATAGAGCCGAGGAAACCGATCACTTAACCACTTGGCTTTACAACATGGTTAAGAACTCCGAACCGGTCGATCTCCGGTTTGTTACGAGGCATTACTGTGGAAATGCGATTAAGAGGCTTATGTTCGGAAAGAGGACGTTCTCGGCAAAAACCGAAGCTAATGGTGGACCGACCTTGGAAGATATCGAGCATATGGATGCTATGTTCGATGGATTAGGGTTTACATTTGCGTTTTGTGTTTCGGATTATCTTCCGATTCTTACGGGATTGGATCTAAACGGACATGAGAAGATCATGAGAGAAGCTAGTGCGATTATGGATAAGTATCACGATCCTATTATTGATGAGAGGATTAAGATGTGGAGAGAAGGTAAGAGAACTCAGATCGAAGATTTTCTAGACATTTTTGTATCTATCAAGGACGAAGATGGCCAGCCTTTGCTTACCGCTGATGAAATCAAACCAACCATTAAGGTAATTAACTAAATATATTTTTCACACTTTCATGCAAATTTAACATATTCAACCTACTATTACTTTAATTTGAATATATGATAATATATAACATATATATTATATAGTATCTCTGAAAAAATAGTACTTTGACATTTCTTTGTGTTGTAGTGGAAATCTATAATGTCTTTTAAAAATATGTGTCGGAAAAAGAAGTTATTTAACTATTGGCAGAAAAAAAAAAAGGCCAAAACATCCATACAAGAAAGGAAAAAAAAAGTATCATTGCTATGGCTTTTTTTGAGTTAGAATGGCATAAACTTATTGGGAGTTTTAGTGACATTTTAGCTAAAGAAAAAAGTGGAGAAATGACATTTAACAAAAAAAATTAACTCCATATGTTGTCTATGTCAACAAAGAAAGAAAAAAAAATAATTTGGCAATTTTGGGAATTTTTTTTTTATATGTTTAGCATAAAGTTAAATATTCGAGTTGACCCATGAGTCCATGCATAGAATAGTAAACTAATAAGAACCATTTATTACTTGTCAACTTGCTTAAACTAAAAAAAATCATTTTATATTATTAATTTTATAGGAACTTGTAATGGCGGCGCCGGACAACCCATCAAACGCCGTGGAATGGGCCATGGCGGAGATGATAAACAAACCGGAAATCCTCCATAAAGCTATGGAAGAGATCGATAGAGTCGTCGGCAAAGAAAGATTAGTCCAAGAATCAGACATCCCAAAACTTAACTACGTCAAAGCTATTATACGTGAAGCTTTCCGTCTTCATCCCGTCGCCGCCTTCAACCTCCCACACGTGTCACTCTCCGACACGACCGTCGCAGGTTACCATATCCCTAAAGGAAGTCAAGTTTTACTTAGTCGTTACGGTCTTGGTCGTAACCCTAAGGTTTGGTCTGATCCACTTAGCTTCAAACCGGAGAGGCATCTCAATGAGTGCTTGGAAGTGACTTTGACGGAGAACGATCTCCGTTTTATCTCGTTCAGTACCGGAAAGAGAGGATGTGCTGCTCCGGCGTTAGGTACGGCGATAACAACTATGATGCTTGCGAGGCTCTTGCAAGGGTTTAAGTGGAAGCTAGCCGGAGGTGAGACACGTGTCGAGCTAATGGAATCGAGTCATGATATGTTTCTTTCGAAACCTTTGGTAATGGTCGGAGAATTAAGGTTGTCAGAGGATGTTTATCCAACGGTAAATTGAGGCAAAGGTGACGTCCGGCGAGGAGATTTTTGTATATATATTTTATGAATAATTATGTTTGTATAACCGCTGTCAAAAATATATATATATATATATATATATATATATATTATGTGTATAACCCAAAGTTTGGTATGACCAAACTTTGTTGGGTTTTATGAGGTTGGGCCGTCTTGGAAACACTTGAAGTGTGTTTCCACTTGCTTTTTAGTTTCTACTTTCTACATATATAATTTTCCTTTTGCATGCTTTCATAATTAATAAGAAGGTATTCACATAGAATATAATTACTGTATCTCTTTCGTTCATTCGAAGAAATAATATTTCACAGCCACTGTGTGATCTGAACAATTCACTGTACATAAAACAAGAAGATTTATCATGACTCATGAGAGAACATATGCAACTTTGCTTTTAACTAAAGTTCTTACGATAACAGAAATTTGATTAGCTCTTGCTCCTCTCATCGCACCACACCAACATCATGTTTAACAGTCCTATGATCAAGATTCTTGATATAGATTTCTTTGATAAAGCAAGAAAACTAGTAAGAACATACTTACAAAAACAACAACGAGCAGTATCATGTGGGCTCTGGTTGATCAAGGTCACATAAAAGTGTCTTGATCCTTGAGTCCAACTTTTTTAAGGTCTTCTAGAAACAAAAGTTATAGGCTCTCACATATCGCAGTGTATAAGGTTTATAACAAGGCTACTTTGTGTAATGATTCCTAAATCCTTTATATTAGTTGGCATCATTTCTCCATCTCAACCACTATTAGAGACATAAATTCTGAAACTAGCCACTCTCGCTTATACTTTGGATTTCATGTATGTTTTTACAGAAATGTACTCAATCATGTAGGCTACATGTAAGAGTCCAATTTTCTAAGTATTTAGTGCTTTGGAAAAATTAGGTTGTATAAAACTCTTTCTACTACA
This sequence comes from Cardamine occulta, assembly GCA_028015245.1. Classification (NCBI taxonomy): domain Eukaryota; kingdom Viridiplantae; phylum Streptophyta; class Magnoliopsida; order Brassicales; family Brassicaceae; genus Cardamine; species Cardamine occulta. Next base: position 1,241,661 of record CM051377.1, read on the forward strand.
ATTTTCACAAGTGAAAAAGTAGTAACAAAAAAGTAGTTAATTTTATTTGTTTTTAAGTTTAAAAAATTTGTAAATTTTTATCTGGAGATATATATTATATTAAAATGAAATTGAGATAATGGAGACCAACAAAATGTCATTTATTTGAATTTCCATATTATTCATCTATAATTATTTTATTTTTTAATGGATCAATATGGTTCCATTTATTTACATTCTAGATTCCTCTGCCATATAAAGATTCTTATTTTTAAGTCCCTTTTTCCCCACCTAATATTTTTTTTTGTCTGATAATAATAATAAATAAATTGAAAAAAAGGGGCTACGTTGTTCGAGCAATCTCCTTTCATTCGTTTCTTCTCTCTACTCATCAGTTTTCTTATCTCTCCCGGAGCTCTTCCTTTGTTCCGTCCACCATTGATTACGGTACGATTCACCTTCTTCAACTATATAGAAATCAATCTCTGTATTCGTCTCTTCTCTATCTCTCCTCTCTTTTTCTACAATTGAAACCATCGAAGCAACTAAGTTTTTATAAATTTCTGAATGATTTTGTCTTTTTTGGTTTAGTGAATGAAGAATTCGTCTGTTTTTGTGATTGGTACTGTTTAATTTCATAATTTATCTTTCTGCTTAGTTTTAAGTCTTGTTAATTTCTTTCTCTGTATTGCATTTGCTTCTTAGGTTTGAAAAGCTTGTACCTTTGATTTGATTCATGATCGTTTCTGCATTTATTGAGTATTTTGAGTCTGAAAGCTAATTAATTCTGTTGCTGCAGTGAGTGTGTATTGAGGAGCTAGCTCAATGGCTCTAATACAATTTGGAAGTACTTGTGTTTCTCAATGGAGTATTCGTCCTCAATTTGCTGTGAGAGGTTATTATCCGAGCAGAATCGAATCAAGTCGCCAACCAAAGTATGATTTTTTCTGTTTTAAGTCTCTGGATTTCATTTAGTTCTTGACATAGTGGTATTGAAACTAGTTTCTGTCGCTTTAAAGTCTTTCAAGGATTTTGATTTGTTCACATTACACATCTTAAGAATACTCTTCTTAGAAGTGTTATTAAAGTTAGTATTTTTTAATTTCTGGACTGAGAGTTTTACTGCGCTGATGAGTAGTATTCCTTGGAAATGGAGAAAAGAGAAGGGAAGTTTTCGGAAGAGTTTTATATCAGAATTAGCATTAAAAGTTTTCCTTTTGACAACTTTGCAGTTTCATAAGCCAAATGAATTGTTTTGGAGCTTCAAGGTCGAGTATGTTCTCACATGGGTCTTTGCCCTTCTTGTCAATGACGGGAATGTCAAGAAATATGCATCCTCCTCGCAGAGGATCTCGCTTCATTGTTAGAGCTGATGCAGTATGTGTACCTATTTTCTTCCCTTTACAGAGTGCGTATATCTCAGCTTCACTACTTTTTATGTGATCTTGATTGTTTTGTATGCAATTCTAGGATTACTATTCGGTACTTGGAGTTTCGAAAAATGCAACCAAATCTGAGATTAAAAGTGGTATGTTTCCGTTTTATGAATGTGAGAGATTCTCTGTTTATAGATGTTTTGCATTCTAACCCATAATTTGAATTCTTTGCTCGGTGTTTCTTGTGTTTTGTTTTCACTCTTACTTTTTGGTATGACATTGATTAGCTCTTCCTTGCTTTTGTTTCAGCTTATCGGAAGCTGGCTAGGAATTACCATCCGGATGTGAACAAGTAAGTGAAAACAAAATGACTGCAAACTTAAGATTATGTTGGACAACCAGCTACCTTCAAAACTCATAGGCATTAGCGAAGTACAGACTGGGAAATATAAAATGCTCAGAACCGCTTGTTTTCCTTCAAGACTGATACTTCAAAGTTAGAAAATTGTTACGGTTTTGTTTACATGTTTATTATTTGCTTACAGGGATCCTGGTGCTGAAGAGAAATTCAAAGAAATAAGTAATGCATATGAGGTGAAAATGAAACCCAACTTCTCCGTTGTTTCTATTATGCAAGTTCGAATTTCTAGAGATGCGTTTTTAGCCTTCTGAGGTTTCTGTTGAGTAAAGAACAAAATTTTGTTCTGCAGGTTTTATCAGATGATGAAAAGAAATCTCTTTACGATAGGTATGGTGAGGCTGGACTTAAAGGCGCTGGTGGAATGGGTGGCATGGGGGTACGTTGTTGAAAACGAAGATTTACAGATTTATTCTTTATCGACACTCGAAGCCAACTCTCTGATCACTTTTTGGTTATTTTTTTATATTAACTTTTCAATAGGATTTTAGTAATCCGTTTGATCTATTCGAGTCATTATTCGAAGGCATGGGTGGGATGGGAGGAGGTGGAATGGGTAGAGGTTCAAGAAGCAGAGCCGTGGATGGTCAAGACGAGTATTACACGCTAATCTTGAACTTCAAAGAAGCGGTTTTTGGGATGGAAAAGGAGATAGAGATATCCCGGCTTGAGAGCTGTGGGACTTGCGAAGGTTCAGGTGCAAAACCGGGAACCAAAGCGACCAAATGCACCACGTGTGGTGGACAAGGCCAAGTGGTTTCATCAGCAAGAACTCCTCTTGGCGTGTTCCAGCAAGTCATGACTTGCTCTTCTTGTAACGGCACTGGAGAGATCTCCACTCCTTGTGGTACTTGTTCTGGAGACGGACGTGTGAGGAAGACGAAACGGATAAGTCTCAAAGTACCAGCCGGGGTTGATTCGGGTAGCCGGTTAAGAGTGAGAGGAGAAGGCAATGCTGGGAAGAGAGGCGGGTCACCGGGCGATCTGTTTGTTGTTATAGAGGTTATACCAGACCCAGTTTTGAAACGAGACGATACAAACATTCTCTACACTTGCAAGATATCGTATATCGATGCGATTTTAGGGACCACATTGAAAGTACCAACGGTAGATGGGACTGTGGATTTGAAAGTACCAGCAGGGACACAACCGAGCACAACGCTGGTGATGGCGAAAAAGGGAGTTCCGGTATTGAACAAGAGTAATATGAGAGGGGATCAGTTGGTGAGAGTGCAAGTGGAGATACCTAAGAGATTAAGCAAAGAAGAGAAGAAACTTATTGAGGAGCTTGCTGATATGAGCAAGAACAAGACTGCTAATAGCACCAGCAGATGATTTGAGAGAAGACAATTTTGACATTGAAAATGTGAAAACTTTATGTATACATTGTTCTACTCTAGCTTGTGATATTTGGGATGTCTGATGAAAAGTTCAGTAACTCATAAATCAGTTAGATTCAGAAAATGTTTTTGCAACTCTTAAGAACTCGCAATCCAACTTGCATCATCATACTAAAGATTGATAACGATGACGACAGCATTGATGTTGTTTGTAAGTCAACATCGATGTCGTCGTTGTTATCATCAATCTCTTGTATAATGATGGAATCTGGATAGCGTGTTTTTGGAGTTGCAATGGCATTTCGAGGATCTAAATTCATTACTGTTTCATGAGTTGCAACTTGCATCATCATAACTCTAATAGTGAAGCGATGTCCTTGATTTATAATCATGTTCGAAGCTTTTTGTCAAAATACAAATTCTTAAGCTAGTACTCTGAAATCAAGTCTTTCAAGTCAACAATGAAACATCATGTTACCAAAAAACTTATGCAAAGTTGTGATTTTTTGAAGATTCCTAACTGATTAGAGCAAAAGATCAATCATAAGAGAGAACACAAAGAAACAGTTGTTTTAACTTCCACCTTCTTACAATGTAGTACCTCCTCCATCCGACATGAGAGATGCAGCAGCAGCAGCAGCGGTTGGCACAACTCCCGTGGGGATAAACGGTTTTGACAAGTGAACAAGCCTGGAAAAATAAAAAGCATTGTATCACTAATGAATTAGATAAATGAAAAAATCATGTGTTATAAAATAAGACATCTTACGGAGCGAGATATTCACAGAAAGATGAAACCGCAGCTGCGACTTCACTGTAATTCTCAGGTGTAGCTGGAGCTGTTACATCAACAATCTGCATCCCAGGTGTTACAGGAACTGCCTCATCTATGGCATGAACTTTAGGCATCTTATTAACCGAAGATACAGAGACACTTATGTACGCAGTCCGTTGGAAATGAAAGGCGAATCCGACTTTAAGAAGCTCGTGGTCTAGTTTGTAACCAAGTGAATAGAACAAACGCAAAGCGTTCTTGCTTACTTTACTCTCAACCATAGTCCTAACCATAACAGAGATTTGATCAGCTCCTGCTCCTCTCATTGCACCTCCAACATGTTTAACAGTCCTATCATTCAAGATTCTTGATAAGGTTGAAGCAAGAACACAAGTAAGAACATATATACAAACAACAAGAAACTATACCATGTGGGCTCAGGTTGATCAAGATCACATAAAAGCCTAACTTCTGAAGACACGACTCCTGAAAGAGAAGATTCATAGGATGCTTAAAGTTTCTGACTTTCAGTATGAAACTGGAAAATGAGAATGGACTTACCAAGATTTGGGCCGCTTTTTAAGCATAACTCATGAACTCTCAAACGTTCACGTTGAACACCACAAAGACCTTGAAGAAGGATCTCAAGTGCTTCAACATGCTGAAAATTGAGAAACAATTAATCAAATTCTGAATTTTTCAACCTAGGTTTTTCAAATTGGCATCAGAGCAATGGTAAAAGCAACTCCATGAACTCGAAAAGTTAAAACTTTATCAAAAACAAACGCACCTGTGTCTCAATGATTCCTTGAACGACACACTCCATTGAAATTGTTTTCTTTAGTTCATACAAAACCTTCTGCAAAAGCCCATAGCATTAAAAAAAAAACTCCAATTGTAACAAAAATTGTATACGCACCACACTAAATCCGAAGGCGAAAGAGGATAAATAAAACGAAACCTTACTGAATCTTCTTCGATACCATCTTCTTCGACTCTTGCGGAGCATTTAACACAGCATCTGTGTCATTCGAGCGTTTGAGGAATTAATTTATGTTTATAATTATGTTATTACAACATGGCCTATTAGCTCAGTTGGTTAGAGCGTCGTGCTAATAACGCGAAGGTCACAGGTTCGATCCCTGTATAGGCCATTTCTTTTATTTCTTGAAGTTTTTCTTTCTTTTTAACGGCTATAAAAATGAATAATATGACGCCGGATCACGGTCACGGACTCGCTAATCGTATCTCGCTTAGACTAATCCAAATCTATGGTGGCCCCCAGAACAACCACCCCTAATCAGTTTAATACACGTGGAACAAACATCCACCAAAATACACGTGTGACAACTTTCGCACGTTTTGTTTCCGATTACCATACACTCTAATGTAGAGGATTACATTTTAACTCAACGATTAGTTTCTATAATCTGAGAGTGAAGAACCCAGCGAGAAAATCGCCGACGATCGAAGAAGATGGCTGGGAGAGGCGGATTCAACGCCGCATCGTCTGGAAGAGTTGACTACGTTTTCAAAGTTGTTTTGATCGGAGATTCAGCAGTAGGGAAGTCGCAGCTACTAGCTCGGTTCACAAGAGACGAATTTAGTATGGATTCTAAAGCTACAATCGGTGTCGAGTTCCAAACTCGAACACTCGTCATTGACGATAAGAACATCAAAGCTCAGATCTGGGATACCGCAGGCCAAGAACGGTACTAAACCTTCTCCGATCTTCGATTCTGTCTCCTCTTGTTTAGATTTGTTTGTGCGCTTGTAGAAATTGGAGAACTATTGCTTATGAATTCGATGCTGGTACTGATCAATTTCGATTGGATCTTCTTGTATACTTGAACTTGACCTGATTGATTAGTGTCTTTGGTTTTGCTCTTCTCAATGTTCTCATGAGTTCTGCTAATTAGGTGTTTTAAGGCTTCTCCTGGATCAGATTGGATGATTTTGTTCTTAGGCTCAATGTATTTATATCATTCTCTTGGCGGATCACAATTATGTAGTGATCATCATTGTTCTTTTAGATTAGTGAAATTCTTGTTCTTTTGCTTTGGATAGATACAGAGCTGTTACAAGCGCCTACTACAGAGGTGCTGTTGGTGCAATGTTGGTTTACGATATGACAAAACGTGAAAGCTTTGATCACATTCCTCGATGGTTAGAAGAACTACGAGCACACGCCGATAAGAACATTGTTATCATCTTGATTGGTAACAAGACGGATTTAGAAGATCAGAGATCGGTTCCTATGGAAGATGCCAAAGAATTTGCAGAGAAGGAAGAGCTTTTTTTCCTCGAGACTTCAGCACTAAACTCGAAAAATGTAGAGAACTCTTTCAACACTCTCTTGACTGAGATATTCAATACAGTGAACAAGAAGAATCTCGCATCTAGCGGAAATCAAGGCGATTCAAACAATTCGGGATCAATGGCTGGAAAGAAGATTGTTATTCCGGGTCCTGCACAGGAGACCCCCACAAGACCACCATGTGTTGCAGCTCGTAAGTCTTTTCGATTTGTTCCGTTACAGTTTAGAAGATTCATATATTCTTCATTTGCGTGTTAGATAGTGAGTTTTTTTTTTAATTGTATATTCTTTTGGAATCTGGCATGTAAACATAACTTTGAATAAACATTGTTATCAGAACTTTATGGTCATTGGTATAAAATTCTGGAAATATAAAGAGGTTTGGAACAAACCCTTTCATTTTTGTCTGTCCCATCCATCAAAATTCAAAAGTGAATAATCAAAAGCACAATCTCAAGTAATGATAAAACAAGGGGTTTAAGCTGTCTCCATAGCTTGAGGACCGTCCGAATCACTGCCATTGCTTCCATTTACCGAACGACCTTCAGTTTTTGGTGTTTTCTCGGCAAGTCTCTCTAGCAGCTCCTGGCAATCTGCAGCAGTGACCATAACAGCCAAACTATTAGTCCCTCTCCAGCAACTGATGGCTATTGTTGACGCATCTACTTTCACCGGTTCTTCACCTGAGGTAACAGCAAAGCCGTAAAAATCACATCCTACATGATCAAAAGTATCTATAAAAACAATTCAGTACGCACCATCGCTGGGAATCACCACGCAGCTTCCAACGACAAGGTCAGTAGCTTTCTGGACCACTTGTGGGTTGACAAAATCCGAAAACTTTATCGATTTTTGTTCCAGAAGATGTTTGAAGTCTGCCATTGGAGTGTAAAGTATTTGTTTGGTGATGTATGGAAGGATCACGGGTAGTCCCTCAGATGATATACGGAATGAGCACGGCTTGCTTGTACCCTCTTTTGACGATTGTCTCTCCTGCGTTTTGATTAGATGAAAATAATTTTAAGTTTTGCCTCTGCAGCTTCTGGCTAATCAAACCGAAATGACATCTGGAGAAAATGATATAATACTTACAAACATCTTGAGACCAACAGAAGCAATCTTAAGCTGCTGCCCGACTGCAAAATTCAACTGAAGAACTTCCTTAACCGATTTTGAAACATAGTAAATCCTCTTGACACTGCTTGTGTCGCTGTTTCTTGCCACGAGATGACCGTACAATGGAAATGATTCATCTTTGATACCATAGAACTCTTTGATGCCATTGATTACAGTTTCATCTTTCAGGAAAACCACAGGATCAAAGCCTTTCCACTTCCCTTGCATTGGTACTTTTCTCTTGCCTCCCGCATTACTCGAATTGGCTTCTTTACCTTCCGAGATGCTTTCTCCTTCTGTGTTTTTCTTCTCAGGCTCCAAGCTCTCTTCTTTCTCATTGTTTGAATCTGCTTCTATAAATTTTTCCACGGCACTCTCATCTAGTACAGCATCCACAGTAACAGTAACGAGTTCCTTTTCAGATTCTTCACCCAGAGACTTTTCTATTGAGTTGGCATTTTTAGTAGACGAGTTCCTTTTTGGATTTGGTTTCTCCTGAAGTTCTGTGAGAAAACTATCGGTAAGTTCAACAGAACCATAGGTGAATAAACATGAACCACAAGTTCTCCAAAAACAAAAATAGTTCACCTGGTAAGGGTGAAACTTTGTGAAGGACAGCTATGAAGAAGCCTCCGGTGTTCTGATCATGAGGCATTATCCTCATGCAACGTTCAAGTGGAAGATCAGAGACTTCCTCGGCTGGTTCATCAGGAGTTGCATCCACCGCAGAACTATCTATTTCTGTGCATCCAGCTTCACAACTGTTCACATCACCATTCTCATTCTTCTGTGTGGTTTCAGTTGAGTCCTTGAGGTTTTTCCCAGAAGGAAACATGCTGACAAGAACTCCGCCCCTTCGGTTTTGTGGAACATCTTTGTAAGAAGTAAACCACCCACCTTTATCACGCACCTGGATTAAACAAAGACAAGGCGGATAACATGAGTAATCCCGTTAGAATCTAGAGATGAGGATTTCTTCAATCGATAATAAAGATAGAAACTGACCTTCCATTTCTTAACACCTGGTCTTCGTATAAGTTCAGGAAGCTTATCAGAAACATCCAAAAGTTCAACAGAGCTTCCACACCTCCTCAGAATCTGAATTCAAGAAAGGGCTTTTATGTGGCTACAGTTATACGAGTTTTATAATTAAAGGTAAGACATTGCTTGAAAATTACCTCTGCAACAACAGCCTCGTCCTCAATTGGGTTCATTGAGCAGGTTGAGTATATCATTCTCCCACCAACTTTCAACAGAGATAAACCTGGACAAGACCAAGCAGACATGATTACGATAGGCAAGTTATTCTACAAGCAATTTCATGAAAATTAGTTGAGATATGTAAGAAAACAAAAAAAGAAAAAAAAATTACCTCTCATCGCAAGAATAATCTGTAGGCTATGAAGCCCATTGCCCATTCCAGAGTTCCTGTACAAAAAAAAAAGGAATAAGAAACCTAAGAATCAATGCCATTTAATGCATCATACCATGACCGATAGGCATAAAAAAAGACAAAGGTGAAAATACCATTTCTGCCAAATGTCTGGAGCCTTGCGCAGTGTACCATCACCACTGCACGGAACATCACATAGAACACGGTCAAAGCAAAGTTGACTAATGGGCATATCTTCACTAAATCCTTTCTCGGAAGCTCGGGATTTGTTCAAACGGCAACCAGGGAACTGTTGCCCTTCATGATTAGTCACTATCAAGTTGGATGTGCACATTCTCTTTGTTTGGTGAATGAGAAGGTTGGATCTTTTGAAATCAACATCATTAGCCACCACCTGGTAATTAAGGGAAAAACAATCAAATTATCTATCCACCTATGACCAGATTAAAAAAATAAAAGATTTATTTAGCAACACAAACCATTCCATTAGGTAGAGATCCTGGTTCTGATGCTTCATGAATAATCTCAAGCAGCTGAAACGTTTTGGAACCCGGTGCAGCACACACTGCTCAGAGACAAAGATAAGTGATCAGCAACCACTGACCTCCTACGTTTCCAGGGATATAGTTATATACTCATATGGTCATTCTTCCTTTCTCAAGGTGGATAGTTCTTTAAGCCCTTTGAACATTTCTAGGTCTCAAAACAATATCAAATACAAATTCACTCACTGTCAAGAACAGAATGATCTGGATGTACATCGAGGAAGAGAGGAGGTACCTGCATGATTAAATTCAAAAACGCTTTATAAATGTTAGTAACAATATTGATAAAGCAATGTAAATGAAGGAAGAGAGTATTAAGCTATCTTACCATGCTAACAGCTTCCTGCCTTGTTATGTTTCCAACTTCATTTTCTAATTTCAGAAATTCATGAAACCTGAAAAGCCCAAATGAAGAAACCCACCCAAGTTCTTAACCATACTCATAGTAACCAGAGTAGCTAGAATTGCTTAAAAGTGACCTGAATAGGTCATCTAATAATACGAAAGAGAGACTAAAAGCATTCATATGTTCGTGAAGATGTACCTCTCAAGTGTCTGATTTTTTCTGATCTCCTTTCGGGAAAAATTAGAATGCCAAGCGAGATTCTTCGGATACCAAGGCAAGGGCTTAATAGCCTCCAATTCACCACCTTCTATGGCCTAGAAAGCAATACCAATGTTAGAAATATAGGTTTGTAGGTATGTATCTCCTTTAGACACTAGAAAATGGTAATTACAAACATTGCATTTACCTCTGCCTGAAGAGATTTCACAAAGTCATTCTCCAAGATCGATCTAATTTCATTGCAAAATTGGCTACTGCAATTCATAGAAGAAGAAGAAACGAAGTAGCATCTAGTTAGCAATTGCAATCTTCCAATCTAAGTTCCAGGTAAAAACTTTATTCAATGGTTTTACACTGAAACTAAACCCTAAACCTCATTGAGACTATGAACAAATAACAAAGAAAAAAAGCATTACTTGGAGTTAACCCTAAACGCAGCAGGTAAAGGCTTACGAAGAATCTCCATAAACAAATCCCATTCTTCTGCTTTCACTATTCCTTGTTCCTAAAACACAAATACAAGAGTTAGAAGCACACTAAAATCACTAAGTTAAGATCCATTAATCATAGTAAAAACCATCAAAATCAGAAACCCTAAACCCCCAATTATCAAGTTAATGGAGTAGGAAAATGAAATGCGTAAAGCCAAAATAAAACTGTATCAATCCGATACAGAAACGTGAATATGTTACCTTGTAATAGTCCTCGAAATTAGGGTTAACGGTGACAATAGGTTCCCAAGTAGGTTTTTCCGGTGCGGTGTTATCGGAGGCATCAACGGAAGCATCTGATTTGGGACGTTTCCAGACATTTTCTCTGCTTTCTTTAAAATCTTTTCTCTGAGAACGACCTCTGTGTCTTCCTCCTCTTCCCATTTTCGTAGCTGCCGTCGGGGTAAAAAAGTTCGATTTCCGCCGCCGGATTTGAAAAATCTCTGGGAAAATAAATCTACTGGAACTGAATTCGTTTTCTTCTCAATTTTTCGTGGCTTTGTTAATGGGTTTTTAGGGTTTTAGTTCTGAGAATTTCTATAGGGCCCAGATCCTTTTTAATCGGGTTTTATGATAATTTTGCAGTTGTTTTTATGTCATTCACTTAAAATGTTATTTTGGTTTTGGTTTCTCAAAGAAAAAATAATGTAACTTTGGCTGTTGAGTTGTAATAATTTGATGTAATTTGCAGTAAAAAAAAAATATGTGGTAGAAATTGTAAATTTATATGGTAAGTTTGCAGTATAAATATGAGTTATATTTTGTCAGAAAACAACCGGTAACATTTATGATGTTTAGTTGTATGTTATTAAAAATAAATTTAATTTAAATTAATAGTAATAACATCTATTGAAAATTTAATCACTAAAATAAAAGAAAATAAATTATTAGATCAAGAGTGATATTAATAAATAGAAAAATAAAATCAAACCATAAATTTTGAAGATGTTTTGTATTTTGACAATGAGTATTTATAAAAACACTAGAAATAAATCTGTGTAAGTTACATTTTTAAAATAATTGAAAACAAAAAATAAAATCAACAGTTAAAATAATATAAACATTTTTGTTTGATTTGGCTGAATAATTTAACTAGACCATTAAGACAAGCCTTTGTCTTGTTAAAAATATTAGAAATGGAAATAACAAAAAAAAAACAAAAAAACAAAAAAAAAAAAAAGAAGAAAGAATTGTGTGATTAGTTAAAAATATATTAAAACTTTGAATTCAACTCTACCACCTGAGATTTTCTATGATGTTGAATTATCATTTGAGTTAACAATTTTACAAAAGCATAAATCAAAATTTAAATCAACCATAACATATTCAAAACTCAAACTTAACTTCAAAATTCTTAAAACTTTTTAATTGATAACATTTTTGACTTATCTTTGAGTTATGCATATAACTCGATATAAATCAATGATAATCCATGCTACCAATCAGACCCTATACTAAAAAGAAAAGAATGACGTTTTGTGAATATTTTATTAGGAATTCCTACCTAGTGATACATTGTAAAAATTATATAAATTTCGTCTATATTAACTTATTAAGTATCAACCAACCATTTCGTGTTGTAAATTTGTAATACACACTTCTTTAAATCAAAATATTGTTTACTCTATCATCTTTCTATCTCTCTCTCTTGGAATTTTCTCCACGTATATTTCATAAATTTTAGTTATTACCACATTATAAAGACCCAATATTTAATGAATTAAAATGTGGTTCAGTATTTATTGATATACTATATTTTTTTGGGGCATGGATTGGTTTGGTGAACCTCAAATACAATGACCTCCATGTGCGTTCCATTACCTGATTTCGATTTTTGTAGGGTTTTTTTAGGAAACTATATACCTCTGACTCATATATATTAATTATGGTTGCTTTGTCCTAAGTGTAATAAAAATTGCATATTAAAAATAAAATTTGACAACTAAAGATGGGGACAGCAAAATATCTTGAAACGGCAACGTATCAGACTATCAGTACCCACGAACGCGAAGTTATGATGACGACGACTTCCTTGGTGTCAGTCACTTTTAGAGTTTCAGATAAATAATATTCAAACAATAAAAAAACAATTTGTTCGGTTGCAAAAAAATATGAACCAATGGATCAAATTGTTGCCTCCTTTTGTCACAACAATCCTCTTATCTCACGACACCCCACTCACTAAAAAGCAAATGTGTAAAAAATGTGTTTTCACTTTTCTCATATATATTTTGTTTGTAGATATTAAAGTTTTCCCAAAAAAAAATTTCGCATAGTCGTTACTCGTCTATATACATAAATCGACGAAAATCGAAATACAAAAAGTTAAAGTTAACTAGTTAAGGTTGGTTTTTGTTTTTGGTTATGTATTATAACTATAATGGATATGAGTATCACTATAATGTATTTTGACCCCCAAAAAAATGGATATTGCCTTCAGCATGTTCGGTGTAAACGAATCTAACAATTACTATGTACACAGTTTAACACTCATATGGACGAATTTGAGAAGAGCAAACTTAATTTTCTTCATCTCTTTTTCACGTAATTTAAACAGTAAGATGGACTTTTAGGTATGGAATGTTAAATTTAAACCCTATCGATACTATTATGTAACTACATTACATATCTCTGGTTTTGGATTTCGTAAGTGTTTTAAATATTTGTTAATAAAATACTATAATAGAGCATTTAATTTGTTTGACCAGAAAATAGAGTAGTTAATTATTTTGTTATTTACGTTAAAAATGTTAAAACAACTCGTATTTGAACTAGCTGGAATAAATTATTTTGATTATGGTTTTAATCTTATCAACAATTTTTCGGACATCCCTTTTAAATTTGTACTCCGTAAAGTACTCAATATTTTGTTGTACTCGCATTGATCACCACAAGTACATTGATCACACAAAACAATAATGGGAAAATACTATAAAAAACTTTCTAACTTTCAACTTTCAACTTTATAACTTTTTCCAACTAAAACCTTCTAACTATTTGTGTTTCCAAAACAAAAATTCAAGTTGATAAAATTTTCCAATAAAAATCTCAAACTATTTTTGTTTCCAAAACAAATCTTCAAATATAAAGTTTTGCTTATTTAAACTCTCAACTTCTCAATTTTGATCCCAATGAAAGTTAATTGATGATCAACGATAATTCCGCAAAAGCATGATAACTATTTGTTAATTTTGTCAGTTTTAAATAAAAATCATAGATAGAAAAACTCAATCTTGAGTCTGATTGAGGATTAATTGATAGTCAACGATGACTCCAGTTAACACAGCAAACGTCTGTTAAATATTTGTTAACTCCGTCAGTTTCGAATATGAACCATAGATGAATGAATAGATTTTACATAGTTGTAAACTCATTTTCTCTTTAGTAAATAACTAAATAACAACAAAAATACGTAAAAAGAGACAAACGTAGTTAACGAAAGTTATCGTTGACCGTTAGTAACCCCTTAATGGAATTCAATATTAGAAATTTGAAGGTTTAAGTAAGAAAAAACTTTATAGTTAGAGGTTTATTTTGGAAACAAAAATAGTTTGAGATTTTTGTTGTAAAATTTTATCAACTTTAATGTTTGTTTTGAAAACACAAATAGTTGAAAGTTTTAATTGAAAAAAGTTGTAAAATTGAAAGTTTTTTATGATATTTTTCCAACAATAAAAGCATGCATTGTTTTTTGTATATATATAGTTTGAATTATTTGCCCAACCCAACGTAACTGTGAAGATAAGGTTTATTTCCTTTCACAAAGTCAAAAGTGCATTCGAAAGTTGGAAATTCACTCAATTTCTTCAGGACCTTTATAAAGCTTATCAATAAATGTGTATTACACAATTTGACTATCGAACCTCCTATCTTTTGTTTGAAGCATGACCAGGGTTAATGTTTGATACTATAGACCACTGATATTTCATAAATTCTTAATTTAAAACTTCACAATTTCTTTTATTAATAGTATTAATAGTATTAATTATAACATTCTTTCAATCTACACGAGTACACGTTACATAAGAAAAATGAGTATATGAATATCCCAATATTTATCCTGTCGTTGAAAATACAACACACAAATCTAACTATCCATAACAAACAAAATAATATAGTCATAAAAAAATATAGAATCATTTAAACAATTCATCACACAATTTTTTTAAACTTAAATATGTTATCATACCCGAGAAAGACAATTAATTCTTGAATTATGTTTTGTTTTACATTTTAGTAGTTTTAAATTAGGGAAATTATATATTTATGTCAAAGTTTACTATAAAATTAAAACAATATTTATTTTGAAACAAAAATAGTCTTTTCCTTTCTTTTTTTTTCATCTAAAATATTTTTTTATTGAATTATACAAACATATTTAAAAACAAAAAGATATCTTCCAAAACAAAAATCTGAAAAATAGAAACAACAACGACAAAAAACAAAAAAAAATACACAAAACTTAAATATCCATAATGTTTAAGTAACGGTTACTTCACGAAAGTCTGAAACGACAGGTCAACACAACGAGAAACATACACGATAAAGTAAATGCCTAAAATGTTTAAGTCATAACACTTTCAGAGTCAACCATTGGATATGGAGTTTGAAGTTTTCATACAGTGGTGTTTTAAAATTTGCGAAGTTAATATGGTGTTTCATAGTCATGATAGCCAAGAATCGCAATAGGTTGAGTTCGAGTTTAAAACAGAGAAAGAAAACAACAGATATGTTTATCTGTTAGCGAGTAAGAAACTTTTGAAAAATAAGTAACGTATAAATTTGTTTTTTACGTTGTATCGTTTAGTCTCTTTGTTTAAAGTATATGTATATGGATAGTCTCTCTGTAACTTTATAAGCTCTGCATTGAAGTGATATTAATGAAATAGACGTTAAAAAATTGTTTAAGTCATAACAGTTATTTCACGGAGGTCTAAACGACGTTTATCTACTAATCAACTTGAAATATTTATATATATGCATATACAGATAGATTTCTAATAAAGTAATCCTTTACCATTTTGGCAATTTATTTAACAAAATTGACTAATTTCATCATTTCAATTGTGAATTACAGCCCATATTTTTACCAAATACTACACTAATCCTCACAATGACAACATTAAATGTCCATTGGGACCAAATACATAATTAGGAATTTGTTTTTCTTATAATTAAAAAATACATTAAAAATTAAGTTGGAATCCCACCACCACACTTGCACAAATGTCATCTATAAACCAACGCTTCAGAATCATTCTCTAAAAACCACCCAAAAAAAACTCTTTAAAACCAACAAACAAGTCTCTTCTCCATCATTTAAACATAACACCAAAAGAGAAAGCAAAAAAAAAAAGACTTATATTTTAATATTACAAAAAAAAAAAAGTATGTCTCTTCTTCCCCATCTCATCCTCTACCTACTTCTCTTGATGGTGGTCACAGGAGACATTCTCCGGCCAAGATTCTACAGCGAAACATGCCCTGAAGCTGAATCTATAGTAAGAAGAGAAATGAAGAAAGCAATGATCAATGAAGCAAGAAGTGTCGCTTCTGTCATGCGTTTCCAATTTCACGACTGTTTCGTCAATGTAAACTCAATGAATCATCAAATCTTTATCTCTCTCTTCTTGATTTTAACTTTTTTTTGTTTGTTTTCTCCGATGAATGAATCAAATCAGGGATGTGACGCATCTCTGTTGCTTGACGACACACCAAACATGCTTGGTGAAAAACTTTCACTTTCCAACATCGATTCACTGAGATCTTACGAAGTCGTTGACGACATCAAAGAAGCTTTAGAAAAAGCTTGTCCAGCTACGGTCTCTTGTGCCGACATCATTATCATGGCCTCTCGTGACGCCGTTGCTTTGGTAAGTTCATAAAACTCACTTCTTTTCCAATTTCCCCGGTTTAGTGATTTCGGTTTTGTAATTTGGGTATTAAACCAGACAGGAGGACCGGATTGGGAAGTGAAGCTAGGAAGAAAAGACAGTTTAACAGCGAGTCAACAAGATTCAGACGATGTAATGCCGAGTCCAAGAGCTAACGCAACTTACTTGATTGATCTTTTCAAAAGATTCGATCTTTCTGTAAAAGACATGGTGGCTTTATCAGGGTCACACTCAATTGGTCAAGGTCGGTGTTTTTCAATCATGTTTAGACTTTATAACCAATCCGGTTCAGGTAAACCGGATCCAGTTCTTGAACCGGGTTACAAGAATAAGCTTAATAAGCTTTGTCCTCTGGGTGGAGATGAGAATGTGACTGGAGATCTAGACGCAACCCCTCAAGTTTTTGATAATCAGTATTTTAAAGACTTGGTTTCAGGGAGAGGGTTTCTTAACTCTGACCAGACTTTGTATACAACTAAAGAGACGAGAGGGTATGTGAAGTTGTTTAGTGAGGATCAAGATGAGTTCTTTAAGGCGTTTGAAGAAGGGATGGTGAAGATGGGTGATTTGCAATCTGGGAGACCTGGTGAGATTAGGTTTAATTGTAGGGTTGTTAATAGAAGACCTATTGATGTATTGCTTGAGTCTTGAGACTAGAGAGAACAAGAAATGTTATGACTTCTAAATAGATGCAAATCTTTTACTACTTAAGAGACCAAGAAGATTCTTGGTTCTCCAAAGTGGATTTTGAATAATAATAATGGTCACATTGTCTAATCAGTGAAGCTGTTGAACAAACATATGTATCCAATATCACAGAAAAATTCAGACTTTGTCTGTACAAGTACCAACATTTTAATTTTGAGGTACACAAAGCAGCTCAAATATATATGCTTTTAGACCTAAATTGAATCCATAAACTTGAGATTCTGGAAATTCTTTTTCTGAAATGACGATTGTACATACCTCCACGATGACCAACGACGAAGCCTCGCAACCACCGATGCACCTCCGCGAGATTTGCTTAGGGTTTCACTGAGTTAAACCGGTTTAAAAAGTATACCGAATCTAACCGTCAATTCTCCCGGTATATTTACGAATCTTCCAGTCAAATCTTTCGGTTTATATTTAAACCGAGTTATGTTTTAGACGAGTCCTTTCCTTCTTCCCCAATTGTTGAAATCAGATTTACAAATTCAGTGAGATCAGATCCTTGTGCTGTGAAATTAGGGTTTTTAAGATTCGGTACCAAAACTTTCATAATTTCACAATTGTTTTTCGTTGCGTTTAATTTGGATTCAACTCCAAAGGATCTAAGGTTTTGATTTTCGTTTTGTTGTGTAGAAATGGATTGGCAAGGGCAGAAATTGGTGGAGCAGCTGATGCAGATCTTACTAGTGATCTCCGGCGTCGTAGCGGTGGTTGTTGGGTACACAACGGAATCGTTCAGGACGATGATGCTGATCTACGCCGGTGGTGTTGTTCTCACGACTCTCATCACTGTACCTAACTGGCCTTTCTATAATCTTCATCCTCTCAAGTGGTTAGATCCAAGTGAAGCCGAGAAGCATCCGAAACCACAAGTTGTTGTTGCTCCGAAGAAGAAATTCTCTAAGAAATAGGTCTTAATCTCTCTACCTCTCTTGTGCTTGTTTTCTATTGAAATAGTATGGATTGGGATCTTAATAATGAATTGAATATTTCTGAGTTTTTCGATTCTTAATAAGAGGCTTCTTTTATCTTTGGTAGAAACTTTAATTTAGGGTGTAATCTCTGGCAATTTACACAAGAATCTTCAAAGATTGAATCACCAAATTCTTGATTTTTGTTGATAGAGATATGAAAATGTTACATGAAAAAATATGATTAGACCTTCGTTTACAGTTAGACTCTGTGATAAGCTCGTGAGCACAAACCAATGCTGGTCTTTGATACTTTGTTACTTTGCTTCTTAAGTCTTATGTGTTGTCCAAGTACGAAATAGTTTCCGACTCCAAACTGATCCGCTAGTCGCTGGACAGAGGTTTTTCATGAGTTTGGATTCAGAGTCCGGGAGATTTGGGAAGTAGTAGTTAGGTGAGTACGGGTCAGGGTCAAGGTCCTCTGACTGGTTTAAAGGCAGTGATCACAACTAAAGACAGACCTGAGAATCAAAATTACAAGAATTGGATGGGATATGACCTATGCCAAAACCAAACTCCAATACTTTGTACATCAGACTCGAGCCTATCATTTCTAGATTGGGCAAAAAAACCGAACCCGAATCCGAATCGACAAAATATCCGAATGGATCTTAAACTCTTATACCCAAATAACCGAACCAAAAACCGAATGGGTATTCAAAATATTCGAAATATAATTATATACCAAAATATTAATTATATTTAGGCTTATATAATTCAATTATCCAAAATTATAAACATGAATCCAAAAAATATCTAACATTTTAAGACCAAAATATCCAAAATACTCAAAATATCCCCAAATTCTTAGTTATATTTGTGAAAATTAAACCAAACTTTATTCCAATTTACCTAATTTTTTTAGTTTTCTCCAATATTTCGGATAACCAAACCCGACCCGAATTTGGATAGAATCGAACCGAACCCGAACCGAAAACTATAAATACCCGAATGGATCTTAAACCTCTAAATCCAAAAATCTAAAAAACCAAAACGGATACCCGAACGTCTAGTCCTAATCATTTCCCACTCGGGAGTACGAAGCAGCGAGTTTGATTACCGCTTTTGCATAAACTTCCTGGAACAAGTGTAGAGATTGTGCGAGTACTGAGAGATAGATTGACATGTGTTTTGTGTTCGACCAGCAATATAAAGAAAGCAGATCAGGTGGCTTGCCTCTCTCTGGCTCTCAACGCCGTGCAAAACCTGAAAAGTTCATTTACAATGGCAAGCACACTTTGTTGGGCTTATAAGCCCATTAATAAAATGATAGGCCTATTCAACGCCCATTAAATTATTTTGTAAACCCATGAGTTTGATTTAAAAAAAGAATTCAAAATTGTTGTAATGATCA
Source organism: Cardamine occulta (assembly GCA_028015245.1). Lineage (NCBI taxonomy): Eukaryota > Viridiplantae > Streptophyta > Magnoliopsida > Brassicales > Brassicaceae > Cardamine > Cardamine occulta. The sequence goes on from CM051377.1 coordinate 1,260,906, forward strand.
ATTACTGACCCAAAGCTATTTGATTATAATTTCACTAGATCGAGACAATAATAACACTGTTTTTCTCCAACATCTTTGTTTTAAACGGTTTTTTTTTTTGTCACAATTAATCCTTGATCCGAGTTTAACGTAAAACCTTGAATAATCATTTTCTATTATGTTTAAAATTGTGTTATTCACTCACTTTCTTGCATTCATTGAGACAATGGTCATCAAACAAGTTTTAGAATTGAGGAATATATTTATAGGATAATCCTAACTTCGATAACATAACTGTGGTATGATAGAGGAGTACCATAATTTAATGTAAGCAAATAAAAATAAATACATTACAATATAAAATTTTAACCACGTGGTGGTGGTCCACTGATTCTACTTGAGAAAGAACATATATGTTAGTCTAAAATAGAGATTAACTTCCCCTAAATGCATAATTATTAAATCACTCATATTTAGGTAGTCTATGTGGTGCTATACTTTAGGCCTATTAGAAAATTCGGTGAGTGAGTTACTCTAACGGTTACACTGAAAGAATTAGTTGGATGTTAAAAGCCCGATCACACCCTGATTATATATAAAAAAAAATAGTTTTAGCTCATTACAATAAGTTTGAAGTGATAAGACAAACTCTTGATCATTTGCATCCCTTAAATTCCTACTTAAGCTATCATTATTAAAGAAAGATACAAAAAAAAATACTAACTACTAAAAATATATTTTAAAAAAGACATAAAATATATTTTGTTTGAAAACAAACAGTGGATCGGCATTTTTGGTTATTATTTTATAGGTCTATTCCTTTTTTCAGCAATCTATTAAACAAAAAAAATCTGTGTGTTTTAAAGATTTTAATAAATGAGGTCGAAAAGTCAAATTGATCGACAGCTAGAAAAGAGCGATGTTGGCGTGGCGTGTGGGAAGCGGGAAGTGTTGATGGAGACAGCAACTAGCATTCGCAAGCACGAGATGTCGCCGTTCGGAGACAAATCCTCACCGGAGCGAGAGCGACTCTTCTTCCTTCATTTTTTTCTTTTTGTTTTTTTATTAGTTGTTAAAAAATGGTAAACTAGTTGTCAAAAAAAAAAAATGGTAAACAATTATATGGTTCAAGTTTTATTTGCAAAAGTAACATGGTGAAAAAAATTAGATATGATTTGTGCGTGATTTAAACAAAAAAAAAAACGTGATATAAAATATTTATGCATGATATCATATTCCATTTGCTTATAATTTTTGTCACCGCGTTAAACTTTGAATATGATTCTTTTTACATGTGGTTATTTAATGCATATACTCATTGTCATATTGTAATAATTTAATGTTTTTAGTGTCTCACTGTTTCTGTTAAATTTTTTACTTTGATCGTTCCAAATCTTTAAAAGTATGTTATAAATTTTAAAAATTAATCAAAATAACACTTTCAAATATAACTAATTACAGTTAACTCTAACCCCATAAAATGATCGATTTGATTTTTATGTAATTTAGAAGTAAATTAATTTGATTTATATGGTTTGGTATGTGCGTGACCTACTTGATCGTTTTGAGATTTAACCCGGGTGTTCTATATGTCAATAGATTTTGCGATAAATTCTTGGCCAAAAAATGTATATTTGGTTTTGTGACCAATTTGTAGACTTGGCCAAACTGATCTTCCACCGCTCTTGTCCTCCAACGAAATCGATGTCCTTCCGGTGGTGGTGAAATCGGGCTGACGAGGCATAATAGCCTCTTATCTCTCACTCGAAGGCTTGATGTTTGGGTCGGATTAGTTTCTTCTCGACGGTGAATCTTCTCCCTTGGTCTGAGCGGCATGGAACTTCACGGAGGCGATATGGCGATAGCTTTTCCGGCGAAGTGTAGTCAATTCTGGTTCAATCCGCTTTTATAGCTTTACCAATTTCGGTTTGTAGTTCTAACCGGACTCATTTGGGATTTCTGGTTAGTTTTGATTAAAAAAAAAAAATTCTTTTCATTTATTTAATTCAAGAAAACTCTTTAACAAGAAAAAAGATATTGTAGATTGTTTATAAAACAAATTGTAATTAGAATTAAAAAAAATTAATAAGTATAGTAATATTGGATTCTCTTATATATACACGTTAACTCGATCTTTCTAATTGGATTTAAGTCTTCATAAAGTAACTCCTTATGTGCATATGTGAAGAAGACACACGCATGTGATAATGTTTTTTCTTTTTTTCAGCCAGCAATAAAGTTTTCTTTTTGGTTAAAATTTTTTTTTTTCTTTTAATTAAAGGCCGAATTTTTTGACTTCGAATATCTGCAAAAGGTAGGTCCCACCAATTTGCTGACTCGAACTATTCCTGAGGACCACTTGCAAAAACCGACACGTGTCATCTAGTTCGAGACAAGACAAACAAAAAGTAACTAGCTAGCGTCTAAGCCGATATGAGCCGTATAAGCTTACACTCTTACACTAGCCGTAACTAGCTAGTCTCCTTCAATGGGTCTTACACTCTCACTAAATTACTAATCGTATCATTTTTGTGATGAATCATTTTTTTGTCTAATTTAAATTGGGTTGGGTCTTAAATGAAAATAATTAAAAATGGGGCTATTCTCAGTTTTCTGTTCGATGAAAAATGACGATAAACTATAAAATGAAAATTTGCACCAACTCTATTTCCAAAACTAGAATATTGAAAATTTCCAGACTTAAAGCATTGAAACTTGAAAGAGACCATTCTTAACAATCACATCTCATATTTTTCTTATTGACAAACAAATGTGACTTCAAGGCTTTATATGTTTTATCTTTTAATAAAGTATACAACGATCGTTGAAAATTTAGGACAATATGCATTAAAATATTATATGATATCAGTAGGTATATTGTAATGAAAACATTTCACCATCAATGGGCATTGTCATATTTCTTTATGAGCATTTTATTTTCTACATGCGGGGCCCCCCGAAAACACGGGTGTCTAAACATAAAATATGATTTCTGTAAATAATTACACTAACTAACTGTTAAAGTTTGAAACCAAACATAGGTTGAGGCTTCTAACTCATAACATAGGGTTTAAACTATAAACTAGCATTCTTCAGTTCCACATTCGTATTCTACTAGAAACAAAAACATATGCGACGGTAAACATTTGGTGGGGTAAGATGTTTTGGATCTCTTGCTCACTTTGATTAGTCCAATTTATTTGATCATCTAGATAAAAAAAAAACTCTTAACTTTTTGATTATATAGCATAACTAATGGAGTATTAAGTGGTAATCTGATTTTAAGCGAGCTAACAAAAATATCCTCCATGTTGCTTGATATGGATTATATAGCTGTCGCATTAAATAATATATTGTAGAATTAAGGAAAAACATTTTTATTTACTCTAGTTAAAGTATTACTTCCTCTCTTCCTAATAGATTGATGTTTTGATTTTTTTTTAAATATAAACCATTAGCTAATATGCCATGTGTAAAAAAGCATAAGTAGATGAATCATTTTAATTTTTTAATCTATAAAATCAATCTTTAAAGAACAATAAAAAACTTCAAAACATCAATCTATTAGCAATCGGAGTATAAAACAGATTATTCTGCTATCTTCACGGATTTAATCTTATTTTAGACCGTACAATGTCTACAACAAACTAATTAACCAGCAAACCCCAAATTTTATTTTATCAATTAATTATAATTATAGCAATACACAAGATTCGAATTAAATATAACTAACCATAAAGGGTGGAGAGAACATCTGAAAACAACTCTGATAATCATTCATACTGATGATACTACCATCTTCAAGCTTGAACACCTTCACACCTTCTACTTTCATTCCCTTGCTAAATTTATCTCCATCATTATCAGTAAAGTAGATGGAATTCGCCAAACATCCATAGTAGTCAGAGGCTACGACAGTAAAACAACTGTGCACAGCCACAATGAGTGCCTTGTCTCCCAAGGAACTAACATTAACCCATTGTGCCAAATACTCATCCATCTTATAAACCCTAAAACCAATGGTCCTCTCGGCTCCCTCTACCCCAAAATTCTTGCAGAAACGATGAACAATGCATAGATCTCCACAATACTCCACGAGTCTCTTTTCTGTGCAACTATCAATCCCGTAGTAGTCCAATGGAGTTGAAGGTGTATACTGAACGGTGCTGAGCTGTGATAAACTAATCCACCAAATTGCTCCGTTTTTGTGTAAGGCATAGATTTGTCCTCCGTGAAGTATAATGTCCGAGAAAACTTTTACTTGGTTTTTGATCCTTGCCCACCTTTTACTTTCTTCTCCACTCTTGGAGTACCTGATTTTTGTGTCTTTGTCGACTGCGAAAAACAGATTGTCTATGAAAACAACCCTAGACGATAGTGTCTTTTTAGATTCTAAGTATTGAATCTCGTAAGATTCCTTAATCTCTGAAACCGAAAACTTCAAAAGGTTTAGGATTTGGTTGGAAGAGGTGATGCGCTGGCGAGAGAGAGGAGACAAGAGATTTTTCTTTCTGGATTCGGAGACTTGTCTGGTTCTTATCAGCCATCCTTTGGAAGAACATGAAGAAGGAAGAGTTACACGGAAGAAAGTTGTGGGAAAGAGACGAGTCCTCTTTTTCTTGCTGCGAAAGGAAGAAAGATTGTGTTGAAAGCGGTTTTGGAAAGGCTTTTTCATCGCAACCGCAGAACGCCAGGGTTTGCAGATGCTACGGATACGGAGGAGTTCGATGTTTGAGGATAAACGATCGGCGATTAGATCAACGATTTCTTCTGGTAAATTAGACCAATCAATTTTACCCATCTTTGAATTAATCGACAACAGAATCAGATATATTCTGAAACTGATACGGAAGAGGTGTTTCTTTTCATTTATTTAATAAAAAAAGTAATTTTCTTTTCATTTATTTAATTCAAGAAAACTCTTTAACAAGAAAAAAAGAGATTGTAGATTGTTTATAAAACAAATTGTAATTAGAATTAAAAAAATTAATAAGTATAGTAATATTGGATTCTCTTATATATATACGTTAACTCGATCTTTTCTAATTGGATTAAGTCTTCATAAAGTAACTCCTTATGTGCATATGTGAAGAAGACACACGCATGTGATAATGTTTTTTCTTTTTCTCAGCCAGCAATAAAGTTTTCTTTTTGGTTTAAAATGTTTTTTTTCTTTTAATTAAAGGCCGAATTTTTTGACTACGAATATCTGCAAAAGGTAGGTCCCACCATGCTGACTCGAACTATTCCTGAGGACCACTTGTAAAACCGACACGTGTCATCTAGTTCGAGACAAGACAAACAAAAAGTAACTAGCTAGCGTCTAAGCCGATATGAGCCGTATAAGCTTACACTCTTACACTAGCCGTAACTAGCCGTAACTAGCTAGTCTCCTTCAATGGGTCTTACACTCTCACTAAATTACTAATCGTATCATTTTTGTGATGAATCATTTTTTTGTCTAATTTAAATTGGGTTGGGTCTTAAATGAAAATAATTAAAAATGGGGCTATTCTCAGTTTTCTGTTCGATGAAAAATGACGATAAACTATAAAAAGAAAATTTGCACCAACTCTATTTCCAAAACTAGAATATTGAAAATTTCCAGACTTAAAGCATTGAAACTTGAAAGAGACCATTCTTAACGATCACATCTCATATTTTCTTATTGACAAACAAATGTGACTTCAAGGCTTTATATGTTTTATCTTTTAATAAAGTATACAACGATCGTTGAAAATTTAGGACAATATGCATTAAAATATTATATGTACCAGTAGGTATATTGTAATGAAAACATTTCACCATCAATGGCATTGTCATATTTCTTTATGAGCATTTTATTTTCTACATGCGCCACCCCCCGAAAACACGGGTGTCTAAACATAAAAATATGATTTCTGTAAAAACATATGCGATGGAAAACATTTGGTGGGGTAAGATGTTTTGGATCTCTTGCTCACTTTGATTAGTCGAATTTATTTGATCATCTAGATAAAAAAAAAACTATTAACTTTTTGATTATATAGCATAACTAATGGATAATTAAGTGGTAATCTGATTTTAAGCGATCTAACAAAAATATCCTCCATGTTGTAACAATTTAAGTGTTTAAATTTTATAAACCGTGTGATAATACACCTCAATATATTTTATGTGTTCGTGAAAAATAGATTAGCAGGAATGTGTATAGCGGTTGCTGCGGTTCTATAAAAAACACATTACTTTACGCAAACGTTTTTGATCATATATATATGATGAAACAATGATTAATTTATCAGAAAATTAACTAAACATTTAAAGTTTCTGATATCATCTAAAAATAAAGAAGTACTTTGTTGATTTGATCATAAACATTGTGACAAAATGTATTTATACATAACTAGAGATAGAGTAAGAAATAAGAATCAAATGCTGAAATGACATCTTCTAAAGAAAAGTGAGTTATATGACCTCCATCAAATCTAGATGACTTTCATTAATCTAACATATGTGATATTTTCACTTTAATCTTATTTGAATGTAAAAAATTAAATTGAAATTAAATAATTAAAAAAGAAATTAGCTGCTCGCATCTTCTTCAGCAAAGAAAGCTGTTGCATCTTCTCCTCTTGACGAAATCCTCCGACGAAATTCTCAGACGATCCTCCTCCGTCGCCGGTGATCTCCTTTCCTTTTCTCCGGTAGTCATTCTCTCTGTTCTCTGTCCGGTCGCCGCTCTGTCTCCTCTGACAAAATTCTTCCGCCATTGTCAACGATTAGGAGGTGAGATTTCAATCTTTTCAATATGTGGATTATGAGTCTTAATCTCTTCAATTTAAGTGTTATATATGAGTAATAGTTTAAATTCGAGTTTGGATTTAAGCCATTGTCAAATCTTGGTTTGGAATTCGTGGATTGGATCTAGGTGAATCCGATCTGGGTAGAATCATAATTACTGTTGGTAAAGTAAGTTCGAAAGTTAACCTCAGATAAACTGAAGTTAAACTATGTTACATGAGTTAAATTAAGTTAAACTAAGTTAAACTAAGATATCTATACACACTATACACTGATGTTGTTTATTATTTGTTTGCAGAGGGCAATGACGCTCATTTATTTTGATTATGGTGGATATTATTCACATAGGGGAGATTTTGTTAAATGGAACCAAAAAAAGTTCAAATATATTCTTTATTTACGTATGGTAGTACGGAGGAATTCAAACATCGTTGGTTGAAAAAATACATAGAAAAGTGAATGTAGATGAAGCAACGATGCTGAAATTAAGTTACATTCATGGAGTATTGCAGAGCGTATCATATATATACGATGACAATGATGTCTTGGGATACATATGGTTATGTAAAAATAAAGAGCATGTTGTTTTGCACGTGGAGGTAGTGGAAGTTGTTGAACAAACCCGGAATAGTTCACAAGCTTTAAGACAAGAGATAATATCTCGTAAATTAAGTAGAGTTATGGGAATTTGTGACGAGGTTAGGAATGATGCTGGAGATATTGTAGATAGAGTTGGTTATTTACCAGAAATTGGAGAATCATCAGAACATTTTGCTGGATGGGATATTGTTCTTTGTAATCTAGATAGTGGAAACAATGAATTGGTGTCGATGATTATGAAGGTACACATGTTGATTTGGATGTCGATGACTATCGAGGCACAATTGCTTATCCAGGTGTCGATAACTATCAACGTTCACCAGTTGTAGAACCTGATGAGGTTGTGGATGTTTTAGAGGTTGAATGGGATGGTGGCATTGATTGATATGAAGGTAAAACAAGAATTTGATAATAAGCACGAAGTCCAAGATTTAGTTGATAGAGCTGTACACGAGCATTGTTTTGAGGTCGTTACGATTAAGTCGACATCTAAGTTGTTAGTGTTTAAATGTCGAGGTATTGGTTGCAAATGGTCAGTCCGAGTTGCGACCGATAAGTTCAGATTGTTGGTCTATTATATCATACAACAAGATGTATACATGCTCTCGGCTAACTACGAGTACAAGCAACATTAAAAAAAGGGGACACCGCGATTAGTTGCATCAATTGTGCATGAGGATTATCTGAGTCAATTTGATACTCCATCCATGAAAATGTTGATTGGTTTAGTACAAAGAAGGCTAGGTTGTCAGGTCTCATATAGTACCGCTTTGAGAGGGAAAAAAACTAGTTGTAGTTGATGTGTGCGGCAGCTCAGAAGATTGGTATAACATGTTGCCTTCTTATTTGCATATGTTGGAGATAATGAATCACGGTATGTTAACACGGCTAGAATGTGGTAAAGGAAACAAGATTAAGTACGTATTCTTCGCATTGGGTGCTAGCATAGAAGGATTTAAAGTAATACGAAAAGTTATCATTGTGGATGAGACTTTTCTTAAGACTGTATATGGTGGAGTTCTTATTGTTGCAATTGCTCAAGATCCAGAGCATCACCATTATCCTCTCATTTTTGCGGTAGTAGACAATAAAAACGATGCAAGTTAGAGGTGGTTTCTTCAAACGTTGAAAACAGTTGTGCCATATCACCCTGAGCTTGTGTTCGTGTCTGACAGAAATAAAAGCATTATAAAGACTGTAGGGGAGGTGTATTCCAATGCTAAGCATGGATATTGTTTATGGCATATGTCTCAGAATGTGAAATCGCGTGCTTACGGCGTTAATAAAAAAGACGTAGCAGCCCAGTTTAGAGAATGTGGTCGGAGTTACACAGAGGTTGAGTTCTTCCGACTTTATCATGTATTTAGGATAAAGTATCCTAAATGTGCTTAGTATCTAGATGAAAGTGTTGACGTTGTAAGTGGGCAAGATGCTATTTTTCAGGAGAAAGGTACAACATTTCTGTTTATAACGTATCGCACAAGAGATGTGAGATTGCAAAGAAGTTAGTAGACTCTGAGCTACATAGTTTTATGCTTGAATACACAGTGATTGGAGAAGATGGAAAACGTTACATGGTTGATTTGAGAAGCAAAAGTTGTAGTTGTAGATGTTATGATATAGACAAATATCCATGTGAACATGCGATTGTTGCAACTATGTTCCACGAAAAAACGTCAGAGGTCGATATACACGAGTGATGTTCACGTTATTATTTTTTTGAGAATTGGGTGACGGCTTACTGTAAGACCACATATTGCTGGTAGATACATCTTGCCTCCAGATTACCAAAAAAAAAAGGGGAAAAACTCAAAAAGCTAGGTTTCTGTCAGTTGGAAAACATCAAGGAAGAACAAGATCCCACAGACTTGGAGGTTAATTTAATATGTCGACTTAATTTATTTATTTAAATGTGTTACAATAAGACTTGTGTTTTTTTTTTTATGTTGCTGGATGTGTATGTGATATATCAGGTATAACTTGTTAAATCAAGTAAAACTATATCAAAATTTGTTAAATTAGTTAAACTACTGTTCAACTATTGTTAACCTATGTTATGTTTACTAATTTGTTAAACTAGTTAAACTACTGTTAAACTACTGTTCAACTACTGTTCAACTATTGTTAAGCTATGTTATGTTTACTAATTTGTTAAACTACTGGTAAACTACGTTAACAATAAACTGAGTTAAACTAGGTAAACTACGTTATACTAGGTTAAACTAGGTAAACTAAGTTAAACTAGGTCATATTTACCAATTAAATTTTTCCGAAATCATAAGGTTTTAACAAAAATTATTACTACAAGTGGTTATGGTTAGTTAATAGTTAAAATGGTTAAACAAATAAAAAACAAAATTTTAAAATAAATGATATATTATGCATGTTCCCTTTCATTTCTCCGTATAAGCCATATACAAGATAGGTTACTTAGTTATTACTGTCATATCAGTTTAAAAATAAAATATAATTTCTATTTAATATATATTGCATCATAATACGATGTTAAATGTGTGTTAAAATACTATTTCTGAAAGGTAAACAAGAAAAACTCATTTTTAATAGGGTTCAACTAGGCGGTTAAACTATATGAAAATATTAAATGGAATGACGGTGCCGCTTTTTTGTTATGGAATGACGGCGCCGCTTTTTTTGTTATGGAATGATGGCGCCGTTTTATTTTTAATTATATATAATTCAAAAAAAATTAGTTGAAACTTTTTCATATAATAAAAAAGTTAAACTACGTTACAGAATGCTACATTACCAAATATTTAAAATAAACTCTACTTAAAGTTTTAACTACAATAACAAGTTTGAAAACTATAGTTAAATAAAACATCATAGCCAAGTTCAAATAGCAAAGCAATACAATATCAGAATCAAGCACTTATGCCTTTTGTGTCTTGCTAGCTTTTCCGCCTCTTCCTTCTCTTCCACCTCTTCCTCCTCTTCCACCTCTACCTCCTCGACCTCTTTTTTCCCCAGTGTACAGAGTGTTAAGGTGTTTGGACTGCTTCTGTTTCCTCTTCTTGCCTAAACCTTCATCCTCTATGTTATCTTCATGAAGAATGTCGACGGTTCACCAGCAGTTGCAAACGCATTTGCACTTAAGCCGCTAAAATCAGACCAACCTGTATAGCATGTTGGACCAGGCACAACAGTGCCTTCCGCCTCCTCTGCAACAAATATCAAATTTTCAGCAGCTGCGCGTGCCTCATCACCATCACTTTCATCATCCTCCTCCTTATCCTTATCCTCCTCCTCCTTATCCTCCTTATCATCATCACTTTCATCCTCCTCCTCCTTATCCTTATCCTCTTCCTCCTTCTTATCCTCCTCCTCCTCCTCCTTATCATCATCCTCCTCCTTATCCTTATCCTTATCCTCTTCCTCCTCTTTATCCTCCTCTCCTTATCCTACTCCTCCTTATCCCCCTCCTCCTCCTTATCATCATCACTTTCATCATCCTCCTCCTTATCTTTATCCTCTTCCTCCTCCTTATCCTCCTTCTCCTTATCCTCCTCTTCCTCCTTATCCTCCTCCTCCTCCTCCTTATCATCATCACTTTCATCATCCTCCTCTTTATCCTTATCCTCTTCCTCCTCCTTATCCTCCTTCTCCTTATCCTCCTTCTCTTTATCATCATCACTTTCATCATCCTCATCCTCTTCATCACCATCATCACCCGTCTCAATAACTTTTTTTCCAGCCGCTTTATCATAAACATTTGAAATAGGAGAAGTCCTGGGCTTCCTAATAGAAATTGTTGAAGGAGTTAGTCCATTTTATTAGGTTAAACTACAGTTAAACTAGATAAACTAATTCAAATTATTTGAAAAAAATAAACTTACATCTCCCAGGACTCTCGTTGTGAAACTCTTGCTCCACAAAAAATGGTTCACCACTCTTGAATTTCTCTAGGTTTTCAATCCTACTTGTTAAACCACCAACCTTATCATTCAGATCATCAACCTTACCATTAAGGGTTTTGAACCCTTCCATCATTGCCTTGGACATTTCTGTAATTGATTCACGAAGCTCCGGGGGGGGGGGTGCGACTTGATCGTCAAGAGTAGGAGGGCATCACAATCAATAGTAACAGTGGCAAGAGTATGATGGTTTCTATGAGCCAGATCTCTTTCCAAGAGATCCATCCACAATATAGTCCCACCATTCGCTAGAATGATGGTCCAACCATCAACTACCATGTCATACTTTAAATCATCCTAGAATGGTGGTCCAACCATCAACTACCATGTCATACTTTAAATCATTCTCCTCACCCATGATTTCCGCCATCAGATCCCGTTCCTCACTTTTAGCCACCAAGATGCTTTAAATTTCCTGTGACATATAAACAGGGGCGGACCCAGCCAGTTTTTTGACTGGGTGCAAAATATCAAAAGTATGGTTTCGAACCCATGACTTCATTTTATCAGTGGGTGCAAGCTTGACCATTGTGCCACTTTAGTTGACTACTTTAGTGTAAAAAATAAAATTTTTATAGTTTTATGTGGTGTCAGTTGAACCCACATTGTTGTTAGTGGGTCCGCCCCTGCATATAAATAAACTAAGTTAAACTCTAGTTAAATTAAAGTTAAACTCTAGTTAAACTACGTTAAACTCTACTTAAACTAACCGTGGAATTTTCGAGAGCTTTGTAGATGTCTCCCAACCCGAAACCCTTTGTGTTCAATTCCTTGAACCATCCCTTGCACATCCTAGGGCATTGGTCTTCGCATAGGATATTCTCTCTAGAATGCTTCTTCAAATTAGAAATGGCTTCAAATGGGAGTAGCTGTACATAACACATAGTTTAACATATATTTTAACTAGTTTAACAAATTTAAATTTACCTCAAATGGAAATATAAATCATGGCATTACCCTTCATCCGCTCACAGATTTTCAGAATCTCGGTTTCAGAATCCTCAAATGTGAGACGTCCCCATGGGAAAGTCTCACATTTGGGTAAATCATCGACGATCTTTAGACGAAACGGATCTATTGGTCCTGCGACCTTTGTTTTACTTTTAATCACTATTGCCAAAAACCACAAAAGAGCCATCTTCACCCTATCCTCTGAAGGACTCATAGAGCACAGCTTCTTATGCACATGTTCCACCCAAGGCTTAGCATTCTTCCCGAAATATTTAGTGACAAGTCGGTTCCCACCGAGATTTTCATAGTTCTTCGGGTATTGGTGACAGTAAAATCCGCAGAGAAGTCCATGTTCCCTAAGACTATACCTTATAGGGACTCCATTTACAACAAACCACAATTGTTGTGGCTTCTCCGTCTTCGCCAACCTTTGGATGAAGCTCTAAGCACCCATGACCTTCTGGTTTTTCTCCGGATGCATATGGAAGATGTGCTTAAACTGTGGATGTCTCAGGAACCACCTCAGCTCATTTCCGCCAAGCTTCCTTATGTATTTGACACACTTATGCGGATCACACCGTATACCAATCTTCGTAAACTTAGAGAACTGGCTAGGCTCAAAGAAGAAGTTCAAAGGCTGTACATGTACCTACATTCAAAACAATAAAATAAGTATTTGAACAGCAGTTTAACAGTATTTTAACGCTAGTTTAACTTTAGTTTAACGCTAGTTTAATGATAGTTTAATGCTTGTTTAACTTTAGCTGTTTAACAGTTTTTTAACCTTATTTTACCATAAGTTTAACTCTAGTTTAACATGTAATAGTAGTACTTACCATTTCTTCGTCAGCACCACCAGTATCTGTACCTGATGGGCCTACTTCCCGAGAAGTCTGCAAGAAAAATGATGCAAAAACATGTTAAACTAGTTTACCTACTTTACTAGTTTAACCAATTCGTAATTACTAATCGTAATCAAATAATTCAAAAAATCATACCCTTTGCTTTCTTTTTTTCTTCGATTTCCTTTTTTTGGTTCGAACGGGAACTATTTCCCTTTTCGGTTGTGTTTACCAAATCTTCTCCATCTACTGGATCTTTAACATTTGCATTTCTCGTCCTCATGGTCTTCACTTTGACAACCGATCCCAAAACTGCAAAACATGCAAATTTATCAATACAAATCATACTTTAAGAATCATCAATACAACATGCAAATCATCAATATTAGTATCACACTTTAAGAATATCATACAATTCATACAATTGGTAAAAAGTCATTTTGAATAATCCCTAACCCTAACCCAAAATTGAAGAAAATCAAATCCGTAACCCTAAAAATTAATAATCCCTAATCCCATATTGAAGAGTTGTAAACCTAAATTGAAGAGAACAAATTCCTAAATTGAATAGTTGTAACCCTAAATTGAAGAAATGTTTTAAGTTTACCCTAAATCGAAATCCTAACCCAACAATTACTAATCTCTAACCCGAAATTGAAGAGTCTGCAACCCTAGATCGAACAAGTTGACCTTAGTTTACCTTCAGTTTAACCGAAATCGAAGAAGTTACACAACGAACTAACAAATACGCGACGAAGAAGAAGAAGAAATCGAAAATGAAGAACAAGAAGAAAAACTGAGCACGAAAAGAAGAAAAAACCAAAGAGGAGAAGAAATAGGAAGATATTGATTTTGATTTTGAAACCGAAACCGAAACCAAAACTTATTGCAGAGAGTTCGTGGGTGGAACAGTTCGTGTTTGGGTGAGTTAAGACTGAAAAGAGAAAAAAAAACTTACAGCGAGTGGAGTCGGGTCGTGGGAAGCAAGCGAGTGAGGCGAGTGAGGCGAGTGAGATGAGGGATGGTTTTTTGTGATAAACAAAATTGTGAAAGATTATATGATCTTTTACTCATTTTTTATACTAAACAAAAATCAAAAACAAATTTTTTTTTTTCGAAGTCATTCCAGATCGTTAAAGAAAAAAGAAGGTCATCCCAGATTTTCACTCAAGAAATAAAGACAATCCCTTCTTAATCTAAAATTTTGTAGGAACTTCTGATAATATAATGTATTTAACAGGTAGGAATCGCAACTTGCAAGTGCATTATAATATTTCAAAAAATTGTATTATAAGTAAATTGCATTAGAATTGATCGATAGTTTTTGAACGAGCTCATTCATGCCCACCATGCTTTGGAGTTTGATTTTGCCTTTGCCCGCACATCCTCAACATTTTTTAAAATTCAATCATTTTTATCGCTTTTTGTTAACAAACTACTTTTTCTAACGGTTATCCAACAAACTTTTTCTTGCTTCTGTATTTTTATAATACATATTGTCTTCATTTTTGTTTAAGATCAATTTCCTTTAAAAAGTATTTTAGATATATATTTTTATTAAATAATGAATTCAACTTATTTTGACACAAATAATATGTATAACCATTGTAGCATGAAAGTGTGAGGTTTGTAATTATTTATTAAGATACCAAATGTCATGGTATAGAATTTACAATTGAAAAAACAATTTTTTGAAAATAATAAATTTTCTTTTGTTGATTTATTTACTTCAAGTATAAATAGTCTTTGTTCATTTTTTCTTTGTAAAATATACATTTTAACCCAAAATATCATAATATAATACTTCTATAATTTATAATTAATGATATATATATATATATGTCATTGATAACAATATTTTCTTTATCCATCCCTGAAAATGTATAATTGTAAATATATCCAAATAAAATATTAAAATTTGGTGGATCTATTGATGTAAGAACACCTGATTTAATTTGAGTTTCTTAATTGGATTTGGGAAATAAAAAAAATACGAATCATTAAAGCAAAGAAAATTCACATGTTAGTGAAGGAAATCAAGATGCCGATCAAATCATTAGGCAAGGAAAAAAATTCGCCTTTGAATGATAACTCACAGAATGACGGCATAACATTTTATATAACAAAAATACTATGAAATGCTAAACAAAATGCAAAAATATAAAATTTGAGTTTCGGCTATTAAAGTTATAAAGAAAAATGTATTAAACAAATAAGTGAATATTTAGGCTCCGATTGGTTACAGATGTAAGCCTGTAACTTTAGGTTTTAAAAAGGCTATAGAAATTAGACCTTGATTTTTTTTTTGTGCTTGTAGATTTTTTGTTGTAGGTTTACTTGATGTGGATGTACATTTTATTATTGAATTTTTTTGCTGTAGGTTTTATTAGCTAGCAGTCGAGATTTCATATTATGAATTTTAAAATTAAGTTATGTTTGGTAAAACAATTTGTACTACAAATTTTTATAAAATACATAATATATTGAAACAACATCTAACAATAATTATAATATATGTAAGGTATAAGTATCTCATATTATAAACATTTATATTCTATTTATACATTTAAATTAATAAATTATATAGATAACATATATAACATGTATATATATATGCGTGAATAAGTGAAAGTTATATGCAATATAAGTATTTTTGTCAACGATAATTATAATATTTGTAAGGTATAAGTTTTTCATATTATAAATATTTATAATATTCTATTTATACATATAAATTAATAAATTATATAGATAGCATATATAAAATGTATAAACATGACGTGAATAAGTGAAAATTATATGCAATATAAGTATATGTATAAAAATTCCTGGTTATATATATTTAATTTAGTTATTTAATTTGTGTTGTGTATTTATTATATACAAAAAAAAGAATTAAGTAGAAAAGAGACAAGGGGCGAAAGAAAAAAAGGAGAGATTATATAGAGCCACTCACAGCAGTAAATAGAGAGCTGTAGAAAACAAATGATTAACACGTCAAAAATTTTGGTAAATATTTTTTTTACTCATTGCAAACAAAAAAAAAAAAAGCTAATGCTATCTTTTTATCATGTGAAACTGTAACATTCGAACATGAATTCGAGTCATAAAAAGTTATTTTTAATTGTATATCTATAACTGGATTTCTAGTTAAAAAAAAAACAAATAATTAACACATCAAATATACGCTCCATAAAAATCTTGTTCACGTCTAAAACTGAAACAATATATTACTACAATCCAAAGCTTGGAGTTGGAATTGGTCTTCCATTTTGCATGGCTCCAATATGAAATCTATGATTATACATAGAAAACTCGATATTCAACAAGGAAATCAATTTTCACAGCCAATATTAATTCTTTTTCCATCTTTTTGGCTGTAACTTCATTTTCCAAAGCCACAAAATGACTGGTTAACAATTAGACTGTCTAAATTTGTTTGGCTTTCTACAGATCCTATGTGCAGATTTTATTTTATCCTGCAACTTAATTTTTTCTTTGATTGGTAATCCGTATAATGGTGGAATAATATTTTCTATTTTTTTTAACAAAAAATAGTGTTTTCTGTTTTGATTCTGCAAGTAGTTTACTAATAAAAATAGAAGAAATGCTTAACAAAACACAGAATATATGTTTTACACTTTTACTTTAAAAATATAAGTAAAAACTCATTAGAAAAATAAGTGGATTGTTAGTAGCTTATTCAATAATACATTAATATGTGGTTAAACATTTTTTTAAACCCATGCAAAAAATTAAGTACTGAAAAATAAAAAAATAGAATTGTTTACAATAAAAATATGTCATCTTTTCAAATAATATTTCAATTGTGTCACGATTTTCTTTAAAAATTTAATATTCTTATATATTTAATAAAATAATACTAGATATACTCCCTCCGTTTTAAATTAGTTATCGTTTAAGGTTATTTCACATATATTAAGAAAACATTTAATTTTTCTGTTTTATCCCTAATTAATGTTTATTTGATTTTATTTCATTGGTCAAGACATTAAAACATGAAGGACAAAGTTAGAAATCTTATCAAACATATGCATTGAAAACGTAAAACTACAACTAATATGAAACGGAATGAGTATTAAAATTCATTAAAAAAAAATATTGCAGATTAACTATATATGGGTAATTTTGTTTTATATTATTTTGTTCCGCAAAATTAGTCAATAGCACAAATAATTTTATTCAACAACTTTTCAATCTGCAAACATCTCATTCTCTAGTTTAGTATTATTGTTCACTATTCTGCGATTATGCAATGTCAATCGAAAACTTTAGTTTTTTTTTACTATTTTTCTAGTTATGCAATTGCAGTATTACCATTCAGAGTCTTCATCTATAATAAATACGTTTTTCATAATATTGTTTCAAGAATTTTAACTCCATTACTTCATGTTGATTACATTGTAACAAAAATGAATCAATAAGTATTTTCTACAAACGAATTAACGGAATGAACTAGTTATTATTCTGTCTGCAAGAATGTTTTTTTTTTTTTGAAATTTTGTCTGCACGAATGCTGGGCTCTTTATAATTGTAATGGGCTCTTCCGACGAAAGGAATCAAATTGATGATGAGCAGGTATACAAATTTTAACATCAATGATTTCATGAGCAGGATTATGGTTTTTGTCCCCCAAAAAGTATTTATTATGCAAAAGAATTAAAACCATGCAAAAGTATCTCTGAAACTGATCAAACAGATTAAATCAGATATGGTTAGACCATGTTCTAGTCATAACCCTCCAGTCCGCTGTTGATTTTAAATTTCTAATCATCCAAGATTACTAAAAAGATGTTGATTTTAAATTTCTAATTCATCCAAGATTACAAAAAAAAAAACATGCAAAAGAATGAATCACGTATAAACAATAGTTGGTGGATCGAAATGCAATACACTTTAGTTGGGGTTTTTCTTTTCCTCGTGTGAATAGGCCACTTTTGAGTATTGAGTCAACCTTCGTCTTTCTGTGTTTTCTCTGACCGACGCTGGAGCCGGCGTCAATTGTACTCTTCATTTCTGTACTTTTTAGTTTTTGTAATTAATATAGTTTTCGATTTCTTCTCGAAAGTCGTTTTTTTGTGCTTCTTGCAATTGCTTTCTCTTCTTCCAGAAGAACATCTGTTTGGCGTTTAATCTCTGATTACCTTGGATCAATTTTGTTAGTTTTAGTCCATTGAGCGAAATCTCTGGCTGTTGGTGAAAAATATTATTTTCGAATACGTTTTGATTTCGTAAATCCTTGAGATTTCCTTATATTTCAATGATCCGTCAATTTTCTTCTGTTGTTTTCTCAAGTTATCAACAACCATGACCGATAATATTCAATGTTGATTGTAATACATCATTTTCATGTTGATGACACATCAACATTTTTACTAATGGATATACGTGTTCAAACGACAGATCCGATTATTTTCATCACTTCACAACAACGCTCAAATTCCAATATCGGTTCCATCACAACAACTGGTGTTACCATCACCTCCTCCATCGATCCAACTTGCAATTCCGCATCAAGTTCATCTTGATGGAAAATGATTGTGGTTAGTGAGTTAAGCTACCATACTGACTTCGTCCTCTGATCCCATAGAGGCCGAGGCGAGGAAATGTCGCATGCTTCTTGCATTGGAGTATATTGACCTCCCAATCATCTATGAGATCATTCGCCCTTTTCAACTTTGGAATAATGTTTATTCTTCAAAATATCTTCGAAGATGACGACACAACTTTGAATGACCATGGTTAAACAAAAAATATTTATATGAAGAATCTTCTCGTAGATATCCGCAGTTGGATGGATTACTTCAATAACATTTTGTGTGCAGTGGTGCCGCGGCAATGCAACAAAGTTAGAGACAAATTATCAAAGTTGGCTCACCGCCAACAATATATCAGTCAAACTCTTTTTATATTTCTATTAGCTTAAGAATTTTTTTATTTGACGATTATGTAAATATTTTTTAGTTTAATAAAAAAACTTCAAAGAAAAAAAGGCATGAAACCTATATAATGATCATCATAGCTTTTAGTTAAATAATCAAATCTAAGATGCTTTGTTATTTACATATGAAAAAGGGATCACAGAGATCCTACGATCCTCAGTGTTATTTGCCGAGAGAAAGTGAAACACATAACGCAATTGTTCACCACTAAAATTTTTTAACTTTTGAGTAAAAAAATCAGCAAATATAAAACAAAACAAAAAGTTAACCAAAGCATATCGAAAATCAAGATAAGATCAAGAAATTAAAGCATATAAAACGATGACATTTGTTTTATGTAGGAAAGAATATATGCACTAGTTACTAAGGGTAACTCCGACGGGACGGCATAACATCAAATATGGTGTAAAATGCTCTCCAATGAAACGCCATATCTTGCACCAAATTTTTATAGTGTGACACTGTTCATAAAACATCAAAAAATATATATTGTTTTATTTGTGTTTTTGATTTAGAATTATAATTAAATTATTGTTTATCAATTAAAATTAAATATATCATCAATATTTTTAGAATCTTACTTTAATAATATAAAATTATAATTGTAATTAATATGAAATTTTAATCTGTACAAGTTGTCTAAATACACAAATTGATTAAATTAAAAATACATATTAAAGTTAAATTAAAACACTGAAAACATAAAATTGTAAAATTAAAACCAAACAAACATAAAAACTAAATGCAAACGATGTAATTTTTTTTATATTTTAATTTATTGATTGTAATTTTTGTTTGTTACCGATTGTAATCTTATATTTAACTTGATCAGTTATATGAATAATTAAATATTTATTAAACTATTAAAAATAAAAAATATTAATTTTAATAATATAATAATAGAGAATAGTGTGAAATTTTGTGTTGTAGTTAGAGATAAAAAAAATAAAATATCAAAACACCAAATTTAGTATGATTTTAACACCAATGTTGTGGTTGGAGATGCTTTTACTATTAGCCTATTAGGATAGAGAGTACTTCGGTTTATTTACTTTTCTTGGGTTTTTTTTTTTATAGCTTTGGTTTTATTAGTTCTTGTGATTTCTTGTTTATTATTTAATACGCATGTCATGGAGTCGGATCTGAGGCCATGATAATAATGTCTAGCGAAGCTCACAAAACTAACTAAAAAAATTGAGGATATAAGAGAAAAGGTTTTAGAAGCTAAACTGGTAAGAGAAAGTTTTTTTATATTTATTAAAAGTTTACACAAAAAGCATTATATAAAGTCGGATAATTCTGAGCTTGTGAGATTTACTTTAAAACCACAATTCGTAAATTATAAACCCGCAAAATCTGCTAATTTTTGCAAGATAAAATTATATAATACATATCCATCGTGAGGCAGGACGGTTATAACAAAGTTTGCAGGCTTTAGTATAATTACACTAAAACCAGCTTAAGTCTTTTAGGTTAAGAAATCAAAGTTTATAAACAAATTTGGTTTCCGATAAAAAAATCAGTTTTATTTTAGTAAACAAAATTTACACACCCCTACTCTGATGTTTGCTTTTATTCATATCATTTTAGTAGCTTATAAATTGACCAAATATATGCCTTTTTAATTTTATTTTTTGTGATATATGCATTTTAAAATGTCAATTAGCAAAACTTTAATTAAGATATTTTACTGACTCTTTTTCGAACTAAAGGAATAAATGAGCTCGATGTCAAAAATTGAACTTGATCCAACTTGGTCTACGCACCATGCCACTTCTGAGGAGTTTATTTTTTTCATTTTGATCAAGGATTACAGAATAAACAACCATCTCCCGAGAAGAAAGATAAATTCTCAATTTGACATGCCCAAATGCTTAGACGATAAACATTTAGATAATGAGCCAAGTTATTAAGTAAATTCAGTTTTGGTGTGACAGGGAGTATTATTGTATTTTTAATTAATTATGTCTGTATTTAAGTTGATTTATCTAAATTTTCATCATACCTAAATATTGAATAATGATACAACCAGCTTTGATTAGCATAAAACAAATAATATTGTATGTCATAATTTAACTAAATCAAATATTAAATGATCTCTCATGAATAAACTATTCAACTTAATTTTGATATTTATCAAAAATGAACAACTTCATTTTAGTATTTGACACAAAAAGAAGAAAAAAAAATCATTTTATAGTATACATATACATACAAAGTATTGATCTACGTCAAACAGTAGTGGTCTGTTTATTCATCTCTTTCTTAGTATGACGTGTCTATTGATGACTGGATATATAGGGTAGTGAAATGGACAGCTGTGAATAGTTATATTAGTTGAGCTGTCGACAATCTGATCGGTAACAAAAGGGTACCGTACACGTGCCTATCATCGTCCTCTAGTCTTCCTGCGAGATTTGTATTTATTAAATTAAAAAATAGTATTAAATCTACAAAGTGATAGTGACAAATGGCTACGAAGAAAACGACATCTCCTTGATGCGTTTAAGGTCCCACGTCACATGGGTATGTGGACCCCCTAGTTTCTCATTAGTTTCGTATAAAGAAAGAAGCTACAGTGTGGGCT
Organism: Cardamine occulta; assembly: GCA_028015245.1. Lineage (NCBI taxonomy): Eukaryota > Viridiplantae > Streptophyta > Magnoliopsida > Brassicales > Brassicaceae > Cardamine > Cardamine occulta. Next base: position 1,282,540 of record CM051377.1, read on the forward strand.
CTCTTTTGCCAACTTGTCAGTATACAAGAAAATAGAAATTAATATTATATTAAAACTTACATATTATCACAAAATTTGGAATCACATCTTTTTTTTTTTTTTTTTTTTTAGGTCTAGCAGTAGCAGAGTAACAACTTAACCTACTTTAATTTGAAAACACTATAACGTATGATACGAGTTATATATAAGCAGAATTTTAAACGAGTGTGGGTTGTAGTCTAGTATAGATTTTGTTAGTAACATTGTATCATCATCCAAATTTGGCATACATGGTATAATAATGATAACATGTGTGCATTTGCCTTATTTTTTAAAATATGTATTAAAAATTTGCATATATAAATCCAAAACACATTAATTTGTGTCACCATTCATTTAGTTAGAAGCGCTTGAATTGGACAGTCAGTTGCAGAACATCTCCAATTCTTTTCATTGATCACCACACGAGTGAAGTCAACCACTTCAAATACTTTTAATCACTATATATAGTAATCAAAATTGTATATATATATATATATTGATTCATCATTTAATAATTTTACTATATTGTGGGTATAATATTAACACTCGTACTACTAATGTAATTAATTCCAAAAATCACAATATTCATACTTGAGGCTAAATGTGGAACTAATTAAATCTACCTACCTCTAAACATATGAAATAGATTGACAAAAGATGCCCTTCATAACAAAGAAGATATATATATTAGTTGATATCACCACTCATTAAGATGCCACCAATGACCAATATATTATTTACTTGAATGAGTTTTAAATCTATCCATATATTGTAATTATATACATTTATTAACTTTGGATTGAACCTTGGATTATAACACAACGACAACAATAATACATATCATAAATCCTGATACTAATCTTTAACAAAAAGATCCTGATCATAGTAATTACTATTAAGAGTATACAATAAAACTTCTATAAATTAATAATATTGTAACCGATGTATTTTACGATATTTAATTAGTTTATTATGTTAATTAATTTATAGAAGTGATATTTGAAATAAACTATCAATTTGAGATTAGAAAAAGTTATTGATTTAGTTAAGTATTAATTTATAGAGATGTCATTGTATAATACAAATAATTCAAGTAATAAAAGATTGGAAGATAAGATGTAGAAAATAATAAGTAATACAGATATTGTGTATGGTTAAGATCTGTTTGCCTCAATTTCAGAAGCTATTCATGACGTGAGTAAAAGTTCTGAATGTGTCAGAAGGTTTCATCATTTTCTTCTGTAAATTTTAACTTCGATAGATTCAGTTAAAATGATGCTTCCACTTCACGTACGCGCACAATCACGACTGACGACCTCTTTTCTATAAAGCACCTTCATGATTTATCCTTCACATCCAATTATATTTTATTCCCTGATTTTATCCATCAAAAAATATTAAAAAAAGAAAAACGTATCACTTTTTTTACCAAATTACATTTTTTATATAGAACTTTTCACACGTTTTAGATTAGTACTGACTCATCTAAGAAATTTTGACTATATGTCAATATATTTTCAATATGATATTATCTGCATATGTTTTTAGAATAATAGTTTTTATATCTGTTTGATATTCGGTTACAGGCTAAAGCTATAGTAAAAATTGTATGATGCAATTACCTGTTTTTATATATATATAACAAAGAAGCTCGAGACATGATGAATCCATAATGTCGCTAGGTCCAAAATCAACTTTGATAATAACTTTATTAGACATAAATCATCTCATTCAAACACGATCGAACTTGCAATGGAATGACAATAATTCTTTAATTCATGTTTCTCGTTAATAATAGTGAAATGACTAAACATACATATTTCAATCTAATTCGGGAAAATTATATGAATGGTAAAAGCATCATCGTTATTTGACCTACCGGTCATAAATCATGTTTTCAATGGTTTTTCTGATAAGATATTCTACGGACAGTTAATATTAGATCGAGTCTTGTATATAGATTGTTGTTGTCCTTCATTATTTAGTTTTTGACTTCTTCATATCTGTCTAAAAATGGAAAAAATTACTTTTGATGCTTTCTAAAAATTAAGTAAAAATAGAAGACATATGTCGTGGTCGTGGGATTAGGAAAAAAAAGATGACTTTGATGTCCAATCACGTGTTCCCTTTCTCTTCTTCCTCTTTTTGTCCTATTACTTTCATTCCCCATGTTTACTAAAACCCCTAAATTCCACCCCTACTTTAACAAATTTAACATTTTTTGCCGCAAAATTCATAGGCTATATCATAATCTAACATTGCACATATATATATATATATATATATATATATATAGTCAATTCTACTTTAGATAAGTTTTTGCCACAGAAAATGAACATCACTTGTATTTGGTATTTTGGTATGTAAGAATGAGTATGAAATAGAAATGCATATATATGATCACCGCTCCAAGTTGGGATCGATCCGGCACAGATACTTGTTATACATTATGTACTTGCTAGTTTTATTACAAGCTAGATCATTAGGTTAATAACATTGATTGATTTTTTGTTTGAATTGAATAACATGTATTGTTAAGAAATTTTGTTCCATTAGTTATCCCATGCTGCTTACATTTGACCTGCAGATTCGAACTTGAATTAGGTATTTTCGTAGTTGAATATCATGGAACGTATAAAAATATCTAAATCACATAATCTTTTTTAATATATAAAATATTGAGAAACACCTAACTCAAAATATCCTAATGCTGAGTTATCTCATATAAATAGATAAATACGTACCTAATGGAACCAAACTATTTTGCGGATGTTAAGTATTTGATCGAATATCCAAAATCTTCAAACCCAAACACAGATAATAAAATCTAGTAACAACTGAATATTAGTGTGGGTTAATTAATTATTTGGTTTTGTTGTTCGATCGTAATCTGTTCGGGTTCACATTATCTTGGTGGGGGCAACGTTAGAAATCTTTTTTATTACTCAATATCCACATTATCCTTTTCTATTTTTTTTTGTTTTTTAATATTTCTTGTGAGTGATCGTGAATGTGAATCTGATGTATGATTCTGATTCTGAATTAGGTATATTTATAATTTTCAGGCTAGTTGCTCCATATTAATTCTAGTATAAGTTGATAGTCTCTCTAGCTTCATCTATTTAATTAATTGTATATATATATATATATATCCCCTAGATTGACTAGACTCTATTCCCTATCGGAGACTCTACTTATATAGGAATTGTATATATGTGTAGAGCTAACGTTACAAGTTACAACATATTTTGTCTTTATCACAATGAGAAAAAATACTAGCCATCCATGGTTAAGCTAGGGCTGGACTGTACTCTTACGATGAAGACGAGTAGACGACTAACCGACATTGTGATTAAAGAACAAACGCTAATTAAACCAAAAAAAGACCTTACTTATTATGAAAAATTCTTTATAGTGAAAATATTATAACAAAATGTAGAAAAATATATACTGAATAGTGACATATATAACATACAGGAAAATCTCTATAGGTACTGATTAAATCCAACAGTGTAGTAAGATTTGATAATTGATGCGTTTAGGTTAATCTAACGGTAAAAAAGAAGATTTAAAGATTCATGTTGACAAAAAAAAATTGATATAAAGATGCATTAAGATGTCTAATTAATTAGCAGATTCTCAGATTTCGCTTATAGTATTATCTTATTACGATGAGTGATTAAAGGTAGACGTGGTCGATAGCTTTGCCGTTTACCTTTAAACATATTTAGTTTTTCTTTGATTGTAAATTAATTAATTATACACTGTTGGTTACACAAACCGAGACAACTCGAATTCGAATAATATCAAGTCTGAACAGCAAACCTAACGATAGTGTGATTAAATAATACCATCATGCATTTTTGAGAAATTTAAACTCGACAATTTAGAAAATGAATTAAAGGAGGGTACGGCCAAATAGGTTACCAATCACTAATACAAATTTGATGGTAGTAAAATTGCGTTGCAAGTTACAAAATTTTGGATTGTCAGTTTTGTAATGTACCATTTTGAGGCGGTAAGAGCATATTTAATTTTTTTAAAATATTTATTAAAATGTAAAATATACATGACCATTTTTTTGGGGGTCAAACCTAGATTTCCATTTTATTCTCAAAGTTCAATATCCACTAGGAGAGAATACATAAGGACATTAAGAGCCAAACAAACAAGTACAATAACCGACATAGAGGTTGTACAAATGGAAATGTTATAAACAAACTGAGAGCTCTAATGAAGCTTTAGGGATAAGGGGGAGCGAAGTGGCTCAGCCAAAGTCGCAAAAGTACCAACACAACCTATGAAGAAGAATTCTTCACATGGAAAGCCTTGGTTGAATCCGCAAATAGGAGGGGCTAAAGCCTCCAAAGTAGCTGAGGTCGAGATGTCATCACTATCAAGCGCTGAACGAGAGATGGAGACCATACTTGCTTCTGCTTCAGACAGAACCAACTTCAACATTATGCTCCCTATAACGAGACCACTAAAGCCAAGTGGTGAATGGGGGAGGAGAATAAAACGCTCCAAAAAAGAGAACAACGGACATTGATTGTCCGAAGGATCCAGACTCACTGGTAAGATATGAAGTTTAATGTTAGGTTTTCAATTCAAATACACTTACACTGCGATATCCATGATGTTTGATTCCATCTTTCCGCACAGGGGCGAATCCAGATGACTTTTCAACTAGGTGCATAATTGGTAAGAGAAATATAAAATGCAAAATTAAGAGTCAATCTTGGAGTTACAGGGGGCACTATAAGGATTAAATCATCTCATCTAATCAATTTTTGCAATATTATAGCACTAAAATTGGTAATATTAGTATTTCAGTGGGTGCACGTGCCCCCGTAGACTCTTTCTTACATCTGCCCCTGTTTCCGCACCTTATGTTCATGAACAAAAATTGATGCCAAAGAGAAGATTTCAAGTTTAGCGATGCGTTGTGTTGGTTGCGTGAAGGCCACATAAAATCCAACACTTTACTCCTTGCAATAATACCACCATATATACAAGAGAGATTAAGTGGGACAAACGAAAACTCCATAAAGAAGGATATGAACAAGGTTCCATATAGGAATGAAATTTTTGATTATTCTCCCTTCAAACTGCACAGAGAAGGTAACAACAACAGTAAAGCTAGGTATGGGCATTCGGGTATTCGGATCGGGTTTGGATAGAAACTGATCGGATCCGGATCTTTCGGGTAGAGAAGTGTTGGACTCGTATAGATATCCTATAGAGTTTCGGATCGAGTTTCGGTGGTTCAATTTGGTTAAAAAAATTAGTACCTATATAAAAACCTAAAATTTTTTGGGTATAATCCGGCTCGGTTATTATCAAGTACATTAGATCCGAATTTAGTAAATTATACAAGAAAAATAGCAAAAATACTCGAAAGGTATGCATGCAGGTTTGCATACCGCAGTAAATAATCAACTCTATTTGAAGGCGGCGATTAGGATTTTGCCCTTAAGCACTTTTAAATGCGACGTCGCCTTTTAAAGAGAAAAAAAAACATGTGCCTCCTAAAACTCTATCTCTTATATAGTTTAGCTATAACTCGCAAAACCAATTACACTAAAATCGGATACAACACATCTAGTTTTTCTTTTTACCAAAAAGTTTTAGACCTAACACCTTAAAGTTAAAAACACACTTTTTTGGAAGATCTCCCAATACATGAGTAAAAGCTATAGAGTCAGCATATCTATTCGTATTCTTTTAAGGGTAAAAAATAAAATTAGATTTGAAGGGTCGACTGTAATTTTAGGATTCCATGCTGAAATTTTTTCCCTTTTGAATTTTTACTCGTCAATTCTCATGATCTGATGATCTTTAATTACAAGAAGTGCACGTAACCGGAGAAAGCATAATTACAAATTCACCCTAAATAATTTATTCCCTCCCAGATTTAACCCTCCTTAATTTCCCTTTTCACCCTTATTCCCATTTTGCCCTCCTCTGTTTTCCATCTTCTCCGTCGAATCCAGAGAGAAAAAAAGAGTTTTAATCCAATCCAAAGTCTTTTCCGGTGGTTATTACATCTTCAAGTCCAGTGATCAACGGTGGAGTACCAGTGTAGAGACGGCGGTTGTTCATCGGAGAAGAATTCACAAGCTTCTTCTCCACTCAGAAAGTCATCATGATCCTCCGTCTGCTCCATTTTCACGAAGTGGATGAAATTACCGCCGGGAACCGTCACCGGAGCCGCCACCGTGACGTTAGAGCTGCTTTCCTCGTTAAGCAGAGCGCTTGAATCACTACTGTCTGAAGATCCAGCAGCGGCGAATGGAGAAGCTGCCGCCTTAAATGGAAGGAGGTCACGCAGATCGGTGAAACTCCGGTAATTGAAACTATCAGAATGTTCTAGAAGCTGTGGAGGAGATGACGGTGGATCTGAGATCTTCTCCGGCAATGAAACTTCTTCCTCCTTAACGGAAATATCACTCTCCATTGTCGCTGCCGCGTTGTTCTCTTCTTCTTCTTCTTCTTCTTCTCCTCCGCTTAGCTTACTTTTCAGTTTACTAATCTGCATCACATAATAACAAAAGTTTCAATTTTTACAATAATATCAAGATTTGTAAACAGAGTGAACAAAAAAGTGTCAATCTTTAACTAGGGATCAACAAAGGTTTCATTTTTTCCACATTAATCTCAAGATTTGTGAAATAACTAGCTATTTTTGTACGTTAAGAAATCTACTATGGAACAAGCATAAGGAAATAAAGTTTCAAATTTTGATTTGCGATCAACAAAAGTTTCAGATTTTATACCTCCTGAAGAAGTGATTCATTGTCACGGCGGAGGGAATCAAAGTTATGGCGGAGAGAATCATATTGAGTTTTTAGAACTCCGTAATCTTTCTCAAGCTGTTTTGTCTTCCATCTTGCACGACGGTTCTGAAACCAAACAGCTACTTGACGAGGTTGAAGACCAAGTTCTTGAGCTAACTTAACTTTCCTCTCAGGTTCAAGCTTATTCTCTAACTCGAAATTCTTCTCCAAGGCTTTAACTTGGTTAATGCTTAACCGTCTCTTCTTCTCCGACAAGCCCACGTGTCCTCTTTCTTCAACTATGGTTTCTTCTTCTTCCTCGTAACTTTCAAGCATCGTTTGAAGATCTCTCCCACCGTAGCTTCTCGGACTCTGCTGATCTGTTTGATAAAATAAGAAATTTAGTGATGAAATTGAAAACGAAGACGAAACTAAGGGACTTTTCTGCAAATTTAGCAAAAGATTAAGAACCTGTAGAAGTTGTGGGACATAAAGAGATGAGACCACCCACTGAATCTGAACTGCTTAATCTCTTCATCATCAACAATCTTTAATTACTTCGAAATTTTGGGAGTTTTAATTTCTCCACTTAATACATCAAAAATATCAGTTCTTGATGAATCTGCAAAGTTTCAAGAAAGAGAGAAGAAAAACTAGAAATGCACAGAAATGAAGACAATGGATATTGTTCTATTTACAGAGGAAAAGAGAGAGAGAGATGAGGGTAGTGCGTTTTCCATATGAACAAGCTTGGATTCACACTTTCTCTGAGTTTAAATAAACTCAGCTTGGGTTAGAAAGTAACCATGGTTAAGTAGATATTGTTGGGTGTTTTTTTGGTAAATGAAATGTTAGCCTAAAAATTCAATACCCTCGATTGCAATTTGAGGGGTCCACCGGCTATACCCAGTTGCCTCGAGGTTTCTTCCGGTATCACTGGAACTCGAGTAAAAAAAAAATGAAAACAAAAAAAAACTCAACGTAAATAGATGGCTCGGCTTACTCTGATCGGCTCGACTCGGCTTCGATCCACATGGAAATGAGTCTCTGATACGACACCATATTGTAAAAAAAAATATTCGGAAAAATGTCTTATCACCTTGTAAGTGTAATTAATAAACAAGAAGTAGAAGTTATAACTAGATGAGATGTGTAATAATTTTTTTCCCATCAACTACGATTTACAATAAATATTTGATTAGATATGTGATAATAGAATAAATTGTTTCGTTATATATAGATAAAAGATCTAACATGTAATACCTCAAATTATGAGGAACAATTTAATGTGTTTATATGCTGTAAATAATTTGGTATCAGAATTCTTACGTTTTTGTGTGTGGTTAACTGCTAAAACCAAGAATGTTCTAGATTGGACAACGTTTTGCACGATCTGTTTGTCTTATTCGCATGGTAATCTAATCATCCTCTTTTAAAAGTTGTAATAATTGGATTATATGCTTTTTTTCTCTCTAATACCTTTAATTATAAAATTATAATCATTTTATGGGATTATGCAAAATGAGACAAGAGCTGTTGGCCCTCGGTGACAGCAACAAGAGTGCGTTTTATTTTTTGGGTTGGGATCTTTGATCCTCCAAAATGATTCCATTTTCTTTAGTTACATTAAAAAAATAAAAACGACTTAAATTTCCTATTTTCTATTTTGATGTAAATGATAATGCTCAATATATTGACAAAGTGAAATAAAATTATCCAATAAAAATGTTTGTGCAATGAAAAAATTAAATAAAAGGAAAATCAAGGCAAATTTATGTGAATCCGGTTCTCTCTCTTCGAGCGGCGGTAGATCTAGGGTTTCTGTTTTCTTTTCCTCTATTTGCTTTTAAGCTTAATCGATGGTGAGGATCGACTCGGTGAAGTGGGAGTGAGAGCTGCTTCCTCTCCGGCAGTGGCATGGTGTGGCGAAACCCTTTCTCGATGCAATTCGACGGCGAGGATGCCGGAGGAATCTACGCGGGTCTTGGATCTTTATTCGCGGCTCGGGGATCTGTATCTTGGCTTGACTTGTCTGGATGATGTTGTGGTTGCGGCGGAAGTTGAGGAGTGGCTCAGAGGGTTTTCATTGCTTGTCAAGGCGATTAACGGCGGAACCTTTTGGATCTGCAAGTTAATCTCGGTTTCATGGCTGTTACAGTTTGTCTGAGCCAGCGGCTTTTCCAGTTTCCGAGATCAGTTTTTGCCTGACCAGATCTGAGGCGGTTAGGTCTCGGGAGGTCCAAGGGCAAAGGTTACTCGGTGTTGAGGGTTCGTTATCGGTGTTCTCTCGGCTTCCTAGGTAGGGGAAAGGGAGATAGAGTCTCGGTTGTCGCATTTTTTCCTTCTCGAAGAGGAAAGCTCCGGATTCGGTTTGCTTTCAACGACGGTGTGCGACGGGAATCACTAACAATGGTCAATCGCGCGTTGTTGTCGTTGGAGCTGCAAACTAGTAGTCCTTGTTAGCGTCGGATTTAGTTAGTGGTTTTGTGTTTCCAGGGGAGCTGCAAGGAACTGTCCTTGTTTCTGGTGTATCGTCCGATGCAGATCTCTATTCCGTTCTTGTTGATGGAAACGATCACAACAAGTTTGTTTAAGATAGGTCGAGATTTTCGTTAAGTAGAATAGAGTTTGGTATAATAATCAGGTCGGTATAGTAATCAGGTCGGGTTTACTCGTAAAATTTGAGTTCGGTAAACAAGATAGTTTTTAGGAGATAAAATAGTATATGTATTCTTTTTTCTTTTATTTTTGGATCCCCCTCTCAATCAATAAGGTGAGTGTATTTATAGTAAAGATTTACATGGTCGGATTTTGGCGGTGCATGCAAGGCCTTCGTTTTGCTCATCCCGCGCCTGACGCCCGATTTGACGCGTGCCTAGGTCGGTTGCCTTGTTGGGCTTTACTTTATTAACGGGTCTGGGCGATTAATGGGCCGAGCTGACTTGTGAGGGTTGTGCTAAACCCACCTCCAACACTAGCCCCCCCCAGTTCGGTGTGTGAGGATTTTACTGAGCGCATCGAATTTGATTTAGTCAGCTCTGTCTCGTGCCTCATTAAACCATTCGGAAAACCCGATATAATGGGATAACCCTAAGTAGAAAAAGAGTACAGCGTGACTTGGGAAAGTAGCCCCCCTCAATTAGGTGTGTTAGGATTTTCTGAGCACATCAAACTTCTTGTCTTCATTAGCTCGGCGTAATTTAGGTCGGGGCTGTTATGTTTTTTTTTGTTTCTCCTTTGAAATACTTCTCATCTATGTTTTGTACACGTCGCTCGTCTATTGCACATCCCTAGCTGTCGCTCGTTTAGAGCTTGGGTAGGAAAGATCATTTATTTAGACTTCGAATTTTTGTGAAGGAGCTCGGCTTTTTCTTGATGCGGCGAGAGGTCGACTTTTTTCTTGGAGATGCGAACTATGATGAGTTCGGCTTACAGCTCGGCTTTTAATTCGTAAGTAGGTCAGAACCTAGACTTAGAATTTTTTTGTGCGAGCATGAGCTCGGCTTTTAATTCGTAAGTAGGTCAGACCTAGACTTAGAATTGTTTTTGTGCGAGGCTGAACTTGGCTTTTAATTCGTAAGTAGGTCGAAACCTAGACTTAGAACTTTTTTTGTGCGAGCCTGAGCCCAGTTTTTAATTGGTGGGAAGCGAATGATCAGTTCGGCTTACGCCCGACATTTCGAGATGCGAACGATAAGAGTTCGGCTTACAGCTCGCTACTTTTTTGTTGGAGATGCGAACGATAAGAGTTCGGCTTACAACTCATTTTTTTTTGTTGGAGATGCGAACGATAAGAGTTCGGCTTACAGCTCGCTTTATTTTTGTTGGAGATGCGAACGATAAGAGTTCGGCTTACAACTCACTTTTTTTTTTTTGGGATGCGAATGATAAGAGTTTGGCTTAGAGCTCGGGCTATGTACCTGAAATATTAGAAATGAAATTATATGTGATAGGTGCGTCTCTAAAGAAATTATCTACGTACCCTTTAAAAAGGATCAATCCTGTGCTGACTTGAGTCGGATAAGGTCCGATATCTCCGAGCAGACCTCCACCAGAGAATATTTATCCCAATGTAAATCAAACCGAACAAGAATTTTGGCGGTACTGTGAGTTCGGCGAGCTACGCGGTAGGAGAACTGCGATCGTAAGCTTGGCGAGCGGCGAGGTCAGCGAGCCATGGTCGTGAGTTAGGCGGAGCTGCGAGATCGGCGAGCTGCGACTGAGCTAACTGTAAGACCGACGAGCTGCGACCACGAACTGCCTTACTGTCGGATCGATGAACTACGACCACGAACTACCTTACTGGGATTAGGCGTTATGTTCGATTGGGAGGTAGGCGAACTGCTTGAGTTCGGCTTGATGATACGAACTGTACGAGTTCGGCGAACTGCTTGAGTTCGGCTTAGAGGGACGGATAGACTCTGTTCCACGAAAACAATGATAACTTCTATCAGACAGCGCGGAATGAGACGATGTCGGCTTCTATGGAACGGTGACGTTTGGGGCAATCCGTAGATAGATTGATCGTCACCTGGATAGTCGTAGTTCGTCCGGAAATTGCCTCGCAAGGATGCAGCTCGTATATGTGTTTTAGAGTATCAGACAGACTCTGCTCCACAAAAACGATGATAACTTCCACCAGACAGCTCGGAATGAGACAAGGTCGGCCTCTATGGAAAGCTTACGTTCGGGGCAATTCGTGGATAGGTTGATCATCACCTGGGTAGTCGTAGTTCGTCCGGAAATTGACTCACAAGGATGCAGTTCGGATACGTGTTTTAGAGTATCAGACAGACTCTGTTCCACGAAAACGACGATAACTTCCATCAAACAGCTTGGAATGAGACGAGGTCGGCTTCTATGGAAATCTGACATTGGGGGCAATCCGTGAATAGGTTGATCGTCACATGGGTAGTCGTAGTTCGTCCGAAAATTGCCTCGCCATGATGCAGCTCGGATATGTGTTTTATCCTCTTCAATCATCCTTGACCTGGCGAGTTGTCGAGGAAACGAGCTACCTAGGTGACGAGCTGCCGAGTTGGAAACGAGCTGCCTAGGCGACGAGCTGCGGAGGAAACAGGCTGCCTAGGCAACGAGGAAACGAGCTACTGAGTTGGAAAACGAGCTGTCGAGGCGACAAGCTGTCGAGAAAACGAGCTGCCAAGTTGGAAAATGAGCTGCCTAGGCGACGAGCTGTCGAGGAAACAAGCTGCCGAACTGAATTGTCGACGAGCTGCCGAACTGAACTACCGACGATATTCCAAACTAAACTGTCAAAGTGAGCTGTCGACTTGCCGAGGAACCGAGCTGTCGACGAGCTGCCGAACTGAAATGTCGACGAGCTGTCAACGAGCGCCGAACTGAGCTGTCAAACAGACAAGCTGCCAAAGTGAACTGTCGACCTGCTGAGGAACCGAGCTGTCGACTGGCTACCGAACTGAAATGTCGACGAGCTGTCAACGAGCTGTTAACGAGCGTCGAACTTAACTATCGACGAGCTGCCAAACTGAGCTATCCTTAGTGAGCTATCGACGAGCTGCCGAACTGAGCTGTAGACGAGCTGCCGAGTCTATCCTTTGCATATAGAAGAATCTCTCTCCCCTCCTTCTAGCGCCAATTGTTGATGGAAGCGATCACAACAAGTTTATTTAAGATAGGTCTAGATTTACGTTAAGTAGAATAGAGTTCGGTATAATAATCAGATCGGTATAGTAATCAGGTCGGGGTTACTTGTAGAATTTGAGTTCGGTAAACAAGATAGTTTTTAAGAGATAAAAGAGTGTCTGTATTCTTTTTTCTTTTATTTTTGGATCCCCCTATCAATCAATGAGGTGGGTGTATTTATAGTAAAGATTTACATAGTTAGATTTTGGCGGTGCATGCAAGGCCTTCGTGTCGCTCATCCCGCTCTTGACGCCCGACCTGACGCGTGGCTAGGTCAGTTAGCTTGTTGGGCTTTACTTCATTAATGGATCTGGACGATTAATGGATCGAACTGACTTGTGGAGGTTGTGCTAAACCCACCTCCAACAGTTCTCCTTCATTTTTTTTGGCCTCCCCTCTTTGTAACCATGTATCTGTTTTCGAACCAAAGCCAAAGTCCATTAAAAAAAAAAAAAGCCAAACTTATGTTCACCGACATGTGAGGGTATCAATGGGGATTTGTGTTTCCACCTAATACGACATCGTATTTAATTCTAAGCGACGCCGTGGCCGAGGAGAGATAGGGTCTTCGTGCTTATCCATAAAAAGCAAACCAAATTCGGATGTGTGGTTCTTTTTTTATTGTTTCAACACATGACGTCGTGTTCCGTCCATGAAGGTGGCTCGTGCTTCCGCATTAGCAAGGTTCGTAGATGGGAAGATATACGTTATTAGAGGGTGCGGCGTTGACGTTGATTCCTCAAACTGGGCAGAGGTATTTGATCCAAAAACTCAAACTTAGAGTGACTCTATTATGCCGAAGTTGGCTCACAATATCCACCAAAATGTTGTTATAGAGGAAAATAAGGTTTACGCTGTGGATGCCGACGATAAAATCTTATGCTTATTACCAAGTGAAGAATTTACATTCTCAAAAAGCGAAAAAAAGATTCAAAGCGAGGAGATGGAAACGATTTGTGTGTCATTAGGAAAGTATTATACCATCGTACTCACGGGAGAATATTGTGTTGTGAGCCAGGTGTCTTGGATTGGAAGGTAGTGAAGGGTTTAGAAGATCTAAAGTGGCTGAAAAGTAAGCCAACCAAAGTCAACTATGTTATCAGAATACTCTGTAGCAACTCCTCTGGCAACATTGTTATCTTATGGAATGCCCATTTTAGAGATCTTGAGAGTTTGGAGCTTTGGTCTGCTGAGATTTCTATGGAGAGACGCCAAGGAGGCAAGATTTGGGGGAAGGTTGAGTGGTCCAGTTCTGTCTTTAAACTAGATCGTCTCTTTCACCCACATAGCATCAAGGTCTTATATTCTGCTTCTGTCTATGCCTGAAATTCCAATCTTCTTAGTCCTTGTTTAAACTATTCTTGCCTGTAATTCCAAGGGAATCACATTGTGGATATAAGTTGGTCTTGGTGTTTTGATTATCTTTTGTGTTTTGAGTATTTTTTGACTTCCACAAATATCACAAACACTAATTTTAAATGGTAATTTTTCTTATGTTGATGACAAAAAAATGGTAAATTTTTTGCCAATTTTACGTATGCTTTTATTAGAATAAGAATGCAAGTTTACAAATAGTCATATTTCACTAAATTTCTTTAGTTATATTCTTAAGTTTATATAACTATTAATTTATATTATTGTGGGGACTATATATTTATATATGAATTTTTTAAAATTATTATTTTATTATCTTATTGAAATATGTCAATTATAACACTGGTTCATCTCGGAATTGGAAGAATTTATGTATTTATAGTGATTCTAGGTTACACGGCCAGTTTTTATAAACTTTTCTCATAATAATTTAACTTAAATGTTAAAATATTTTTAGCGACACAAATAATATGTTAAAAATAATAAAAAACTATTTGAATAATAATATTTTTTACAGTGTTCATAAATAAATATTAACAAAAATAAAATATTAGAATTGATAGAAACAAAAACAAAAATTAGAATTGGATGTAATGTTTTATAAAGCTAATTTGATGTTTTTAAGGGATGGCAAACCAAAAAGTGCTCTAGCGAGACAGTTGATTTCTAGGTACTCGTAGATTAGCAAGAGCTTGTCACCTTCGACGCAACATCCTTATAGTTTAACCAAGTGCGGATTTTGCAGAGCCGATATCATAGCAATCTCGTTTAAAAACTCTCGATTCCCTTGTTTTGATTTCGATGATGGCTGTTTCACTGCTACTGCAATTCCATCATGCAACACTCCTTGTATTCATACAATGAATAAACCTTTAAAGTTATTTCATAAAGGTTTTAAAAAATTAAATATAATTTTTTTTTCTGTCTAAGTACTTTATTAATTAGCTATCATAATTACTGTTTACATATGGTAGCAGAGATAAAGAACATGAATCATATAAAGACCACTGTTGGTTTGAAAGTAAAACTTTTCTAGCTAAAGTGTCGGCACACTAATTGCGTTGTCTAGATCGATAGCTTAAATTAATTGCTTCAAATATAGACCGGTATAGGCTGATATAATTTTATCATCTATTTTAGATACTTTTATTTAAATTTGAATGTTTTACTATTTCTTATTCTAAATAACATTACATTTTTTGACAAAAACAAACAAACAATAAAGAAAATAAAAAAAGTAATGCATAAGCAATACAAAAGCAAAACATAAGCAACTCATAACCAAAAACATAAGCACAACGTAGATAAAAATAACAAATGAATGAATATGTGTTGACATATATTAATGAATTTCTCTAATTAGTTGAAATAATAGTAATTAGTGTGTTTGAAAAAATATATAACTTAATTTCTTTTAAAAGAGCATGAATTAATTAGTCGTATCATTAAATTTAGCTTGTTGATGTGGACACTTTAAATTGAGAGAAAAATCTCCCATTATATATACTAGACTTATATCCGCCCATATGCGAGAAATTTGTATATATTGTATTTAAGTTAGTTTCATTAATATTTTTTAAAATTAATAACAAATAATTAATTATTTTGTAATAAAATATATACATACGTGAAAATAAATTGAAATAATTTTTATATTTTACTTATGCTTTGCTTTTATTTTGCTTATATTTTTTTTCATATTTTTGTTAATTTATTTTTCATATTAAAAATTTAATTATATATTACGTAAACATCAAATCATGTTGATGCAATTAGTTTAAAAATCAATTAGATGTAATCTTCTTCATATATCATTCATCTTTTAAAATTAACTACGAATTTGACTGATTTTAATGTTTATATACAATTTTTAATTAATTAATTTCAAGTTAGTGATTAGATACCAAACAATAAAAAAATATTTATTTAAAAATAAATTAAGAGATGATGATTTGTTATCCATGGAGAGTTTTTTTTTTGGTTTAATGTTAAATTTTATACCATTTTTAATTTGAGACAAAAATGACAGAGGAAACAAGAGAACGGAAAGACCGAAAATCTACAGAACTGACTAGGTACAACATAAACACTGAGACGGACTAAAAGATACTAAAAGGATATGCCCACGCCCAAGCATGAAAGATATACCTGGCGAAGAAACACCAATTCCGAGCAAGCTTAGACATTCGCGTTGTTGCCACAATCCCGAAGAACTAGAGTCCTCATCCTCAAAGCTAGATTGAACCATTCCCGAAGCCCGCGCAAACCTCAAAGAAAGGATGACTATAACCTCTCCTAGGACTAATGCAAAAACGCAATCACTATGCTGGACTAACACACCTCCGGCGGTACGAGAGCCTCTTTAGGTATCGGATAAATCACCTCTGACCACCATTTTCGAGTTATAGAAACCGCAAGAATCATCACCCACGGAAGTGTGAAAAACCAACAAAGTAAAAACGCCGCCTCTATTCAACCCCGAAGCTACCTCCAAGCCCAAACCGTACATACCTCCTAACATTTTTGAAGCGATCCAAGCAAATGTTGGCCCAAAGTCAAGACCAAAAATCTAAGTGAAATGGACTGGGCCACACCGAAAGCCCAACTGAAACAAGATTGCAGACTTTGTTGATCAGACGCCGTCTCCGGTGACTTGCCGATCAAACCATCAGACAGTCCATTGCAACACCGGCAATCCAATCCACACGAGACTAGAGTTGATGTTGGTTACTCTCTGTCACAGAGTCACCACGAAGACGACGAGAGGCCCTCACACGCAAAATGCATAGCCGCAACAAAAGATGGAAAAGTCGGCGAGTAACTGGGAATGAACCAATCACCCTGGCCGGAGCTCTGAATAACGACAAGCCACCATTGAAGGAAGAGCACCGAGCGGCTACTCGAGACAAGAGGAATCGGAACAAAAATTCTGTTCCACCTCGAACAAAGAGCCAAGACGGATCTGAGCTTAGCAAAACCACCAAGCCAAAATCTGAGAGATCTGATGCCGTAGAGCAACCGTCGCTGTTCCTAACCCACCACGGGACCAACCGGAGACCACCGCAGAGAAACACACCAAAGATCAAAGAGAATAGAGCTCGCCGACAACGAGACCCCGAGCAACCAAGTCGCCGTCCTCGAGCAGCCTAGTTACCTGAGCGACAGCAAGAGAGAGATATCACAAGTGGACTAAGGAGAAGACACCGCTAGAAGTCTCAGCCATGGCCTTCGCACGCGACACCGAACAACCCATCTGCCGGAGCTCTACATCTATGACAAGGAAAATTGTGAGGGAGGCCGATACGAAGACGACGAAGAGGTCCCTCCCTGACCCCGGAAAACTAACTGCCGGTGCCGGAGAGCAAAAACGGAGCTTCTTGCGGTGAGGACTTTTTTCGTGGGTGAGAGAGAGAAATTGGGGCGCGTCGCACCCACGCGCCAAAGGGTTTCTCCAAAAAGAGAGCTAATTTGTGGCAGATTAAGAGATGATGTGGTGTTATCCATGGAGAAAGCTCTTTTTTCGGAGAGACTTTCTTCATCTATTATATAGATAGAACGTGAAAAAAAGAATATCAATCAGAGTTACAAAGTGGATTTGATCTTTTAGCTCCCTTGCGGTTCCGTAAATGACAAGTTGACAACGTAGCCACCGAAGTAGGCTGCGCAAGAGACTCAACTGCTTCACGGAAGCCTTCAATGGCTCCATCATTTTCTCGAGCTTTGACAATGTCAAGCAAGTTGTTAGGTAGCTGAGCCAGTCCAAGAGTTGGATGACGCTCGACATGCTTGGTCTAGTGGCTGCAACCGAATGTGAGAAGAGCAAGCCGAGTTTCAGAACCAGTGTTACTTGCTCTTCAAGGTACCTATCATCATGCTTAACCCTATCAACAACCACTTGCAATATGTCATCTGCCCAGAAATCTAACACCCAATACGTAAGAACCATCTCGCTCGGCGAAGATGCTCGTCGCAAGACGGGTCTTCTCCCGCAAGTAATCTCTAACATGAGTACTCCAAACATGAATACATCAGAGCATGTGCTTGCTTTCTCTGTTCTTGAGAGCTTCGGTGAGATGTATCCTAACGTACCAGCCACATTAGCGGTTTGAGGATCAATCCTGTGATCACAGAGCTTGCCAAAACCAAAATCACCGAGCTTTCCGTTCATAGCATCATCAAGAAGAATGTTTGCTGGCTTAATGTCTCTGCGAATGATGATTTATGATCTGCTTATACTTTACTTATATTTGTTTTTTTTTACTTTTTGTTAATTTACTTTTTCATATTAAATTTTTTTAATTATATATTACGTAAACATAAAATTATGTTGATGAAATTAGTTTTAAAAATTAATTAGATGTAATCTTTTTCTTAGTTTTATGATATATCATTCACCTTTTAAAATTAACTAGAAATTTTACTGATTTTAATGTTTATATATTTACGATTCTTAAGTTAATTAATTTCAAGTTAATGATTAAATGTTAAACAATGAAAAATTATTTATTTAAAAAATAAACTAAGAGATGATGATGATGTATCATCCATAGAGAGAGTTTATTATCTATTATACATAAGATGATTTTGGGGTTAAAAAAAAAAGTTCAATCATGAAATAAAATATTTTTGGGATGATTTTGAAGTATTACTTTTATTTTATTCTAAATTAATAAATTGTGAGCATTTGTATCTCTCTCTTTTTGCGGAGTTATTCTCAACTGTCTTTGGATAAGCATATTTTTTAAGACGACACCATTATTTATGTAAGAAAAAATATTGCAACAAGATATATAGACAATTAAAACTCGAATCAATGGACTATCAAATTGGAATGTAGATTCAGGTAGATTACACACAAAGCCATAGCTAAAGCCAAAAGCTTTAAGCATGACTCAAAAACAAGTTCTTTTCTCTCCGACAAAAAAAAAAAAAAGTTATGATGCGACGATGAAGATACTGAGTTCTTGTCCGATATTACCAGCTGGATCAATCAAATGAAAAGATTCAGATTCTTTCGAACCATAAACTCGTCTGAAACTAGCTCTCAAATACATCAATTCATCATCAAACCGACCAAGTTCTTTCCCAGTCACAACTCCAGCTCCGACCACAACCTTACTCAGAGCAGTCAACGCCGCCACGTCATCTTTTGACGGACAACGTTTTCTCGCATACCCAACTCTTTTTCCATTACAATACATATTCCAAAATGGTGCTGACAAAACAGAGTCATCTTCTTCTTCTTCTTCGTTGTTGCGTTCTAACACTATACGCAACGCTCCTCCTCTCATTTCTCGAGCTAAGACCGTTGTTGGAACAGCTAGCTCGAGAAGAAGATCGAGGTTCGTGGATTTTCTTGGTGTTTGGATACAGAAATTGATTTTTCCTTTGCGGTATCCGAAGATTGTTCCTGTGACTGTTGATGATGAAACGGAAGAAGAGGAACGAAAAGAAGACGTGCGTGATTTGATGTCGTTGTAGAGTTTCTTGCTTCTCAAGTTAGGGCTATCTTGTTCGAGTTCTTGGACTAATGTGCAGTTGCAAGATGGGATTAGAAGCTGAATAAATGAGCGGAGGAGACGCCATGACCGGACTTGTTTTTGGCAATCTACGGTGGTTATCACCGTCGGTTGAAACTCAGTTGAAGCTCTGACTTTGGTCTTTGACATTGTAGATATTTTTGAGTTAAGAAAAACAAAAAAGTGGAAGAAGAAAGATAAGAAGAAGATGAAGGTTTGGTGTTGAAGTGTTATAGGGTTTAAATAGGGAGACAAAGGAGGGTGCTACCTGCGAATGCTTTCTTATATTTAATTGTTTAAAATTCGACTTGGTTTAATTTTATTTTTTAAAATATATATGTTGGGGTTATGAGAGGCAATTTATGAGCTCCGATTTGTAAAGTGTGATTCGTGTTGGGTTTTTGTCATTCATCCAAAAGATTCTTTCGGAATTGGTGGAACTACTATTTAGTACGTCCCATTTTGTATATTTATTATGGCAAAAAAAAAAAACTAAAACTAAGATGTAAAATAATTGGGGTTTCTGGCCTTGAATAATTGTTTGACATCTTTTTGCAGGATTTTTATCATTCATATATTCATTTTTTAAGTTTTTAGTAGGACTTTTAGTTAGGAATATTGAGTTCCAAATCAAGTAAAAAGATTAAGAGGAGATAATTTGGAGAGATTTGAGTTTTAATGAAATTAGAGATGATTTGGTTGAATTTTGGTGAATTAAGAATTTTGTTATTAATTTCTCTGATATCTCACCTAAAACCATGAAATTTTGATCTTACTATTTTTAACTAAAAAATTTCCTAAAATTTAGTTGAAACTTTAAAATCTAATTCTTTAAATGTTTTCAATAACAATTGATTTGATTGTAAATTTTAAAATCATTAATACGATAACACTGAATTTAAAAAAAATATTTTAAAATTCATGTTTCAATAACATATAATTTGTCATTTTAACTCAAATCTCTCCAAATGCTCGGTTCAATACACTTTTAAATGTACTTGAGGCGATTGTGAGGGTGAAAGTTTACGAAAACAGATAGTTACTGTTTAAAACGTTTCTTTTTGTTTTTGGTTTTAATGTTAAGTGTTTTAAACATTTTTTTGATAAATGACTGTTAATTTAAAACGTTATCAAAAATTCAAACCATTTATACAACTATTGTATTTAGTATTAACTATAAGATAGAAGTGGATACCTTTGCATAACATTTTGATTAGTTGACGCTAAATAAGCATTGTTGTTACTTAACATGATGCACACGCATACCCTTAAATTTATGATATAGTTTAGAGTGAAATAACGAAAATTATGAGTGGAATTCCATACACACACGTATGAATGTATATATGTGATAAAAACGTACATTTCGACCACATGTATCACTACGGGAGACGTTGGAGTACAATTTTAATATTGGCATACATTTCATCAAATAAAAAGTTTTAAATTAAAAAGAGAAAAGAGAACAAATCGAGTAATCCAAAACAAATACAGATTGGATGAAATTATTATTCCCTAATAATACAACATTTCTGCCTTTTGCCTTTTCACCTGCTAAAAATCATTTTACATATTTTACAATTTGAATGTATATTATATCCGTACGACAGGAAGAGTTGTATAATAATTGCATAATGATTAGACCATTAGATCTCTACCACTTTCACTAGACTCCACAAACTTAAATATTAATTTAATCTTATTCCAATAAACAATTAAGCACTTCACAAAAAATAATTAAAAAATTTCTCCATCCTTTTAATTAAAAGATTCGTCGTTACATGTACAGCTCGTGCATCTTATTCACTAATCTTTTTCTTCAAAAATATTAAGGAATGTTATATATCATCATTGATTTGAAGACCACTTGGCTTTTCCAATTTCAATTACTCTAGGGTCATAAATTATGCAGTTTGTTGATTCTAAAACAAAAAAAAAAGGAAGAGAGAAGAAACAAAACAAAGCATGAGGAGCCTAGATTTTTAACAAAAGAAGAAACGTAAGCAATGAGCTTTTATATAAAATTATAACAACAACAACAAAAAAAAGTTCATTTGGGTCCAAATCTAACAAAAGGGAAGACTAGTATATTATGGTGTCTAAGCTAGCCTGGTTTCTCCACTCATGTCTTTTTTGGCATTTTTCATTCACCTTTAATTTGTTCTACTTGCATATATGTGCGCCATGTTAAGCATATACAAAAGGCCTTTATTTTATTATATAAGGCACCTAATTAGTCTCATGTAATATATGTTGATATAACATTTTAGAAATACTTATAGCTAGTGACTAACCATAATTAAAATCGCAATGAAATGATATTAAGACACTTTACTATAAGTTTCACATAATCATACAACAAGAACAAGCAAAACTTCAAAATTATAGAATTAACATATACTAGCCTTATGCACCAAAACTTTGCATATTATAACAAACTCATACTCTGTCAAAAGTTTATAATACATTAATACCACTATTTTTTCTACCAAATTCAAACCAATTAAACTCTACACAACTCGATCCGTTAATTCAAGATATACAACCTTATATTCACTCACGACTATGAGTCTGTGACTACAAATCTCTGAAAGTTTAGCATCAAGGTTTGTTGTAACATACTGTAAAATAATTCACACAACTCGGCGACACATCCACGGGTAAAAGATAGCAAAATCAAATCTAAATAGTTTTTTTTTTTAATGTTGTTTTGATGGTCATAATGGTAACATTTTCCATCAGGAATTTCGTGTGTATCAAACACCAAACCTCATAAATAGATTTATGTAAAACAATAAGAATTGTAAATTCAAGGTTACACATATACATTATAGTGAGAATTAATATTTTCGTTTGAGAATTTTGGATATTTATATATATATATATATAATTCGTTCTTTGGTTTTATTAGTTGTTTCTTTCTTCTATGATTCTTAAGAGAGATTGGGAGAGAGAGAGATAAAACGAAAATGTGACATCCCATTGTCTGAACTTTTGGTCGGTAATTCTATATGCAAAATTAGCTGTTCTTGTTCCTTGTCGTTTTAGTCATCAATCATCAAGCCTTTTGTTACAATTATATTCCCTTTTAAGATAAATAACATGAAAAAATAGCATTTTTAACTTTAAAAGTGTAAGATGCTAACACTTTAAACTTCAAAAATATTACATTACCATTTTAAACCTTTAAAACTATTTTTACTAATATTTTAAACTTTGAAACTATCTTTCCTGTTTTCTACAAAATAGTTACCGAAAACTAACAAATTTTTTTGAATGTAATCCGATGGATTTCCGATAAAATAGTTTTATTAGAATTTTTAGAATTCAAATGGCTATATTAATATACATATTTTTCAACGGATTTCTGACGGTTACTCAAAAATCCATCAGAAATTGTTCGACGAATTATCGACAAAATAGTTATGTCAGAAATCATTTAGAAAATATGTACGTTGATATAACCCTTTTATTGCCGTTATAATTTTAAAAATTTTGACACAAAATTCACTACAAGAAAGTTACCGACAAACTGATGAAATTTTCGATGAGATCTTAATCCGATGGATCTTTGACGGATTTTCGACAAAATAATTTCGTCGATAATCCGTCAGACAATTTCTGACGGATTTTTGAGTAACTTTTGAAAATCTATTAGAAAGTATGTACGTTGATATAGCCGTTTTAAAAATTATGACAAAATTATTTTATTGGAAATCTATCGGATTACCTTCAGAAATTTTTGTTGGATTACCGTTGGAAACTCTGTCAGTTGTCCGCTAACTATTTTGTAATGAATTTTATGGAGGAGAAAATGTGGGAGGTAGTTTTAAAGTTTAAAATGTTTGTAAAAATAGTTTAAAATGCTAGTGTAATACTTTCAAGATTTAAAGTGCTAGCATCTAATACTTTCAAGATTAAAAATATTATTTTCTCTAAATAATACTCTACATCTCAATTATATATGATGAAACTTCAATCAAGGAAAAGTATGTTTACTATGTTTGAATGAGTCCCAATTTTGTGAAAGATGGACGACACCTCTTTTCAAGCCCACTAGTAGGAAATGGGCTAATACTAATGACATTGTGTTGACGAATGAAAATTGAATTATTAAAATACCAGAAAGATGCTAGAATTGCCAGTTGTCACCCACAACTTTTCATATTTGAAAACTAAGCCCACATTAGAGTTTAACATTAAGTTTGGGTTTACCCCGTAGAGTAGACTGCATAATTTTTCTCACTAAAATTCAATCCATCCAAAAATTTTCTTTTAATCTATAAACTTTGCTCAGTTAAAATTATTCTATATGAATTTTTATTTATTTTACAAACTACAAAAACTTAAAATTTTATATTTTTAAACTACCCAAATTTTTTTACTATTTTTAGATTTATGAATGCGAAAATATCATTTAAAGTTTTTTTTTTTTGTTTGTTTCAATTGTAAATTTTAACAACAATTGATATGTTCGGTTAGTTTTATTTTTAAACGAGTATCGTCGGACTTAACCAATTGCGTGAAAATTTTAAAAATTTGGATAGTGAAAGGGAAAAATGTAATTTTTATGTTTGTGTAGTTTAAAACCATTTTTTGACGAAAATTACATGAAATTCCATCTGTTGTGTTTCATAATAAAGTTAAAAGTGTTTTTGGTCCTCTTATAAATGTATATTTTTTGGAATGTAATATTTTATTTAATTAATTAGTAATCATAAACTTACTATTTTTATAAATTTCTAGGCTCTAATGACCGCGTATATTAAATTCCAAATTAATACCAGAATCAGAAAAATAAATTAAAAAACATATATGCGATCAATTTTCAGGTCCACACATGGTGAAAAAAAGTTTAAAAGAATTATTTATAACAAAATAATAGATATTACACCATAATATAAATCATCTCTATGTTCATCCTCAGCCAACAATAATTATACACGTGTCCCCGTCAAAATAATTATAGTACAGAAAAACAAATATGAACGAGAAGAAGTAATTAATAAAACAGTAATAAAAAGCAGAGGATCGAAATCCACCAAACTTAAAAGCTCTCTCTAAGCCAAAACGACAGCGTATAAAGCTCCGGCCAAAGCTGTTCCCACAAGGAAAGCTTTGTTAGACCACGCGGCATTTCCTGGTGCATCAGCGGCGCCGTCTGGTCCTGGAGCCGGAGCTGAGGTCGGAGTTAATCTGGCAGAGGGACCAGGAGCAGGAGCATCAGTTTGAGGAGGAGAAGCAACCGGAGATGTTATCGGAGAAGTGGTAGGAGCGGTGGTTGGAGCCGGAGTTGGCTCGTTAACTGGAACAGGCGGTGAAGCAACCGGAGTCGGAGAAGGTGTTTCTGTTGTCACCGGAGGAAGAGCTGTAGGTGGAGGAGAAACGGTGGTTGGTGCCGGAGCCGGAGCTTGAGAGAGGCATGAAGTGGCCAAGAAACTAAGAAAGATCAAAACTTGAAATGCCTTAGGACTCATCTTTAGATTTTGTTCTTATGTTCTTTTGTCTGAAACTTGTTAATGTTTAAAGTCTTTGTTGATGTTGTGAAACAATGAGAGAAGAGAGTTCTATATATACGCGATGGTTTGGAATAATTAATTATTGTTGTGACACTAATCATGCGAACCACATACAAAAATACAACTTGGCTTAGCTTGGCAATGGCTGTTTGAAAATAATTGCCGCGTTTTTTTTTTGTTTTTTTTTAAATTTCCACTTGACGTGTTTGAGTTTTTGAAGTTTCCTTGAAGAATCATCTACATGGAGGTGCACCAAACGGATGCTCAGAGGTCTGCCACGTTTTATTCTTAGCGAGGTTATTCTGAGATTCATTAATATAGTTTAGATAGGTGACTAGGATCTCGTTGACTCTATGCACTTAATTTGCTTTTTGGTTAACCGCGTTTACAATGCCAGCTTGAAATTAGAACGACTTTTTTTACTAATGTTTCATGTAATCAACATGTATAATTCGAAAAAGGGTAATTGTTCTGGTTCATATTATATGTCTAGTGGATTTATAAAATTTTTAACTGTTAACTATATGTTTATATTGGTTTTTGTTGAAAAAAGTTATTATTATATATATATATATATATATATATATATTTGTTGTTGTTGTTGTTGTGTAATATATATGTTTATCTGGACTGTACATACGATCCGGGGTTGGCAAAAGCTGTCAAATATTCATATTGCTAACAAAATACTAAAAAGAGTTCTTGAATTTTCTTGTGATATTCTTCTAGTGACAGATTACTTGGTTCCCATTATTGTTAGGACGAAACAGTCGAGCAAACGCGCATAAATCTTCATTTCTACAAGAAGTCACCTAACAATCATTTATCTTGAATTAAAAATTGTTAGACACTTGAGCTTTCACCTTATATGCATTGTATCTTCGTAAGGAAACTTTTTTCTTTCCTGACAGTTTTGACCTAATAATTTTTTTAATTACCAAAAGATTGTTAGTTGTTTTTTATTTATTAAAGTAGTTTGGAGCAGACTTACCTTGGATTTATTAATCTTTTTGTTGTTTATTATTAATCTAAACAAATGAAAATATAAAAAGTCCAAAGATGTTTTTTCTTTTTTTTTTTTTGAAATTTGTTAAAGTCCAAAGATGTTGCAACATCTAAAGAATATCTTTTTCTCTTTGGAAATTTGCAAAAGTAGTTCTTATTCAAAGTTTTACATCTATAACTTATGTGTATCCTCCAAGATATACAAGGAGGTTTCTTTTTAACGATCATGTAAATGGTTTCTAGATAAATGAAAAACGTTTAAAAAAGAATACTTTAAATATTTAAAAGAGTGTTAGAGGTATTTGACTAATTTTCTCTCTCTCAAATCTTAAATAATTAAATATTACCAAACTTTAATTTAGATTGGAATTATATAGAGAATTTTGAGAAAATACCCTATTTATGTTTTATAATTTAAAAATACTTTTTTCTTTTTCTTTTAAAAACTAATATTAATATTAATTTACTAAAATAACTTCAAAAAACTTAAATACATATTTTTAGAAGAAAATCA
Source organism: Cardamine occulta (assembly GCA_028015245.1). Lineage (NCBI taxonomy): Eukaryota > Viridiplantae > Streptophyta > Magnoliopsida > Brassicales > Brassicaceae > Cardamine > Cardamine occulta. The sequence goes on from CM051377.1 coordinate 1,308,932, forward strand.
ATTGTTGTTTTGTGATAAAATACATATTTTCTTTTATGCAAAAGAATCGTATTAACCTAAATAATTTTGAATGCTTTTTTGAAAAATCATATATTCGTCTCTTTTTTGCCGTTCCAAAGTTGATGAAGAATTTCAATTCATTTATCTTTCTAAATTCAATTCACCAATCCAATTTCACTCTCTTGACCATAATTTCTTCTCGCTACTGTCATATCTCTCCATCACTACCTCTCCTCACTATTCATTGGCTTTGTGTTCAAGTGAAAAATCATAAAATAGTTATGTTTCAATTTGATCATGTCAAAGACGAATAGCTATGTGTCTTTCGATTTTATATTCTGAAAAATTATAAAGTGCGAGAATTTTTGAACTGGTTTAGATCTAAATGAAAAATCAAAAGAAATATAGTTAATGTTTACTTGAAGGCAAAGTTGTTCAAGTCAAAAAGCATTTTTGAAGTGGTTTTGAAAATGGATTAAATTGATTATCTTTATATGCTAATACATAAAATCAATAAACAATTTTTATATGCTAATAATAATAATAATGATTTAGAATGTTCGTTTTATTTATAACAATATAATTTGTAATTCAAATGAAGAAAGAAATGCCATATCACATTTAAAATAAATTAGTTTTCAAAGAAAAAAAGGAAAGGTGTATTTTTCAAAATATAAAACATAAATAAGGTATTTTCAAAAAGACCCTATTATATATTGAAGAAAAAAATCTTTGAAGAAAAAATATTTGGAACCAATGAAATGGTTGAAAACGTCATCAAGGACAGTCACAAGAAAGAACATATGGTTGATACATAGTCTCTTTGTGTGCCCGCAGCAGAAACAACATCGATATGTTCCCAAATGTATTTGTGCTAATCTTTGTGTCGCTGGTACAATAAAAAAAATTGCTTGCCACATGAAATAGTCAATCTTTTTCGACATTTTTACATTTCATTCATAGTCTTCAAGTAGTTTTGAAAATTGGTTGATGCATATCGACTTTTGTTTCTTCATCCAAATTCATTTAGAATACCTAATTAATATTCCAACTGCACTAAGTGTCATCCAGCTTCAGAGAAAATTTTAAAATACATATATTCTATAAATCTAGAGCTTAATATTCATGATTAAGAGTACAATAGAACCTCTGTAAATTTATACTCGATAAATTAATAATTTCTATAAATTAATAAATTTCGTTGGTCTGAGTTTGGCCAGTGTAATAATTAATACAATTTGATAAATTAATAAGATAACAATTTTTTTTAAAAACCTTATGTAAATATATAGTTCCATCAATATCATAAATTAATAATCATATAATTTTATAACATATAAATAAGAAATTTTAGTAAAGTATGATCCTAGTGTTGTTTGTTTATTCGTAAATTTGCTTGTTGGAGCTTATCTCTAATTTTTTTTCTTACTGTATAAAAAACAGTTGATATTATCTTCTCAAATTGCATTCAAAAATTATGAAAAATTTTATATGTGATAATTTTTTTCTAATGTTTTATGCGACTAAAAATATCGAAGTACTGTCTTCAACTTCTCACTTTAAATAGATTTTTAAAAAAATAAATAAATCTTTCGATAAATTAATAAATCGACAAATTAATATTCTCTATAAATTAATAAAATACTCTGGTTCCAATATTATTAATTTATAAAAGTTTTACTGTATATGAAAATACTCATATTCTATAATCTAGAGTTTCCTACTCATGACTAATAATATATTATGAAAGGTCTTTTTTTGAATCATCTCTTCTTGTTCTTTCTTTGCCCTAGCCCTTTCTTCTTCTTTACGAATTCCATCAAAGAAAGCTGCATCGCTAGCCCACTTCTCAATGTTTAGCTTGTTCAACATAATCACGCACATGGTTTAGTGTGTTGTGGTTTTTTTGTGCCTTGCCCAAACTCATCAGCTTCTCATCTTGTCTCTGCTCACTTGTTTTTTGAAACGTCATTGTACGGATTCAAATTCATTTAGAAGACTTAATATTTCAACTTTATTAAATGTCATCCAGTTTCAGAGAAGTTTTTAAAATACCTGTATTTTATAAATCTAGAGTTTAATACTCATTATTAAGAATGTATATGAAAGGTATATAAGATATGAAGGTTTTTCTTAATTATCTTATTCATGTGCTAAGATTAGCTTGAAGAATCTTATATAAACATATGAAAATAACGACCTTCACCAGTAAGAAAATCGAATTCTAATCAAAAACACCAGCTAATATAAAAAAACATGATTAAAATCTTTTTGAAAAATATGAAACTGAAACCTTAACCATTCTTAAATCATGACCGAAAAAAGACATCCTTAAATTTATTACTTTTGTTTGTCAACCCCTTAAATGTCGAGAAGCATAATTTTCTCCACTCAATAAAATCTAGTCCATACCTTTTAATCATCTGACAAAAAAAATCTAGGTATCATAATTATGATCATATGTATGTAATGTATGGAAAGATATAATTATTTACCGGTTAAATCCGGTCTAAAATCTCTCATTGTCATTAACGCTTCACCTGTATTCCCGGTAATCCCATCCTCTATTTCACATTCCAAAGCTCCCAAATTAAAATTATATAATAAATTTTTATTTTTACCCAAGAAAAAAAAAACGAAGCCAACGATACCATCCTTGCAAAATTCAAACTCAGATCAAACCGATTATCTCACGCGCCACCGTACGCGCTACGATCCGTTCTTTGAGAGCCAATTCAGAACGATGGAGCCGGCGAAGGTAGATAAGGATGTGAAGATAGATGTTCCGGTGAAGGATCAGAAACCAAATCCATCGGATCCGAAGGGAGGTGATGATGCGAGCACTGAGATAGCTTTGTCCGATGAAACTTTATCTCAGGTTGAAATCGAGTCGAAAGGAAGCGATCCAATAGCGGCGCAAGCGCAAGCACCGGCTCGAACATCGTCTGGATCGAAGAAATCTGTTCATTGGAGTCCTGAATTGGTGTCTGGTTCACAAGAACCGGATCAGAAAGCTGCATCGTCTTCTCCAGGCGGATCTAATCCGTATATTGCTCGTTCTCCTGCTGAGACGTCGGATGCTTCGTTGAAAGGTGAGAGTGTAACTGTTGTGTAGGTTATGATTCGTAACGGTGAGATGTGTATGTAAACTTATTTACGTTTTTTTTTGTGATCTCTTTGACTCTCTCAATTGGATTAGATACGATGGAGTCTGTGAAAGGGGCGCTTGGGAGATGGGGAAGAAGGGTTGCAGAAGCAGCAAAGAAGACGGAGAGCCTTGCCGGGAACACGTGGCAGCACCGTAAGTTTTTTTATTGAAAAGACTATCAAATGCAATCTGGAATTGAATTGAATTTAGATGTCTTTTGTGGTTTTGTTTTCGGCATATCAATAGACCTTTGAGTTCAGGGGAATCAAGAATTGTTCATTGGCTATTGTTTGAAGTTGCTTGGTCTAATCAGAAAATTGCTTGGGTTGTATCGTTTGCAATGTGAGTTTTAGAGTCCAGGAAGGCTACATTTTTGGTTGAATAATCCGAGAAACGTAAAAGAGTTTTTTTTTTTTTTTTTTTTTTTGGCTTTATGGTTTTCTTCTTTTGTTTTGTTGTGTGTTGGTGTTTAGTTTGCTGCTGGTCTTAGGACGAAGTTAATATCATCACATTTGGTTGTGCTCAAGTTTTTCTTCATGATTTCTCAATTCTTGATCGTTTTTCAACATGCTGTTGCTATAAAATAGGAGATTCTCATTTCTCACTGGTTTGTTTAGATAAATTTTCATAATTATAAACGGAAAACTCTCCTGAATGTCACTCTTTAGTCAGTACATTAATTTTGATCAAAAAAGAAAAAAAGTCAGTACCTTTTGATCTTGTTGATTTCTTGCTTAGAATAGTTAATGGGCTATTGGGCTATTAGCTGTTGAGTCATATTGTGTTGGAAGAAACATCTCTGTTTTTCTTGGGTTAATCTTCGTAAACAGTTTAGAACTGTTTGGTTACATACAATTATGTATCTTTTGACATTATCAAGTTTGTGATCACAGTAACTAAAACATCTCTTTCTTGGCATCTAACAAGAAGAACCTCTCAGTTTCAGTCTGTCAAGAGTTTATAACAGAGTCTGAATAACCTTAAAGCTGATTCTTTTCTCTGTGCTGTGATGTTTGCTGTAAGTTCTTAGTAGATTGCACATCCAATTAGGTGCTTCAGATTAGATATTAGTTGCAAAGTTACTTCTTTGGAAGCTTGGGACATGGTCATTTGTGATGTTGTGTAACTAGTATAGAATTAGCTCCTAGTTTTGAATTCAAAAAGCCTTTTGTCGTACTGAAGAATTTCCACTCTAATCGAACAAAGTTCTCAGTGGTTTGGGTAGATGGTTGAGCAATGGAAGTTGAAGGAAAATGTCAGATAACTATTTAAAATTTTTGAATTTGGGGGATTAATAAAGTTTACACAATTTAATTTACGTTTATAGTGTTTATGTATGAACTCTAACTCATGTCTTCCTTCATTGGATGTGCTTTATTTGTTTGCTTCTCTAGCATTTTTCATTCAGGACTTATTCAAGTGATATTTTTTATAATCTTTCTATTTAATCAGTGAGAACTGCTCCGAGTTTTGCGGATGCTGCTATGGGAAGAATTGCACAGAGTACCAAGGTCCTTGCAGAAGGAGGATATGAGAAAATTTTCCGACAAACCTTTGAGACAGTTCCTGAAGAACAGCTGCTAAATTCTTTTGCATGTTACTTGTCAACATCCGCTGGACCAGTTATGGGAGTTCTATATATATCCACTGCCAAACTTGCTTACTGTAGTGACAACCCTCTCTCGTATAAAAACGGTGGTCAAACCAAAAAGAGAAATAAAAAAAAAATATCTCACCTTCTTTTTTTTAATTATAACCATTTTGAAGACACCATATTATTATCTTTGTGATCATTAACTGTTCGAAATCTGTTAGGGGATGCTCTAGTCGATATTTAAGACAATGTCTCGTTATGATTTGTAAGTAGCATCAAACTAAGGAGGTGCCTTATAGTGATTCATTTAGATTGAAAAAACAATCTTGACTAGTTAGTTACTTGGAATCATAGATCCATGGACTTTTTGTGAGAATAATAACGCAATAGCATCAGCTTTCATCTCTTGTTTCCTCGAAACCATCCTATATGATAGTATCAGTTTAGATTGTTTATTTATTGGTATAGATTGTTTACACTGATGATTAATGAACACTTTGTGTCTTCTTGTTAAATAGGTAGTAATCCCATTACATCAACTTAAAGCTGTGAATCCATCAACAAGCATAGTCAATCCTGCGGAAAAGTACATACAGGTGATTTCGGTAGACAATCATGAGTTCTGGTTCATGGGTTTCTTAAACTATGAAGGCGCCGTCACTTCTCTGCAAGATTCTTTGCAAGCCGGAGCTGTACGGTCGGTGTGATACATACTTGATTAACCATAAAAGCCTGTTGATAAATTCTGAATTATTTTGATCTGCAACTTTTCTTGCTTAGTTATTATCATTTCAGAAGACTCAATTTTAACATTATTTTGCATAAAATTATTCTTCCTCTCTCTATGCATGATATCAAAAATATCAAAAGATGTGGGGCAGTTTCATAAATATCAAAAGATGTAGGGCAGTTTCGTAGATGCCAAAAGATTTGGGGCAGTTTCGTAGATACCAAAAGATATTGGCAGGAAAATAATTACGAGAGGACTTTGGGTGTTATTGATTTGAATCATTTGATTGTTAGGTCTACAAGACTACAACGGAGTTGAAAAAAGACCATGACTATGAATTTGTGATGTTATAAAAGTCAAATAGAAAAGACTGTTTTGACTTCTTCAAATCATTAGAATCAGATTCAATCTTTTTTCCGACGAATCAGATTCAAATTTTAAATCTAACGCATCAGATTAGGATTTATTCCCAATATCTTTGATAAAAATACGAAATTAATTCACACAAACTCGAGAAAAAACTCAATTCTTCTAATAAAATTTTACATCATTTTTTTACTGGTATGGAAATATTAGAGAAGACAAAATTTAGTTAGATTTTGTTAGTCTCTTACTTCTTCGTTAATCTAAAGAGCCAAAGTAAAACGAGATCTGAACAAACTTTATCACTCTGTTTTTTTTTTGTAATTTGTTAAAAACTCCCTCCAAAAAAAATTCAGTTGTCTGAGAAAACTAAGCAAAGATCCGATCGGAATCTTTCGCCATGGATACTCTTTCTCAGGCGATCAATTCCGGCGTCTCTATCCCTTACAAAACCAACTCCGTTCTCGTTCGTTCTCATGGACTCAGCTCATTAATCCTCCGCAAATCAAGATCTCCGGCGAATCCTTCACGAATCTCTCGTAGATCGTCCCTGAAAGCATCAGCGATTCGAACTAGCAAAAGCTCGACATCGTCGATCGATCTCAACGATCCAGATTGGAAATCAAAATACGAAAGAGATTTCGAGCAACGATTCAACATTCCTCACATCACTGACGTCTTCCCCGATGCAGAAGCTATTCGTTCCACGTTTTGTCTCAAGATGAGGTTAGTTTTACTTTGATTTCACTTCGATTCTATAGAGTTTTGGAAATTTCAAATTCAAGTTTCGATTTTTAGGTCTCCGACTGAAGATTTTGTTGGTGGTTATCCTTCTGATGAAGAATGGCATGGTTACATTAATAACAATGATAGAGTCCTTCTCAAGGTTATTTCCAATTTGATTCTTACTCAAATTAGTGAAATTGGATTGATTTTTACTGAAATTTGTGAGCTTGATATGTTTTTTTTTTTTGGAAATTAGGTTATTAGTTACTCATCACCAACTTCTGCTGGAGCAGAGTGTATTGATCCTGACTGTTCTTGGGTTGAGCAATGGTAAAAAAATTTGATTTTGTTCTGAGTTTTTGGATTTGTTGTTCTGTTTTTGGTTTTAATTGTGTGATGGGATCGTTAGGGTTCATCGTGCGGGGCCGAGGGAGAAGATATACTTCAGACCAGAACAAGTGAAGGCTGCGATTATCACTTGTGGTGGGCTTTGTCCTGGTCTTAATGATGTCATTAGACATGTGAGCTTTGTGTGTCTTAAACTTGGCATTATAAAGAGTGTTATTGATGAAGCTCTTTTGATTGTTATTTTGATTACATTTTTGCAGATTGTGATCACTCTTGAGATTTATGGTGTTAAGAACATTGTGGGGATTCCTTTTGGTTATCGAGGCTTCTCTGATAAAGATCTAACCGAAATGCCGGTATAGTTTGATTTTGAACCTAAAAAAATAAAGTTTTTTTGTTCTGTTTAGAATATATCTTTTGCTTCTTGATCTTCAGTTATCAAGGAAAGTGGTTCAGAATATTCATCTATCTGGAGGAAGCTTGCTTGGAGTTTCACGCGGAGGGCCGAGTGTGAGCGAAATTGTAGACAGCATGGAGGTATCTATATATATATCATTTGGTAACATTCTTAATAAAAATAAGTTTCCAACTTTCTGAGATGACAGATTCTGAATTCTGAAACTTGATTTTACTTAGGAAAGAGGAATCAACATGCTTTTTGTGTTGGGTGGAAATGGAACTCATGCGGGTGCTAACGCTATACACGATGAGGTTGTTACTTAACACTTGAATCTAAAATGTTGTTCTTGTGAAGATTGTTTTGCTTCTTCTCCTTCTTACTGAGTAGAGTATTTATAGTAAATCTTCATTTTGTTTCGAAGTCGTTTGATTAACCGTTCTCTCTTGCTTTCGGATCTTAGTGCCGCAAAAGAAATATGAAGGTAGCTGTAGTAGGTGTGCCAAAAACCATAGACAATGATATTTTACATATGGATAAAACTTTTGGGTTTGATACTGCTGTTGAAGAAGCACAACGAGCTATTAACTCTGCCTACATTGAGGTAACTTTCATGTACTCTTTCTATGGATATTTACTAATATGTCTCTTTGCTTTAAGTACTTAATCATTGTTCTTTGTGTTTTTTTCTCGATATGGTCTTTGTATTAGGCGCATAGTGCTTATCATGGCATTGGTGTTGTAAAACTGATGGGTCGTAGCAGTGGTTTCATTGCAATGCAAGCCTCTTTAGCAAGCGGGCAAGTCGACATCTGTTTGATTCCTGAGGTACTTCTTTATTTTGGCTATTATCTTCATTACCGAAAACATGATTAATGAGCTCACTCTAAGAGATTCTATGCGTCTCCTTCGTTCAAGGTTCCCTTCAATATTCATGGGCCTAATGGTGTACTTAAGCATTTGAAGTACCTTATCGAAACAAAAGGCTCCGCTGTGATCTGTGTAGCAGAAGGAGCTGGACAGGTAAATTATAATACAATAACGCTTGTAACCTCAAAGCAATTAAGGAGCTTTTTTCTCCACTTGGTCCAGAAATTATATTTCGGGTTTTCGTTTCTTGGCATTTTGTTGCAGAATTTTCTCGAGAAAACTAATGCCAAAGATGCATCTGGAAACACAGTACTTGGTGATTTCGGTGTTCACATTCAACAAGAGGTTAGATAAAAGAGTTGTAATTTGGATCCGTTTTGATGTTGCATAGGGTAGTTGCTAAATCTTACTCTGTTTTTTACAATCTATCTTCATCTTTTTTGGTATAGACGAAGAAGTATTTCAAAGAAATAAGTATCCCAATAGATGTGAAGTACATTGATCCAACATACATGATTCGCGCTGTCCGTGCTAATGCCTCAGATGGTATCCTCTGCACCGTGCTTGGACAAAACGCTGTAAGTTACTCACACACACCTCTTCAAGTCACTTGTCATCGATTTTTCGATAAAAGCTCTGAATTTGTTAAGATTTTGATCATATAAAAACAGGTTCATGGTGCATTTGCTGGATACAGCGGAATCACGGTAGGCATAATCAACACTCACTATGCTTATTTACCAATCCCTGAGGTAATTGCATACCCAAAATCAGTCGATCCTAATAGTCGAATGTGGCATCGTTGCTTGACATCAACCGGTCAACCAGATTTCATCTAAAAAATCTTATTCCAATCACGAAATAAACCGAGAAAATAAAACCTTGAAATGTATATACAGCATTCTTGGTTCTTTATTTTGATGTATCAATTCATATATTTAGTAGGAAAGATTATGAAACAGTGAAGTTAGTTTAAGAGCATTGGTTTTATATTTACCAAAACTTGTAGAGTTAATAAAATGTGTGAAACTGTGTTTCATCACTGTGGACCATCTTTTTTGGTCTAGTTTTAATTGTTCTTTGTCTCTTCCTTCGACTTACTCTCCTGAATCTCTGTTCACTTCTCTTTTACTTCAGATTTAAACTTAACAAAAACTGTAGTATTACATTTGTGGTCCTTAACTTCTATGATCTATCAATTTTAATCTGAATTTAGGTAATTGGTCCCTTATTTGTTGTTTTGTTTTTGTTTTTCCTTTCAATTTTTTATATTAAAATCTTCATTGATTTGAGTTGTGAATGAATACTACCCAATGTATGCGAGGTTAAAGATTGAAATTTCATTTGACTGTAAGTCCCCATGATATTGAAATCTCAACATCTCTGAATTTCACTTTTACTCTCCTTTTTTGTTCTTTTCATAGAACCCAATTCAAAATGTTTCCACTTAATGTAAATAATTCTTTTGGTTGAATAAAAAAAATTAACATTTCTAACAAAAAGAATAATTGTAACTGAGCAAGAAAAAGAGAGAGAAGCAAGAAAGTGAGGGCTAAAGAGTAAAGAGAAGCTTACAGTAAGTTTGAAAGGTCCCCACACTTATGACTTCCTCAAAATGCACCCTCCCCCACACTTTTCACTTTTTACATTTTGACCCTTGTTCTTTTCTTTTTACCTTTATCCCCATTTACCCCTTTTTTTTGACATTCCTATTTTACTTTTTCTCTTTTATTGTTTGTTATATAGTACTTTAAAGTTTAAGAAAATAGTATAAATTATTAATTATACCGAATCTCAAATCTGCAAGTATGGTCGATCAGAAGTTGATGAGATTACTGATTACATATACTGCCGTTACGTCTATTTAATGTTCTCGAGAACCAAAATACTTCTTCTTAACATTAGTTAGAGCTCTAATATAATCTAATGGTAAGATCCTATATAATTTTAAAACATGACATAAAATAAAAGAACCTTATGGCTTAAACGTGTAGTTTTATATCTTATCCTGTATTTAAAAATAAGAAAATGATAGCATAATAAGTTATCATGGATTCCATTTCCATAATATAAGCTGACGAAAATTAAATATTAGATAAATGATAAGAGTACAAAGTACACAGTCTTATGTATGTTTGAAAATAATATTAAACAAAATCCGAAATCACGAAATAGTTAGTTAATTTTATAATGAGAAAAGAGACCAGGCATGCGGCATGCACCAACTTACATACATTTGAATTTACTAATATATTGAAATATAGTTTATGGATATTACCGAAATGTATAATTATTCCGAACGCTAAAGTTAAAAGTGCTGTCTGAAATCACGATGTCAAAAACTAGATTCGATTCGTTATTGGAATTAACCATACAAAGTTGTTGTGCTAATTTGAAATCTTATATCACAACTTTATCAAAAAAAAAAAAATGCGACGTCTTTAGTCTAATTAATAAGTTTTAAATTGATTTAATTTTCTTTTTATTAAACTAATTTTACGAATTTTATAAATAGTTTAAGGAAAACTTCAAATAAAAGTTTTCAGTGAGTAATACCACTTAATAAAACTGAAACAAATTAAATTTAAACTAGATAGTAACTCGGGCTATGCAACGCGGAAAAATACATGATTTCATACTTTGTTAATTTATATAATTATAGACTATTATTAATGTTTTAAATTATATTTATTTTATGTTTTTAACATCTTATTTATTATTATTATATATAGTTTGTGTTGTGTTAATTAAAATTACTAATATATATATATATATATATTGTATGATATGATTTACTATTATAAGTATAACAATGATATTGCAGTTTGTATTAATAGTAATAGGATACAAATTATAAATACGTTAAAAATTATGCACCATGTAAATTAAGATAATACAAATTATTTATGTTTTTTTCGGCCAAATCATGTATTCATCAAATAAAATTTTGTTATCTGTTTAATGTATGGCTATATCTAACTATTTATCGGTCCAGACCCACGTATTTTATGTATCTCAAGCAAAGAAAAGTTATTTTTTTTCCTCTTGAGAAACCATTCTTTTTCTTTTAGGATAATACCCACCCCTTGCGCGGAAAATATTTGTTATATTTTATATGTTATTACATATTATAAAAATAATATTAATATATAAGAATGTAATATAGATATTATAGGTTTCATAAATTTAATGGAGATAAAGGGTATCGATAAAATAATTTATATTTAGATCATTGGTACATTGACTTTGTTACTCTTAGTGGCTTTCATGATATAGGAATACTAAGTTGTGCAATCTACAGCTTTGAAAAAATTATAACCATATATCCTATGTTGTTGAAATCTCGTTGATATTGACTCCTTAAGCCATCACAAAATGAATATCAATCAAAATCTCATCATATGATAGAATATGAAAAAGAAGATTTATGATTTAATCCTATGGAAAAGAATTTGAAAATTAATTATTTGATCATAGGTACATTGACTTTGTTACTCTTAATGATTTTCATGAGATAGGAATACTACGTTGTGCAATCTACGGCTTTGAAAAAATTATAACCATATATCCTATGTTATTGAAATCTCGTTGATATTCATTCTTTAAGCCATCACAAAATGAATATTAATCAAAATCTCATCATATGATATATTTTAAAGAGGAGATTTATGGTTTAATCCTATGGAAAAGAATTTGAAAATGTCAACATTTGTAAAGTTTTACCTATAGAGTTTTGAGGTGTTTTGAGGTGTCATTTATAGAGTTTCTTGTGTATGTGTTGATTTATGTTATTGATTGTATTCTAGAAATATTCCAATTTACCAAATTATTAACATATTGTAGGAACTCTTTAATTAGTTATAGTTCGTGAAATTACTGAAATTTTTTGCTCACTAAATTAGATAAATATTGAATAATATAGTATTTTTGAAAGTAAAATAAATTACATAAATTGTATGATTCTATAGTCAAGACTTTTTTAATAATTTTGAAATCTTAAAAATAGATGTATTTGTTTATTCACGATTTAGTATATTTTATCTATAGTATATTTAGTTACCTATTTATCAAGATTTCCTATTTTCAAATTATTTAACTTGAATATCTCGTTAGTTAAGAAAATAAACATAACTCAAATATTTTCGATTTAAAACTTTTTGCATTAAATGTTATTTTAAATTGTGAATTTCTTGTGAGTTTATATTCCTAATATATTGACTACATTTATGGAAGATTCTGATTAGATTTTAAATGAAAAATATAATTAATTTTAATGATATTTTTTGTAATATGCCACATGAATTATGGTTAAAATTCTATTAACATTGCTCAAAGAGATAAGTATATTTTCAATTTTACCAACTATATATAAGTATTAAACATTATTGATTCATCGTGACCAATTCTATAAACACTGTTAGTAATTGTAAATTTGCAAATCTCGAAGTTGGGATAATTTTTTAATGCATATATAATGCACTGATCGTGCTAATATTCCAGTTTATACAATTGTAACGTGAAAAATATGTACTTAATATATAGTTTTTTCTATGCAGTTTAAATTTTAAGGCAGATATATTACTCTCTCCGTTTCAAATTAGTTAACGTTTAAGGTTGTTTTACACATATTAAAAAAATATTTAATTTTCTGTTTTATCCCTAATAAATGTTTATTTAATTTTATTTAATTGGTCAAAACATTAAAATAAGAGGGACAAAATTAGAAATCTTATCAAACATATGCATTGAAAACATAAAACAACAACTAATATAAAACAAGTATTAAAGTCCAAAACGATAATTAATATGAAACGGAGGAAGTGCTATATGATAGATTATATATGTAAATACTCTTTATGTAGACTATATAACTTCGGTTTCGTTTTACAAACTATTTTCTATTTTAGTTAATTATTATCCTTTCACAAAAAAATAGTAGATGATTCTCCTTTTATTTGCATGGGTAAAATATCATATATTGGGTAAAATATCATATATAAATAAATAATATATTATTTCTTCTTGCTTTTGTATGTATTACATATATTGCAAAAAGACAAGTATGCATACGTTTCAAACAGACCCAAGAAAGAGATTCCAAAAACTTGGATCAGTTTGTTATTTTATGAAATTTTGGGAGATGGAGAGTTTTTATTGCTTTTGTAGTATCTGCCATCATTCACATGACCACTCGGTTGCTCTTGAGAATTTCTGATACGTCGTTCCTCTCTAAATATTGAAAACCCTAAGAGCCAAATCTGGACTTTTTTTTTGTAAAATCATATAAGGATTGTCGCTTAATTTTTCTTTTACTCCAAAACTAAATTTGCTTACATATATACAAACTTACAAACTTCTAAAATTATCGTTCGATTTGACTGTTCGAACATTTTAGGCATTATAAACACATAAATATTTTAATTATATAAATATCTAGTGTAACTAAAACACACAGAAACATTTTAGTTATCGGAAATAGAAATTTTCTAAATTTGTTTGGTGTTAGTCGAGAATGTTGCTTGCTAGAACAGAAGTGTTGTTGTTATGGAGAAATGGGCACATTTATGTAACAGATAAAACAATATACAAACGACTATGCACTGGAAGAATTTGAAACATAAAATTGAAAACCAAAGTTAATGTAAAGATATATATAAATGAAAAGTCATGAATATATAAAAATCTAGAAATAATGTTCGCGTATGATCCATAGAATTGATCATATATAATAAAAGTGATGTCGCCAATCATAAAGAGTGTACGTACGACACAATCCTGCATTGGGAAGGAATTCTTAAACACATTATTTGTGTGGAAATATAAATCAACTAACTAGTTTGGTTGATCCAATTTGTTTGCCTTATTTAAAAATAATATTGTAATATTATAAATTTATAACTTTCATTAAATGTATACACCAACATCATGAAGAGTGAAAGCTTAGTTTTTGTTTTGTTTTTTTTTACCACCCAACATGAAGATAATATTTTTTTTTCTTTTTTATAATCGGAGGGTGTATGGACCAAAGCCTAACTAATCTTCCAGGGGATACTACAGACGACTAGTCCGACCTCGGGTTTTCTAATGAGGCCTAAGATATTTCCCGGCCCCATCTTCGTCTGGCCAAACAATAGCAACTTAGTTTTGGGCAGGAATCGAACTCAGTACCGATGGATTTACACTTTTCTCCTAGTCAATTCTTACCGCCAGGCTACCATTGCTTGGTTTCATGAAGATAATGTTAAAAAAAAAAAAAGTCGATGATGTTTGATTGGAGTAGTATTCTTATCCATTTAAATGTATATTGTGTCAATTTTGGTGTTGCTGATGAATAGAGATATTTCGAAATGCATTACTATGTTAAATTAAGTAGATATGTACACATGGTAAGAGCCAGTTCTAAAATTATCAAGGAATCTTACAAAAAAAAAATCAAAAACTTATTTTAGAAATGGGGTTTCATAAAAGATTAGGAGAACTACTACACACACGAGCGAGCCTACGTTATGAGAAAGGAGTGCAAATAACATCCCTAATATATATTTATTTTGGCATATTTGATTATTGTGTATGCCTCGGCTAAACTTCAAATTCTACACTTCGATATCTTCACTATATTAAATTTGACCTGGTGAAAACTTTGTTTGGTTTATCACTGTTGCACACAAATGGTTTATATCACTTGAGGTCGGCTCTCGGTAAAATTCAACCTCTACTACGTACGAGCAACTAGCAAGTGAAAAAAAAACCTATAAAACATGTATAAATTAATGCTCGATAAATTAATAATTTTTTTTACTCTCAAATTAATAGTTTGATTCAAATATTATTTCTATAAATTAATAAACACGATAAAATTAATAAAATATCAAAAAATACTTTAATCCGAATGTTATTAATTTATAGAGGTTTTACTGTAACATAAAAAACTAATAAAGTAAGTCAGTTAAAAAATAACTATATTTGTGAAGAAAGTATTTATAAAAGAAGACAGCTAACCTAATTAACCATATAATTATATGGAAGTACCACAAAGTTGATTTTAGTTTCATATTATATCAATTAGTTTTTTTTTTTTTTACCAAACTAAGTTGTCATAATGGAAGTATGTTAAGAAATTAAATTTTACACACAAACATGCATATGTATACTTTGAAACCCCCAAGAGGATGCTCATCTCGTTTTACACCCATCTCGATCTAAGGTTCAAATTGTTATTTAATGGTGAATCTGATTTATTTTTCATTGTTAAAGCTCTAACTAATTTGTTAAATTTTGACTGCGTACATTTAAAGTTTGCAAAATTAAAACAACGAAATTATCCGTTTACATAAGCCAAATCACACTAATTTAGTTAACAAAATAGTTATATATTTGTTGCTTATTAAAATCTAATAGTACACATTTTGTTATATATGCACCTTAGTAATGGTGGTCATCACGTTAAACTATTTTGATGATTTAATAACTTGTTTTTTGACGTAATTATTTAATAATTTTAAGCTGCAAAAGAATATATAAATATAAAATAATGAAAGAAATAATAATAAAGTAAAGGAAGAGAAGCAGTAGATTCCCAAGGTTTCTTATGCTCAGAGATTATTTTTTTTTCTGAAACACGAGGAGGGAGAGAGAAGAGATGTTGACCGGTCGCATAGTCAAAACAAAAATGAGTGGGCCCACTAAGACCTCTTTTCAGGGCCCATTATGGCTTTCTCTTCTCCAATCCCCAAAACATGCAATTCTCTTATGAACCAATTATGTAATTATTATTTTTGTCAATTTTTTAAAACATGCATAGCTGTATATTTAAAAATTATTTTCAATGTAGGTGAAATGTGTTAAAAACAATATTTTTATTTGAAATGCATGGAGTTTGAATTTGTTCCATGGTGGATTTTTTATATTTAAGTTTCATATTAAGTAATGTTTTAAAACCTAAAATTTATTTTAGAATAAGTGTTGTTTTGTATTTTCAATGCATATTTTTAATAAAATTTTCAGTTTTTAATTAACCAATGAATAAAGAATGTATATAGAATAATATAGAAAATTTAATTGTTTTCTTTTGGCAGAAACAAAGGAATTATTTAATAACGTTTCACATATATTAAAAGGTAAAAAATTTAAAAATTTGTTTTAATTTATTCACTGTTGTTAATCAATGTACTAGTATTACCAATAAATGTTATTAAGCGGTCAGTAAGATTATATATTTACGAAAAAATCTTATTTTAGGCTCACCTTTGAGTACAAAAAAAAATATTCATAAAATTAGATTCTCATTCTATTTCTTTATTTTCTTATATATCTGAACTTATGTAGCAACAAAAAAAGGAAAGAAAAAAAAAATCCCTTGGAGCAATAACATGAACCTAAGGGATGTCTCTCGTCATCATCTTTAATAATGACTTATTTAATTTTGCCGCCCTCTTTTTTTTTTTTCTTTTTTCTCTCTCACAAAACTCTCATTTTCAATCCAATTTTTCTGATTGAATATGAGAAATTAAAGAGAGAAAATAAGAAAATTTATGAAGAAAAAAAAAAGAAAAAGGAATAAGCCAAAAATGAAAAGAACGTCAAATGTCATATGATCCTCCATGGATTGGAGTTGGAAAAAAAAGCAACGTATGACTTTTTTTATTTCTCTCTCTCTCATTGTTTTCTCCTCCTCTTGTTGCTATTGTTGTTGTTGTTGTTGTTGTCTGGACTACTCTGTGAGGACTTTGTACAGGACTCAACTGTTCTCTCTTCACTCTTATAGCTCAAACATGTTGCTTCCAACACTCCTATTGGACTCTCCGGTACTACTCTAGCTTCTAATCGCGGTTGCTGTGGCGATAAACTAGCTCCCGGCACATTCTCCTCTGTGAGATTTATCATCAGATTCAAACATCTTTTCACCCTCTCCTGCTAAATGAAAGAACAATGATGAAATGTGCGTTCTTGAGACCGCGAGTAAGCTATATGGTCGGTCATGCGGGTATGTCTCATTTAGCTATCATACCGAATGATAATATAACGGAAGCTACAAAGTTCGATTCTTTGCGACCATACGAAGCTAGTATATTAGATAGGTTTACCTGTTTTACATATATGAGATTAGACATTGCCTTTTCGTCATCAATGCATTTTGAATCTCCTGAAATGGAAACAGATACTGCGGCTGCTGCAGCTATCTCAGAAGGCCTGAAGTCTAAGAATTCAATTGCTGCATTCAATTTGATAAAACAGAAACTTATCAAACCCTTCTTCTTTAAACAGAGCAAGTTAGTTGCAAAACATAGAAAGATTATTCGATTCAATAAACGACGCACCTTTAACGGTGTTCAAGATGAATCGCGATGATCTATAGATCAAATTCTCTGACACGAAACCGCTAATCTTGTCGATGAAATAATCAATGAAGGAGAATGGAGTTAGAGCTTGCAATCTCCAATTTAGTGTATGAAGTACCAAAAGTTCCATTCTTTTTATTGTTTTAGCCTCAAACACAAACTTAGGATCTTCCACCTGCTCATCAAAAACCATAAGATTACTTCCACAGAAACCGCGATTTTCGATTGTTCTCTCAAGACTTAGGTAAAGACTATAATGAGTGTTGTACCTGTAAATCAACAGTTTGAGGCACATCAGTTTCTTCCATTTTAGCTGCTAATGATAAGCAAGAGACAGCTAACAACTGAACAGCCCAAGCTTTGTCTTTCTACGCAATCGAAAACACACACTCAAATAATCGATTTGTCTCGCGCTACAAGAAGATGATGATTGATGAATCAAACTTACTGGAAATTCATAAGATGTTAAGAAACGATCCAAGTAGTTCATTGATAGACAAATACACAGATGTCCAAAATGGTAATGAGCACAAACCTGTTACAGAAAACAACAAAATTGGGCATTAACGACAAAGAATTCAATTACTCACAAATAGATAAAAAACCTCAAATCTATAAAGAAGATCCAATTAATCTAATAAATGAATGATCTATCAAACTGATCATAGAAGACACTTTAAGAGAGACCAAACTCTATCAATATGAATGATCTATGAAACTGATCAAAGAAGACACTTTAAAAATCAATCAAAACAAAACAAAAACCAGATTTGAGATTTTGTTAAAACAACAGATCAAAGCAATTAAAAAAAAAACACAAACCTTTAAAATCCAATCAAGAGCTTGGTTTCTAACACACAAATCCAAATCACCAGAACTCAATCTCTTAACATAATCAGTTCCAGGACAAAACTCAATCTCTTTCTCCAACATCTCTATGAATCTCTCTTCTCTCAACGAAGAATCATCAAGAATCATCGGAATTGATCCAAAGTTTTCTCCTTTACTGAAAAGTTGATGATGATGATTATAATCAATACCGCCAAAGTTGATTTCATCATCGTTATCAATGATCCATGACTCACTGGTTTCTCCACAGACAAGATTATCCGCCATGTGGGTTTTGATTAGTTTTTGACTCGCTGGTCTCTCTTCGTTCGTTTTTATTTGGGGGGGTCTGAAAAGTTTCAAAGCGTTCGGACAATAAAGTGAGAACTAAGGAAGTAAAAAAGTGATCAAAGATTGGAGATTTCTGAGGAGGTTGTGTCTTAAGGAGCTGCGATTTTCATGGCAGAAGAGAGAGAGAAGAGAGAGAGAGGTTTATACAGAGGAAGTGGGAGTGTGTTTTAGGGTAGAGAGGGGAGAGACCACTCCACAGAAAGTCGAAATGGGATACACAGAATATACACTAAAACAGATTTTTCATTGTTTTTTTGGAAATTTATTAAATTAAAATCTTAATGTTTTTGACTCAAAAGAAAATAAATCATAATGTATAATATCATTTCCTTATAAAAAAATACTTTAGGTTTTTGGACTAATTATGTGTAACTTGACTTTTTGTGTCATATCTAAATTAGTTTTTTTTTTCCTTGACAAATGGCTATATTTGTTACTAAAAATGTTATATATAAAAATGTTACTATAATTTGATTTAGACAAATCTTTTAATGCTAAGTAGGTCTTTATTTGAGATCTGACTTAATAAAAAGTTCAGACAACTTGATGGATTAGATTATTTTCAGCATCTGTTCCTTAGAACAATTTGTTACTAGACAATGCAATATGGAAGATATTTGCTAATAAGTGCTATAGTAGCCTCTAAATTTACAGCATTTTTTAGTTTCAAATAAAAATTTAGGCTACGTAACTCACCTTGACAGAATTGTTAGTTGGGTGATATATATGTCTGCAAACTAGACCGACCTATTTTTGCATTGCTACAAAATCGACAGTAAAATTAATATCCAAATTTAATGTAGTCAGAATGAACTATGCTTAATTTTAGCCGTGGTCAAATATGAATATATTTTACGTTCAAAGATAAACTGGTGTCCAGTTAATTTAAACAAGACTTAGATTTAAAAGTTTTTTCCATATCACTTTTCACAAAATTTTCCTCAAAATTTGGTGTATATGCGTTTTCGGGAGCCAGCTTCTCTTTCAGCCGATCAACGATAATACTCACCACAATGAAACATGAGATTTTATATTTCTTTCCTCGTTGGTATAAGAATATACACTATAACAGATTTTTCATTTTTTTTTTTGGAAATTTATTAAATTACAATCTTAATGTTTGATTGACCCAAAAGAAAATATATCATAATGTATAATATTGTTTCCTTATAAAATAATATTTTGACCAAAAAAGAAACAAAAAATAATATTTTGAAACTTCATAATTTTGGTTGAATTATGTGTGACTTGACTTTTTTGGAGGTGTATTGAAATGAACATTTTGAGAGAGTGGAGTTATAATGAAAAAAATCATGTATTATTGAAACAAGAATTAATTTTTTTTTTAAATCTAGTGTTATTAGATTAATAAATTTAAAATGTACAATCCATTGTTATTGAAAACATTTTAAGAATTGGATTTGAAAGTTTCATGTGTGATTTCATGAAATTTCTTAGTTAAAAATACAAAAATCAAAATTTCATAGTCTTATGTGAGATTTCAAATAATTTAATAACAAAATTTGTAATTCACTAAAATTCAACCAAATCATCCTAAAACTTATTGAAACTCAATTCTCTTCAAATTCTTCGTCCAATACACCCCTTTAGTTTAGATGAACTAAATAGCATTACTATAATTTGATTTAGACAAATCATTTGATATTAAAATTCTTCATCCAACACACCTCTTTAGTTTATATGAACTAATTAGCATTACTATAATTTGATTTAGACAAATCATTTGATACTAAATACTTGCTTTAATTTTCAGGGTTTGTAGGTGTTCATGTGGATTCTAATTTATAAAAGTTCAAACAACTGATGGATCAGGTGATTTTGGGTATTTGTACTAGACAAAACAATACGGAATATCGCCAATAAGTTGTATAATATAATAACCTCTAGAAATACAATATGTCTAGCATTTTTCAATTCTAAATAATAATTTGGATCATGTAAACTCACTTTGATAGAATTGTTACTTGGGCAGCATGTCCGCAAGCTAGACCGACCACCTATTTCGCACCGCTACAAAATTGGCATGCTCAAAATACTTAATACTCAATTTGGAGTAGTCAAAATATGTTACACGTAATTTTAGTTGCGGTTACATGAAGATATATTTCACGTTTAATGATATACAACAACCCATTTAATTTAAACCAAACTTAGATTTTAAAGTTTTTTCCATATCCTTGTCACGAGAATTTGAGAAAATTTTGTGTATGTGTTTTCGAAGATCATCTTCTCCTTTAACCAATCAACGATAACACTCGATCACTACAACTTCTTTTTCAATTGATGACAACAAAACATGTGTTTTAATTTTTCTTTCCTTGTTGATATAGGTTGGGGTTGTGTATTGTTATAGTCTAGGTTTCTTCCACCTCCCAAAAATAAGAAGATAGATCACATGAGAGACGAGCCCTCCTTCCGAAGAAACATCACACTATGTTATTGTACCGAAGGAGAGCAATCCAACATGATGTCTCTCCTTTTCTCTTCTCCGACCTGTCCGTGAATAAATGAAAATTTATTGACCCCGGTAAAATGAGTAAATAAAATTTTGTGTATATACTTTTCCAAAGTATCAGCAGCAAAAATGGTTATTCCCTAGAGTATGACATCCCTAAACCCATGTTCAATTCCCAGAATTGACACTTTTGGTTTAATTTTTCCTTTTTTGACAACTTAGATACACTTCTTCATTTTATATTTATGTTCTTTTTCGAAATTAACAGCTTTTTGTGACTGATTGCATCATTTTCTTAGTTGAAAATAACATCAAAATTCTTATTTTTTAGTATATATGTAAATATTATTATACAGAAAATTGAAATTAGACTATATAATTTTAAAAAAGTTTATGATCCCAGTAATATTAATATCTGGGGCCGCCACTGTCCGTGATCACTTTTGTCTTTTGGAGAACTTTAACATCTATAAACTCATTTTTGCCATCCCAAAAATCTTCATCGGGTATGTGTTTTTGTACTATAAACATAAACACAACACCTGAAAGATATGGTAGAAATAATACATTCTTCACTAAAATCATAGAGTCAGCTCGGTTTACTACATAATTGTCGAATCGGTTATTTACGAACAATCATCATTCTTTCACAAAAATACAATTTCAACAGTAATAGGATCCAAAAGTCTACATAAACTTTTTTATTATGGTAGTTTGAACCATAAATGGTATTCTAGTGATTTGGGGTTGCGTATGTACCTAACTCAAGATCCGGGTTCGATTATATTTGGACATCCAACCCACAGCAAAATTGTGCGAAAAGGAAATTGAGCATAAAATATATTAATTTGGGCCGAATGCTCGGATGAATATCTAGATTATCAAAAAAAAATAAAAAAGTTTGTATAACATAATGCGCTTGACCACTAGATCACAACAGATCCAAGGTTATCATTTATCAGCTAAATTGCTTTACCACTTCACTACAAAATAGGTGACTTTACTCTTTAGGTAAGAATCACACATATTCCATATAACCCGTGAAGAAAATATTTTTTTTATTATGAGTGTTTTTTTAACTTTTTATATTTAAATACAAAAGAAAGAAAAGCCAAATTTTAAAGTTCATTTTTTTTCTGGCACATATAGGTTAACAATTTGGTTTGAAAGATTGAGCTATTCTATATTTGGCGTAAGCCTTTGGATTTTTGTGATCCAAGCATATACGATTTATTAGCAATGATGATTAATTGCCAATACTAATCTCTTAGCTGGCTATTGCCTATATTACCCAAAATGTCTCCTTTTGGCCCATTCTAAAACTGTTTTCTTTTAGCATCGCAGCGAGTGGTCAAAGACCTAATATAAATCCACATTTCATACAATTTTCTTTGTCAAAATGGTTTTCATTAATTAGGCCAAGATTTTGAGCCTAATGATTGTTTTTTTTTTGTTAACATTAGCATTGTGTCATTGTTCATATTGATAAGTTGTAGATAAAAAAGTTCATAAAATACAAAACATAAAGAAAAATAAATATTGATAAAAAATAAAAAAAATAGAATTAGCAAAACCGTCACGATTCAACATTGAACATGCTGAATCGAATGCTAGTTGAATATTCGAGTTTGATTAATGAAATAAAAGCATAGAATGCAATTTTTACGAGTTCTTCACTAAGTGTGAACATCTCGACCGACTGTTGTTTCATACTAATACAATGAGATTAAAGAGATCTCATTTTTTGGGTATGAAAAATTGTTTATGAAAACTAAAATATTTTTTAATTAGTCATTAATAAAAAAATAATTTATAATTTTTTATATACTAAACTCACTATTTTGAGTAATTTCTATTAATTTGTTGCTTATTTTAGCGATTTGGGGATGAATTTCCTTTTAAGTTTTTGGCAGAAATTGATTTTAGTTTTTTTTTTAGTTTTTGCAAATTATGTTAAACGCTGATGTGGACCAATAAGAACATATTTTTTAAATCCTATGTGAATGTCTTTAAAACAATATAGCTTCAATTTTTATACTAAACTCACTATTTTAAGTAATTTCTATTGATTTTTTTTGTTTATTTTAGCGATTTGGCGATGAATTTCCTTCTAACTTTTTGGCAGATATCGAGTTTTTCCTTTTTAAAAAAGTTTTTGCAGGTTATCGCTAGTATTTATGTTAAATGCTGATGTGGGCCAATAAAAATGTATTGTGAAAATCCTATGTGGATGCTTTTAAAATACTATAGTTTCAACATAGGCGCTGCAAGAGCCGCCGTCCGTCAATCTCCAGCCAAAGCAAGACGATGAGAAGCGGCAGCGGAGAAAAGGTCGAGAGAGAGCTAGGTTTTTTTTCTCTCTCCTTCTTCTTTTTCTTCCTCTTTTTCTAAGGTTTTCTCTAGGGTTTACTCTTCTGAGTTTTTCATCGTCATCTATATACAATATATAAGAGATCAAATATGGATTCAGAATAATAAAAATTAATAGAAATCACTCAAAATAATGAGTCTAGAATATAAAGAAATTATGCATTAATTTCTTATTAATTAATAATTTTAAAAAGTATGTTTTTCATCTATATACAATATATAAGAGATTATATAGGGATTCAAAAATCTTGTTCAACCAACTACCTTTATTTTTAAGGCTGGTGATTTCTTTTTCTTTTTTTAATATTAAATAATTTATTAATTAATTATGAGGAAAATCTTAAGTTATAAAAAATGAAATATTTTTTAATTAGTCATTAATAAAAAAACTAAGTCATAATTTTTTTAATATACTAAACTCACTATTTTGAGTAATTTCTATTAATTTGTTTCTTATTTTAGCGATTTGGGGATGAATTTCTTTTTAAGTTTTTGGCAGAAATCGAGTGTTTTTTTTTTATAGTTTTTGCAAGTTATTGCCAGTATTATGTTAAATACTGATGTAGACCAATAAGAACGTATTTTTTAAATCCTATGTGAATATCTTTCAAATAATATAGCTTCAACTTTTATATTAAACTCAATATTTTGAGTAATTTCTATTAATATTTTGTTTATTTTAGCGATTTGGCAATGAATAAATTTTTGGCAGATATCGAGTTCTTCCTTTTTTTTTATAAGTTTTTGCAGGTTAGCACTAGTATTTATATTAAATGCTGACGTGAACCAATAAAAATGTATTGTGAAAATCCTATGTGGATGCCTTTAAAATACTATAGTTTCAACATAGGCGCTGCGAGAGCTGCCATCGGTCAATCTCCAGCCAAAGCAAGATGATGAGAAGCGGCAACGGAGAAAAGGTCGAGAGAAAGTTAGGTTTTTTTTTACTCTTCTTCTTCTTCTTCTTCCTCTTTTTTCTAAGGTTTTCTCTAGGGTTTACTCTTCTAAGTTCTTCATCTTCATCTATATGCAATATATAAGAGATTAAATATGGATTCAGAATAATAAAAATTAATAGAAATCACTCAAAATAATGAGTCTAGTATATAAAGAAATTATGCCTTAATTTTTTATTAATGAACAATTTTAAAAACTACGTTTTTCATCTATTTACAATATATAAGAGATTATATAGGGATTCATAAATCTTATTCAACCAACAACCTTTATTTTTAAGGCCGACGATTTTTTTTTAATATTAATTAATTATGAGGAAAATATTAAGTTATGAAAAATGAAATATTTTTTAATTATTCATAATAAAAAAAAAATAATTCATAATTTTTTTATATACTAAACTCACTATTTTGAGTAATTTCTATTAATTTGTTGTTTATTTTAGCAATTTGGGGATGAATTTCCTTTTAAATTTTTGGCAAAAATTGAGTTTTTTTTTAGTTTTTGCAAATTATCGCCAGTATTATATTAAATGATGATATGGACTAACAAGAACGTATTTTTTAAATCCTATGTGAATGTCTTTATAACAATATAGCTTCAACTTTTATACTAAACTCACTATTTTGAGTAATTCCTATTTGGATAGTTTTAAAATACTATAGTTTTAACTTTTATATAGTATAGATGTGAAAATGGTAATTCATCCGAAAATTCGCAATACAAAAGATTAATTTCGTCGTTATGCGTCAAAACCGTCTACATTTCACTATCACGTAAACACAAACACTAAACTATACCCAACGAATTTAAACTGTTATTGAAAACTTTGTTTGGGTTTTTAAAAATTCCAATAAATTCGGTTAGCAGAGCCCATTAGCTAAAAGAGTATTCAGGCCTTTAAAAAGTCCAATAAGTAAGGAGAGCCCATTAGCTAAAACCCTAGAGTCTTCCTCTATATAAAAGTCCTGGATTCGACAAAAACTGAGAAACCTTAATTTCGGACAGAACGAGCGAGATGCCTTTTTTTTTCTTTTCTTGCTCTCCATAAATAAATCCAAATTTTATAAAGGTATTAATTCGATGTGTCGATTTCTATCTCTGGGTTTAGGCAATGGTAGATTGGTTCTGTTTAGTGCTTAATCTCTCATGTTCCGGAATCAATTATGAGATTTTTCATAGTTATGGTTGCAATGATGATATATTATAATTAATTGAAAGTGTTTACGCTTAATGAACGGTCGACTAATTGTCGAACCGGTGCGGTTAGCTGAGCAACCATTTTACCAATTTTTATATTAATTTGTTTAGAATTTTTGTTAGCTTCTTAATTCTCTGTATGTTTTTAAGTTGCTATGATGAACAAAATTATTTTGAAAGCACTGTTTTATGCTTAATGAGTCAGCGACTATAATGTCGATCTGAGCGGTTAACTTGGCAACTTAAACAAAATGTTTTCACATGTTCTTTGAAATTCACTTTAAGGTATTTCATTCTGATCTTGTGTGTTGCTAATTTGTTGTCCATTAGCTTCTTCGCTTATAATTTTCTATTTTGCTTATAATGTTTCGTTTTCTCTTTAGTTCTCTGTTTTTGTTTTTGTTGCTATGATAAATAAAATTATGATTACAAAGCATTATTTTGTGCGTAATGAGTCAGCGAGTAAAACTAAATTTTGAAATTCACTTTTACCTCTATTTTTTTCCCATCTTGTTCTTGTGTCTCATGTCTTTATTTTTCATAAAGTAATGTAGTTGAATTGAAATCTTGGAAAGTATTTCATAAAGTCTTGACAAGTTTTCTATTATCTCTTGAAATATATATTGTCTCTATATTGTGAATGAGAGATGATTGGAAATTTCTTTAATTCTTTACATTTATTGACTCTGCTAGTTGCTCTTCAATGTCTTCACCAATATTGTATATTAACAATAACTTTTGGCATTTTGTCCATCTACACTAACGATAATGTGTAGGTACTTCAGTTATGTTGTGTTTGGTTGTGAGGGATATCTAAGTATTTTGATTGGTTAGAGATTTTATCTTCGGTCAAGAGAGATTGCGAAAAGACAGGAGTCTACCGCATTCGATTGGGATTTCTTCGGTTAAGGTCTTGTCTCCGGTAAGACTAGATTATGACAAGAAAATATCTGAAGAATGAATCTTTTTGAGCCAATCTAATTTTTTCAAGAAATACATCCAAATTATTACATTCCACGTCAAATTATGTAAAGTTACTTTGTTAGTGGCGGTTCATGGGTTTGTTTTCGATAGATAATTGTTTGTAATATTTGTTAGATTCCATAACATTGGTTGTGTTCTGTTTTTTTATGTTACTCATGTATTGTCTATTGTCTTTCTTTTTTAAATCTGTTGAGTTTGTTCTTTGTAATAGTTGCCTACAACATTATCTCGATCATTTATGCTAAAATGTAAATTTGGCAAAATGATAAATGTAATAGTTGCCTACAACATTATCTCGGTCACCCATTGTCTTTCAGCCTAAGGTAACTATTATCATTAAGTTAGTGACATATTAATTAAAGACATATTTGTATTATTGAATTTTTTTCTAATTTGTGTAAAATTCTTCAAAACATAAATATATATTTTTGAATGAAATAGTGGGTGTGTTATTTTTTAAAATATTATCAAATAAAACTTAGAACTGGAGTTTAGTTTTAAGATTTTAAATAGATTATGGTTGGTAATTTTTTTCTTTGTTAGCTTGAATTAGGTTCATATCTCGATTTAAAGTACATAATCGCACTCATTCTTACAGGGTAACGGTATAGTTTGACAAGCTTTACGTTGTTCGATATTAGTTTGTGTAGCTAGGTTTCGTATCCTGTTCAATCTAATAAGTTTTTTTTTGGTTACCTAATGGAAAAGTTTTTTTTGTTTTTTGATAAAACCTATTCAAAAAATTCGATGTGGTTATTCTTTTCCAATTTGGTGTTTTGGTTCTTTACTTCTTGATCTTACCAAAATTCTTTTTTATTAGTTAAGGAAAACATTACTCCATAATATAGAGAAGAAGGTATCTGAAAAGATCAGCGAATCTCTCTGACACACATCATATTTGAAAGAATCGATTTTGTCCGTAAGAAGAGAACAAACCATATCAACGCAACAAATAATGATCGAATCTGATTCTTATGGCTTAAAAAGAGTATTAGGTTTGAGTCGGTAAGCGTGTGGAATGTTCCTTCTCGTAGACGCGGTTTTATAAATGTTACATTACGTATGTGTAAAACTAAAGCATCTCAGAACACTGAACACATAACACGTGGGTGCTTGTTACTTATTCTCGATTTGTTTTTATAGTATTAATTTTTGGGTTGACTTGTTGTTATGTTAACGTTTTGCAAAATTTCGTTGTCTACAACATGATTACAAAATCAATTATTGCTCTTTGATATTAGAATATATATTTAGGAAAGGTTCTTCAAAAATAATCTATTGAATTATTTGAACATTTCCAAAGTTTGAGGCTTTCAGCTCATATCAAAATATAAGTATTAAGTAAATCATTGATATTGTCATCTATCAATAAGGATAGTATTATAAGATTCAGCAAGGACACATCTTCAAGCAATGATCAAGAAAACAGACAAGGTGGCATTATGCAATATTTTTCTTTGAATTTTTGGTTTACGAATAATTTAATTCAAGTAAAACCATATTAGGTTTTAGATTTATTTTTTCCTTTTCAGTTTGGTTTAAAATCATATCAGGTTTTGGATACAAAAAAACTATGGTATAGTTTTCGGATTGAAGATTTTGGTTCAATTCATATAGGATTGAGTTATATGGATTAAACGCCCCTTCTCATGTTATAGTCATACACATTAGATGGTAAATTTAGGTGGAAATAAGAATTTGTAACGGATTGCTTGGATTTGAACACTCTGGTTAACAATGCAGAGGAGTGGCCAATCTTTTCCAACATTTTTTGAACGCTAAAGTCTTCATTCGTTGTACTAATATTCACGCGGCTGCCTAGCAAAAGCGGCAAGAGCACAGTTCTACCGTTTTCCATGTATAATGGTCGATTCTGAATATGGTACTTCTTTGAACATTCAACATTGCATTGATTAACTTATAGGCACTAAGTAACACAAGATTTCAATCTTTATAAAGATTCATCTTTGAAAGGTAAGAAGAATATTACATAGTTCAAAACTACCATTAATGGATCTAAATGTTTGATTGAGTTAATCCCTGGCTTGAAATCTTGAATAATGAATCAAATAAAACTGTTTCTTTCTTTATTTCTTGTCGTAAGAGCATATTTCATATCATAGATCTCTATTGGAACAAATGTAAAAAACAATTAAAAATTTTAAATCTACTCAAATAACCAATAGAAAATTTAGAACCCAAAAAAGAAATAACTTATTATCGCCACCATCATCATGATCATCATCTTCAATATTTCAACTCTTTTTCTCAAAAGTCATAATCCTTAAACAACTTCCGAACTTGTTCAAGCGTAACAAACAAAACCACCGTGAACGGAGCTTGTCTCGAAACCGTCGGCACAAATCCTTTATATAAAGCCATAACTCCTTCCGCTTTCACCGTTTTCAACGCACAATCAACCGCTCCTTTATACGGCGGCGCGATTCCAGCCTCCACTTTCATATTCATAACTCTCGTCTTAATCACATCAACCGGATTCGAAGCAACCGAAGCCACAAACCCCGCCGCGAAACTAGCCAACACATGAGTCCCAAGCCCATCTTTCAACAACCCTTTCTCCAAAATCGTTTCTTTAACCGAATCATACGAAGCTAATTGCGATGACGTCACAAGCATTGCTCTATTTATCGTCAACGACGATCCTCTCCATAGAGACGTAACGCCTTCACCGCGAATCATTTGCGCGATTGCGTCTAAAACGCTTTTGTAGTTTCTTCGATCGGCCAACGGTAAACGTCCGTCTGCTTGCATTCTCACCATCGCCACGTCAGCAGGATTTCCAACCGCCGCTCCGATTGCTCCGGCGATGGCTCCGGCGCCGATTTTGCTTGTTAAAGGCATCGTTTTTGTTTCTGGGTCGGTCCATTTTTCTTTGATAATGTCATATAAACCCATACGAGTCGTTGAGTAGAGAGTTTGACGGAGAACGGTGGCTGAAACGCCGGAGAACAGAGCACGCATGCCTTCTTGACGGACTATACGAGATCCGACACCGATTATACCCACGCGCGGAGGAGGTGGAGGCGCGTGGACAGCGGTGGAGGTTTGGAAAGCAAGCGCTGGTCGGAGATTGGTTTGAATTGGAGCTGATTCGCCTTGGAGTTGCATTCGGACTTTGATTAGGTCAAGCGGGTGGGTTGAACAACCCGCTACGATTGAAGCGATTCCTCCTTCAGCGAAACCCTTAAGACCCATGTTGGAGAAATCGAAAATAGGAAATCAAAAAGAGGATCTTTTGGGTTTTCTGGAAGATCGGAGAGAAGAAAAAGAGAGAAAATTTAGAAAAAGGTTAGATTTTTATTTCTGGGTTTTTTTGTTTTGTTTTAAAGAGACCAGTTTGAATTAGAGCTGATCTCACTGGAGATGAGAAGATGAGAATGGAGATCGAAAGCTATAGAAGAAGAATGAGGAACCTGAGGTCTTTGAGACATAAGCTTTTCAGACAAAGCTTTTTTTTTTCTTTTAAAAGGTTTGGTGTTAATGTTTCTTAGAGAGAAAGAGAGAAAAGTTGAAATTGTTTAGAGGTTGAAGAAGAAGTCTGGTTTAAATAAGGGAAGAAGAGAAAGAGAGGAAACGCGGAGACTTGTTGCTATTTTACGCCGAGGAAAGAGAAACTCATTTTCCTATTTAATATTTGGAATATCGTCCGACCTTCCTTATTTTTTGTTTTTCAAAATATTTACTTATAAATCTTTTTCGACCAAACAAATGGCAATTTGCTTTTAAGACATAATTATTCAAGGGGAAGTTGTTAATGCAGCTCACATAAAGGACAAAAAAGGTATTTTGAATTTGGTTTGAATTTATAAACTTTTTAACAAAAGTAGTAAGTGTATTCAAATCGATACACTGATTATACTCGTAATTTATGTTCACACAAACATGGCTATATTTTCTTTCCAGATTAACATTTTTTATGTAAATTAGTAATTTTCAAGTCAAAATACCAGCAAGAACAAAATAAAATAATTGGTATTCAATCCAAAAATATTATTAGCAGTTTTGCAACATTTGGTTAACTAACAAAATAAAGTTTTAAGCGAAAATTTTAATTAATAAATTTTATACTCAAATAGTATATCTAATTTAGTAGATGGTCTTTGAAATTTAAATAATATCATGATTTTAAAAATATTTACAATTTTTATGAATTAATTGAAATTGTATAATTGTATGAATTAATAACATGATTGTACAATTTTTATGAATTAATTGAAATTCTATAATTGTACAATGTTTATTATACAATTGTACAAATTAATATTTACAATCATATTATTACTTGTCTCATTCTCCTCCACAGTATGAATTAATTTTTCTATATACATTAGGAATAACTACAGATAACCTCATACTGTTGTTCTCTAACATAGACCTTTCTGCGGAGTCCATTCTAATTTAAAAATTCAAACATAAATATGAATTTTGACTGTTCAAATAGACAAATACATAGCCGGAAATTTCGTTTTTTATTTTCTAACTATTTAATTCGCTTTTATTAATGGGAAAACATCACTTTTATCTTAAAATTTTACAAAAATGAAAAATCACCAAAAATGAAATAACTATGGTATTTCTTCTTGGCATCATTTTCAGATTTGTTTCAGCCACCGGATTGACACTGTTTTTCATTGGTAGAGATTTAATGGATGATACTTCCCCCCACTTGAATTATTTTCCACCCCACTTTCACATGGGATGCTTTCATTGTTCTTCTTTCCATGTTTGATTATTCCTTGAGAAATAATAAATTCCTTTTCTCATCAGTTATTTGAAATTTATTTTGTTAGATTATGATCTTGGTATCTAATCATGGAATGCGATTATTTTTATCAGGGTTGCGGACGATGCATGGTTTTAGATTTGATCATTTGATTTTGATTTATTTTTGAGTTTTTTTCCTTTTAAGTTTAACCTTTTTTTTATATACTGTATGATGGAGTTTTCTCACAGGTGCATAATTTGTGAACATCGTTATTTTGCATTCACTCGCATAAACTATGCAGTATTTTGGAAATAACGTACTAGATTTAAATAAGAATTAACAGTTTTTTCTGTTTGTTATATATACGTGAACATACGCAGAGAGAATGAGAAGATTCAATTGGAGTGATTTACTTTAAAAAGTGTGTGTTTTTTCTTATAAAAGTTTTGAATACTTTTGGAAAATTTTCTACGGATTAATTTTATCGATCAATAATGTTTATTCAAATTTTTTTGTTTTGGTCATTAGAATTGTTAAAAGATATTATTCAAAGTTATCATTTTGTGTATGTTTTAATCCCTAACTTACGAAATGCCACTTAAATGTTACTTTCTCTGTTTCAATATATAAGATTTTTTAGAGAAAATTTTATGTTTTAAAATATAATTTTTTTTCCTCGTTCTAGTATTCTACTACTATTACATGATCAAACTATTATGTATTAATCTAATATTCTTTCTATTACCACAATATTATGTAAAAACACTATTAAATGTGCAATAGGTCTATAAAAGAATTGTTCCTTTATCTAATTTATAAAACTAAAAGGATATACAGAATATGGAATCAGAAACCATACTGTAAAATTTGAGTGTCAGACGTCTTAGAGCCATCCAACGGTGACCATTTTCTCGGCTGAATATAAAATCAAAGATTCTTCTTACAGCTTCATAGACTTACCTACCTCTCACTAGGCAAATTGATGGCTTTGCCTCTTCTTGCATCTCATGAAAATATATTCCACGTTTGTTTATTTCATTATTTATGTACTCATATACAAAACTCATGCAAATGAATGCATGTAGTTGAAAATATATATAAAAAATTATTTGCTCAAAAAAAAAAGTAGTTAAAAAAAATATACAAAAAATTAGATGGATTCACTTTTGTTTGCTCGCTTTAATCTTCACTTGATAGCTATTTATAATTTATTCCAGATTATCAATTTGTAATTAGGATGTTTCGTTCATCAAAAGTTATGCAATCTTGATCCAACTAAAGAGATATCTTTTAACAAAAAAAACAATAATAACTAAAGATTATATAAGTATCGGTTTTTTGTTTCTTACCTCAGTATCAATGGAGCACTAACGCATT
Source organism: Cardamine occulta (assembly GCA_028015245.1). Lineage (NCBI taxonomy): Eukaryota > Viridiplantae > Streptophyta > Magnoliopsida > Brassicales > Brassicaceae > Cardamine > Cardamine occulta. The sequence goes on from CM051377.1 coordinate 1,341,715, forward strand.
AAATTTATCTGTGCGGTGAAGCACGAGGGGTTGAGTTTTTTTTGTACGAGATGCTAACGTTTCTTTCATTTTTTTTTTACTACCGTTGTTTTCTTTGTATTAAAAAAATTGGATAAAATATTACTTTTACCTGGAGGCTAGAGTATTTTTTAAATAATAATTTTATATGATCCGAAAGAAAGAAAAACGTGAGATTTGAATAGATTTGGCAAAATGTAAAATTACAATATCATCTTTAGACAATTTAGGGAAAACATTGAAATTTAATTAGATTTGGGCCATTTGGCAGTAGCATACATCTAAATTGATCGGAATATAATTATTGTGATGTCCTTGAACAAAAAAAAGAAAAATGATATTGATGTAAATTCTGTTTTCATTCCGGCTTTGACCTGTAGTACAGGGCACCAATGACCAAACTAATTATACCATCATTGACTTTTTTTTAATTTGAAAAATCAATTACGCAACAAAGAAGAGAGAGGAGTAATTAATTAAGCAATTTTTTTTTTGGACAAATAAAATTTTTGTTTAATGGAAGATCTTGTCTTATTTGGGCTAAAAAGGTCTAAAAAGAGTTGACCAATGACATTTTACCTCTCCGGTCAAGTAAAAGGCGTTTAAATTTTTTTGTAAACTCACAAGTGTCACCTAGGATGTTGGAGTGGCTGCGAGTTGACTGGTGACCTGACCTTATCAAATTTAGACTTTAAACAAAATAAATAATAGACTTATAAAAATCCTTTGACTTTGAATTGTAAACATGAATATAAAATACAATTAAAAGGGTATACAAAAGTCTCATATAAAAAATAATTCTAATTTTACTTTGCCAGAGTTATAGATATAAAATCCCAGCACTACAACAAATTCTATAATTTAGTTTAACCTTTATTAATTTTGATATCCACAGCGATCCAAACAAAAACAATCACATAAGTGCTTCTTCTTCTTCCATCACATCGGCCAAAAGCTATGACCCTTTTTTCCCAGGGATGTGTTGATAAATATTCCCCGAGTGCCATAGCTCCTCCAAGCTTCTCATACACTTTGGGAGCTACTCCTAGGTCGTATCCCGCTGATGCAAGCAATAGCAAACCGATGTAATCTGCCTCTATCTTCATCCTGTGATATAACACCAAATACACACACACACAAGATCAATTTGAATGCATCAGCACTTGTTTTTCTTCATTTATCCTACCATTACTCTAACACAACAGCTCCTAAAGTATTAGTTCTTGGAGCCAAATGGTTCACCAGATGATTAACCAATTGTTGTTCCTGATATTGTGCAAAAGAATGTGAAACATGAACCCATACATACCTTTCTTCTTCAGTTGTTTTCCCCTCAGGTACTGGATTTGCAGCTCAATCAATCAAAGCTCCTTTAAGAAACAAGAGCAAAATGATATCTTTTCTCAACTCAATTTCCAACAACTTACAAGGTTATGTTAATTTCAAAGTATGAAACAGTGCACCGATAACTTTATGTTACAACTACTCACCACAAGATTGCTAATAGAAGCAGTGTTATAGCATTGCTGCTTTTCTGAGATAAGCAACATCAGAAGAAGTATCTTGGATTTTCATATACATTGCTCCTTTAACTCCTTGCCGTAAAAAAGAGACTTGCTTTTAGTTCAGATAGAGAGACGTAAATAAACTCATGGACCATAGCTAATTGTGTTTCAAGATTCTGGTACCTTGAGGCGATATTATCAAACTTGGAAACAACAACAATAGTGCTTGAAAAGCTTGAATCAGTCTCACGAACTGCATCTAACCACAAGGATTAGCCAGTGACTAGACTACTCCACACAAACAAGAATCATAAACTATCCAATACACAAGTCACAAACTTTGATACAGATAGACACAAAAAGGAAGAGAAGCTACCTTAAGAACAAATCCGCTGTATCAATAATATTCAGATTAGGACAATGAGCATATTCAGCTCTTATCACAATCGGATTTGGCGAAACAATTAGACTTCCATATTCCTCAGAATCTTCATCATATGAAGAACTAATTTACAATCGAATGAGTATAAAAAAATCTTCTAGATTTTATCTGGAATCGACATGCTGATAAATCATGGACCTCTGGAGGATTAGTGAGCGTCGGACATTGAATCGGAACCCAAGAAGCGCTTCGAGAACATAGTTTTTTTCCATCTGATTGACCACCGATAGCTACAATCTCTGCTATCGAAACTTTCAATTGACTCTGTTGGTTTCTCCTGGAAAATAGGGTTTTGGTAGGCGTGGTTAGATATGTGTTTTCTTGAATTTGCCATTGACGAAAGAAGAGAAGCCAACGGTGAGATTTCACAGAGATGGAGGAGAAATCAGACAAAAGGAATTGAAATTTGAAAACTACATTATGGGCCTTATTGGGCCTATTTTGAACTCCATCAGGCCTACATTTTTAAAAACCTATCTAATCTGCAGAAAGTCGATAAATGCAGGACCGTCGGATCTGAGTACCTGACTGATCAACGGCTAGTTAATAAGATCCTTGAAAATTAATCCGTTAGGAAACGCGTCCACTCTGTTACGCAAGAGAAGAAGAAGTTTTCCACGTTCCCAATTTTTTCTCTTCTGAGTTTTTGATGAATTCGATTGATCAAATCTTCAATTTGTGAAGATCCGTTACAAATATGCTTAGATTAGTAAGTTTTTCGATTTCCTTAACTCGGGAATTTGTTGTAGAATTTCTAAGTTTCGTTTAGTCGGTTCTTATGTCGTACTGATCTAGGGTTTGTTGTTGTTTGTTTTTGATGCTTGATTCAGAGAGAAACTGATATCATTCGTTAGAGATTCTTCTTCTTCTTGGCAATTGATTTGGTTTCTCTTCCTCCTCTTTCGCGATTCTGATTTTAGGTTTTACAAGTTTCCTAATCGTTCGTATTTCAATTTCTGTTTAGGGTTTCTATTTTCGTCTTTGGTTTGAATCTGCTTGGAAGCTTTGAATCTGCGTGAAACCATCAAGGTACTTCTCTATCTTTACTGTTTTTGTTGTTTGGTTTATGTTTTTCTAATCTGTGATGATGAAATCGAAGATGACAAACATAGATGATAAGTCTTCGTCTGAGAGATTGCTTCTTTATTTAGTTAATTGACATTTGTCATTGTATTTAGAAATCATGATGTATAGTTGATGATGAAGAAGATCCAATTAAGAAAGGTTGAGTAATGGCTGTGTAGAGAATTTGTTTTCTCTAAATTTTCACCAGAAATTTGTAAAGAGTTTGTTTCCTTGTAGACCTAAAGGAGATAATCATGTATGTGTTAATTGATCTTTGTTGTTGCATTGTTTTAGTAGTTGACTGGAAGCATAGATCATTTCTCCGATGATGATGAAAAACAATTCAGGTTTGTTTCCACTCTGTCTGCAATATTTGAGCATTGAGAACAAAGTTGAACATCAATAACAATCTTGTCTGAACCATTTCTCTTAGGGATTAGATGATGTTGAAGCCAGTCCGATAAAGATATGAAGAATTTGCTTGTTGCTGCTAATAAAAGGTTGAATGAATATGATGGAATGAAGTTGGTTGATGTAAGTCCTTTTCAACTTTTCCATTTATGTCATGAACTTAAATATCTTATCTGGGTTTTGATACAAAAATTTTAAAGCTTTTTGGTTACTATAGTATGCTGTTTCCCTTGTTTTCTAACATCTACTACATAAAACCAGGCGTGAAGCTGGTCCTGTGGCTGAATATTCACGAAGAAACTTGACTAAGTTGTACTATGAAGGAAGATGGACGGCTCAGTATTTACAAGGCAAGTCTTGTTTCCTATGTGTGTTTGTGATAAGAACCAGAGTATAATTAATCTCTTCTTTGAAAAAGATTGGTCTGAGAACATTTGATACATACTATCATTGATATGTATGCCACATTTATACTTGGTTCTTCTTCTTCTAACATCTTGCATTGAAGCTTTTTTCAACAGGCCGAGCGTAATCTTGTAAGGCATTTGGTTGTTGATGTGTCCTAATCGTTAGTATTTTAATTTTTGTTTAGGGTTTTCTCTTTTGGTCGGTGGTTTGAATCTGCAAGCAAGCTTGACTCTGCGTGAAACCGTCAAGGCACACTTCTCTATCTTTACAGTATTTAGAAACCATGGTTCGTCTTCAATAAACATGATTAATGAACTGAAACGATCTATGGTGGGTGGTGCATGTCTAACCGGAATGGAAGGAGATGGAAAAATAACATACGGTTTGTAAAAAAAAAAACTGGACCGGTTTGTGATAAAAGGGAGAATATGACTGACGATTGAAGAAAATAGAACACAGTGGTGGGTATTGCATGTCTAATCGGAATGGAAGAGGATGAAAAACACACACATGAGTTCTAAAAAGAGAATAAGAACCGATTTCTAATTAAAGGGAGAATACGACCGGTTTGGAATATACAGGTGGGTAGTGCATGTTTAACAGGAATGGAAGTAGATAGAAAAATAACATACGATTTATTAAAAAACTATGGACCGGTTTGTGATGAAAGGAGAATATGATTGACGACTTAAGAAAAAAGAACACTCTAGTGGGTAGTGCATGTCTAATCGGAATAGCAGAGAATAAAAAAAACACATGGTTCTAAGAAAAGTATATGAATCGATTTCTAATCAAAGGGAGAATATGAACAATGGCTTAAAAAAAACGAACACACAGTGCATGCCTAATCGGAATGAAAGAAGATGTAAAAGAACATACGGTGTAGAAATAGATTATGGGTCAGTTTCTAATTAAAGAGAGAATATAAATGACATCTTAAAAAAAATTAAAAACTCGGGTGGGTAGTGCATGTCTAACCAGAATGGAGGGAGATGGAAAATAACGTACGATTTATACAAAAGGCTAAAAATCGGTATGTTATAAAAGGAAGAATATGACTGACGGCTTAAGAAAGCAGAACACACTGGTGGATAGTGCATGTCTAATTGGAATGTAAGAGGGTTAAAAAACACGGTCCTGAAAAAAAATATTGATCGGTTTTTGATAAAAAAAAAAGCGAATATGGCAAACAACTTAAGAAAATTGAACACATGTGTGGGTATTGCATGTCTGATCGAAATGGAAAGGGATGAAAAAAATTCACAGTTCTAGAAAAAAAAAAGAACATGGATCGGTTTCTAATCAAAGGGGGAGAATATGACCAACGGCTTAAGAAAAATATACACACCGACGAGTAGTGCATGCCTAATCAGATTGGGAAGGATGAAAAAAGAACACACGGTCTAGAAAAATACTATGGATCGATTTCTAATAAAAGGAAGAATATAAATGACATCTTTAAAAAATCGAACACACGGATGGGTAGTGTATGTCTAACCAGAATGGAAGGAGATGGAAAAATAACATATAGTTTAAAAAAAAAAAATTATGGATTGGTTTGTGATAAAAAGGAGGATATGACCGACGGCTTAAGAAAATTGACCACATGAGTGGATAGTGCATGTCTAATCGGGATGGAAAAAAAACACATGGTTTTGAAAAAAGATTATGGATCAAGTTTTTTTTAAAGGGAAAATTGAATACACGGATGGGTAGTGAAAATATCTAATCGGAGTGAGAGGAGATGGAAAAATAACATATTGTTTATAAAAAAAAAAAGACTACGGGCCGGTTTATAATAAAGAAGAATATGACCGAATGCTTAAGAAAATAGAACACACTGGTGGATAGTGTATGTATAATCGGAATGGAAGGGGATAGAAAAAAAAACACACGGTTCTAAAAAAAAGTATGGAACGGTTTCTGTTAAAAGGGAGAATATTACCAACGACTTAAGGAAATCGAACACAGGAGTGGGTAATGCATGTCTAATGAAAATGGAAAGAGATGGAAAACAAAATACGGTTTATAAAAAAGACTATGGATCGATATGTGATAAAAAAATAGAATATAACTGGCGGCTTAAGAAAGGGTAATGTATTTCTAATCGGAATGGAATGGGATGGAAAAAGAACATGATTTGTTGACACGCGTAAAGCACGTGGCAGCTTTAGACTTGAAGGAAGAGACACACACCCATCTCGCGGTTCATCTACCGCTTCGCACAAACCTTCGGAGCAACTTGGATCACCGCCATCCTTAGCAGAACACTCTGTGACAATCAATTGTTTTTTTCCACAACATCTTGACCTGAAAACCGTCTCAGACCACCTCAAGGCTACATGACACTCCGCTCCACAACCGACAACAACGGCCCATGACCATCCATGGAGGAGCAAATGTTATATTACTCCCTACCTGAGAAGGTTAGAGCATTTGATGAAGCTGAAGGAATTCCTCACGGCCACCGAATCTTTGTCCTTCCATGAGTCAAGCTTTAAAAATAAGACCAGTTCTACAAAGGAAGAAATCATGCCCTTAGAATTCTTCCCTGACTTTTCTTTTCTTCTTTTGATTTAGTCATTGTCATGACCAATACTTTATCTTTTTTTTGTTGTTCCAAAATTCAAAAAATAGAAGATCAAATGTGAAACTAAATTTCATTGGAGTCCCCGAATATCAAATGCATCTGCAGACATTGTAGCTAAACAGCAAAAGCACGAAGACAATTGCTACAATTTTCATTTCAATTTTTGTTAGTACCAAATACTTTGTAATTCTCATACAAATTGTCTTTTTTTTTCTCATATCCAAATTAACACAGATGCTTCATGTGAAATTATATTGTAATTTGATGTTGTCAATCGCTGTTTCGTTCCAATCTTTTTTGTTTGGTTTTGTTAGAATGTAAACGATAATTTGATAAACTTTCAATCTTTTGTCTTTTAATGATGCCTTTTGAAGATATCATTAAACACATGTGAACAAATCCAAATGAAAATTGACTTACAGACCTCTGCATCACATAGAATTAACTCTCATGTTTCTCAAAAATTATGAAAATTGACTTACAGACTTCTGCATCACATAGAAATTATGAATGCGATTTATTAACACAAATTATGAAAGAAATCAGAATCAAAAGTTGTATTAGATGAACCTTTGCATCACATAGAATAAACTCTGATGATGTTTCTCCAAAACTCTCTGTTATCATCATTAATATGTAACTGCAATAATACAAAAAAAAAGGTGCCAATTAGAAAACGTAGTATAAAACAAACGAAATAGTTAAAATCAAAATCAATAAGAAAAACAAAAGAATGAATATAAAAAGCTGTAAAACAAAATTGCGTTTCTTGTGACGCAATCCAAGCTTCTCTATCCCTTTTTTTTGACCTCGTATCCTCCATCTTCTCTCATCGACTTCGTACTGCACAAAAAGAAAACCTCGATTCAGAAAACCCTAAACACAAAGCAAAAATCACATAAACAGAGCCAAAACAAAGTTTTCTAAGCATCATTGAGTTAAAAGAAAAGCAAAGAAAATTATGTACGTTTCTATGAGAAATCGATTTATAAAGAAGATGGCTGATTTTTTCTTGAGTTGAATCTTATATATTTATAGGGAGAGATCAAGTTAATTTGAAAAGTTAGGTTTACTTGTTTTGAATTTTAAAAAAAAGAAACCAATATCTTAATTGATTCTTATGGTATCAAATTTTTTTTTTTCTTTCCATTGTTTTTTTCATCTCATTTCATTTATTAAAAAAGCTGAAACAAGGATCAAAACCCAACATAAAGAAAACAAAAAGCCCAATAAAAATATCGCATTTGAAAAAAAAAGATAGCAGGTCCAACACATCACAACATGCCACAAAGAGGATCCATGGCAAGACACCAAAGAAGAAGTTCTCACCGCTCACCGCCGACTGGATGGTTCGACCCGAAGAGCTCCAAAACCACCGTATAGTATCAAATTTATTGTTTACATTTTCTTGTTTAAATAATTTGTATCATTAAAATTAATGACATCGAATTTATGTTGCCTTTTTATTTTTTTCAATATATCGGTTTAAATTAGGTAGAGATATTTTAGAAATATTAAAATATCAGTTTTAGGAAACAATAAATCAATAATTAATAATCAACCCATCCGATCTATTCAACCCGAATACTAATACGGGTTGGAGAAGCGGATACTCTTTGGTTTTATTCAAATCGATTTTTTTATTTGGTCAATGATTAGTCAACGATTGCATAGATTTAAAATTGAAATATTTTTTTGTGACACATTTACCCTTATTAATTTCATAATTTATTTTATAAAGTTCAACATTGAATGGCAATTGCTGTAAATAAAAGCTCAATTTTGGTTGTTTCAAAAATGTACTTCAAAAATGTTAGTAGAAGATTGTGTCTAGCTGAAGACATCAAGGAGGATTATAAATGATAATGGGAAAGATGATAAGATTTCCTTCTGATCCTATCCATCGTTGATTAAGATTTGTTTCTGAATATGAGTTACGTTGTTTACATGGATGATAATCGTTTAATAGTGTACATTAACATAAGTCAAGCGAAACAATCCCAAATAAGAAGAAAGCAAACTCAGCAAGTACTCATTAAAATCAAAGATGTATATATGAGAAATGACACAAAAGCAACTGAATCATGGCAGAAATTAACAACAACAAGGATAATATATCAAACAAAAAGCAAAAGAATATGAAACATTACAAACATGTGCACACAAAGTATATAAGAGAAAGATGGTAATGTGTTGTACTTGGGGAAGTAGCTAAAGAGCTTAGCTTCTCATTTGGAAGGTGGTGGAGTGAAGAATGGGATGGTTGGAATGCTGGTGGGAAGATTGAATGGGAAGTTGTTTGGGATAGAAAATGGAAAATTAGGAATGTTGATTTGTGGGAAGTTTGGGATATTAATGGGTTGTGTTGGGTTAGGCAAAGAAGGTATCTGTGAGCTAGGTAATGGTGGAAACGCCGTGGGCTGAGGAAGAGAAGCAGCAGGAGGCAATGGTGGCATGGTGGCTGTGGGAAGAGGTGGGAACGTTGTTGTAGCCGGTGGCTGAATCGCTGGTGTTGACTGGAGAAGGTGGCGACTAGCTGAGAGACCAGAGAAAAAGCTTGTTAATGTCAGTGCAATGACAAGGGATGATGGTGATAACCAGTGAGCCATTTTGGGGATATAGGGCTTGAGTTGTTAGTAGAGATAGGTTTGTGATTTTGGGTTTGTTTGTGAGTGATGACCGATGATGGAGAGACTATGAAGGAGTTTGGTGTATTTATAGAGGAATTAAGGTTTGAGGTTGATGAGAAGTAGGTGGGGGAAAGTTTGAAGAGTTTTAGTGTGGTTGCAACTTATTAACAGTTGCTTGTTCCACAAGAAAGACGGGTCACAAGATCTCTAGAAGCAACCATGACACATGAGCACTTTAGTTTAGGTAACCAGTTTAGTGAATTTATTATATTTTATTTAAAATTATAATATTATGAAAATTTTAATATGGTAAAAAAAAAAAAAAAAAAAAACTCACGAACAAAAGAATAACTTGAAAAAAATTGAGAATAGTAAACAAATATCTGTCAAAATTTTTTTATTATAATCGATATGAAAGTTCCAAAATTATCAGTCAGATGACTTTGGTTTAGACTTTGGTGATGAGTATCCCGAAAACAAATCGTTTTCGGTTCAATTTTAAAAATACAAGCCACGAAATTTTTCAATACATTATCTGAAGAGATTGGGTAAAAAGACAAAAAAAAAAAACACAGTTTAATTAGATGGAAGAATTGAAAAATATTTGCTTTTCAACTACTAATTTTTTTGATCAACCAATAAATATATATGAGATTTTAGTAATTATATTCGTAAGACAGTCTCGATATAAAGAAAACGATACTGGCATGCAGAAGGTAAAGTTTCAAAGGGGTGTGACTGAATATCTGAAATATCAAATTTAATAATCTCGTAATAGGGAAAAGAAAACTATATGTAATCTAATTGCAAATTAGAGCTAAATCGCTTAACTTCGAAAACGGAAAAAAACAGAGAGGAAATTACTCAACAAGAACACATACATATGTTTCCTTTTATTTGTCACCGACGCATTATAAATCTGTAAATAACCTTTAACGCTCTCATTATATTCTCACAATCATTCTAATACACATCGAAGAATCTAAAAATTCTCCAATCGATAATCAAATCTCTTCTTGAAGATGTCGATTATGTTAACACATTAATTGTTACTTAGTCAGAGACGTTTATGCCGTTCCGTTTCTTACAAAACACGGAATTGGTTTCCATTACTTTTCTCGTAACTCCGTTCTACATGTTCCTCAAAAGATGGTTCCTCTCTACGGCTTCAAACGTTTTTGTTACCCACAAAAAGTTTCTTCTAAACCTTCAAAACCGTCTGATACTATGAAGTCGCAATCTAAACCGGATCCGGTTAATGAGAAGCCGATTCAAAAACCAAGTCAAGAAGGAGAGTTTTTTTATGGTTCGGTCACAATGGGGGCTGCTCCGTCACCGAGACACGTGCCAATTCCAGTTTTTTGCGTCAGAGAGAATAAGAAGAAGACGAGAATGTTTTAAAGTGTTTTTTGTTTGCTTGTTAAGCAATTATTATCTTTGTTCTTCGTTTAGTGTAGACTTGTGTACTCAGTAGTTGCTAATTGTAATAGATCCACAATTAGATACTGAAGAATTTTCTTTTTTGGATTTTATCTAATGCCTTTTGAGTCTATGAGATCATAACTTACGAACTTTAGAGTTAATATTAAATCTGATTGGACAATTATACTTTTAAATATGAAAGTTTCTAATACCTCAACACAGCTACAGTTCTGAATTCAGTACTCTCTGTGATTGGTCTCATTTCAAAACCTATATGGTTTTGAAACTGATAACTTGTTGCCCAATGTCAAAAATAATAACTAGTGGATCCATAATTTTTGTTTTCATAGTTAGGCTAATACAAGAAAAACGTTGAATAATTATGATTGATTTATAGTTTGTTTCTTGAAAAAATATTTTCAAATAAGAGATGATTGTTATCAAAAATAAAATAAAAAATAAGAGATGATAAGATCGTGCAAACACACAAAAATAAGATTAAATAAATGTATTTTGTTAGAAGACCGATTGAGATTAAGATCCGGAAATCGATCAAATCAAACGGTTGAAATGACTAATCGGAATTATCAAAAAAATTCTAGACTTTTTTTATTTTTCAATCATATTTTTCTTTAATATATAAGAGGATGTATTTTGTAACCAGATTTTCGTGATTTCTATATTTCCGGTAAGTCATCTCGACCGTTCAATTTTGGTCGATATTTGATTTTTGATCTCAGTCGGTCTCCTAACATATATTTTCGAAGTTTGTTGTTATTTTAACTTTTTAGTGTTGAATTTATAAGATATCAAACCTTTCCCATTTGGTAGAGACGTTAAAACATAATTCAGGTAAAATAGATTAAGGAAAAAACAATAAGTGAGACTGGCGCAGGCCTATTGCTAAATCATTAAAAAAAAGGAAAACATATCACAAACGCATATACACATGATTCCTTATTTGTAATTTAAAAAAAAAAAGTAAATTTGTCTTAAGTGAAAACTCAAACATTATAAATAACCCTGTAACCCTCTCATTATTTTTCACAATCACTCGATTAATAAGCCTGTAATAACCCATCGAAGCGTATACAATTCTCCTATCGACAATCAAATCTCTCTAGAAGATGTCGATTTTATTAACACACCATTACCTCGTCAGAGACGTTCATGCCGTTCCGTTTCTTACAAAATACGGAATTGGTTTTCACTTTCACTGTCGTAACTCCGTTTTACTTGTTCATCAAAAGGTTCATAAGCGTTTTTGTTACCCACAAAAGTTTCCTTTTAAACCTTCAAAACCATCGCAATCTAAACCGGAAGTTCAAGAGAAGCCGGTTCAAGCTCTGAACACGATCAAGACTGTGCCGTCGCAGAATCAAGAGCGAGTACTGTTTGCTGGTTCAGTCACACTCGGTGCTGCTCCGTCGCCAAGACATGTGCCGATTCCAATATTTTGCCGTTGAGAAGATCAACAAGTCTTCAAAGCTATCTTCGTTTGTGGCAAATCTTAGTTTTACGTTTGTGTAATTCTGTAATCTCTAGTAAAAAGTTTCTTTACAATTGTATTTTTATTTTTTAATCTGATATCGTTTCATGATAATCTTATAAATATTTGAGATGATCACAATCTGTTTATAAAAAGAACCAGCGATTCAAACTAAAAAGTAACTAGATTATAACCCGCGGTGTACACCGCGGGTAAATTGTTTTAAAACAAATTTATAGTTTTTTTATCTATAAATATTTATATTTTATTCGTATTAGTTTAAGTTGCTATTTATTTTATTTGTTTACCGTTTGTAATTTTTTGTTGTTGTTTAATATATGTTTGAAGTTTATAATATATGTTATAATAAATTTACTTGCAGGTACTATTTGGAAATACCCTTTTAAAGTGATTTTTTTTATAAGTGTAAGTAAATAGATAGTAGATTTAAAATATTAAATGTTTTAATTTAATAAAAAGAATTAAATGTTTTAATTTAATAAAAAGTCTTGGATGTAATGATAAAATTATTCTCATTTAACTTTACTTGTAGGTACTGTTTGCAAATACCCTCTTAAAGTGCTTCTTTTTTAATAGTGTAGTAGATTTAAACATTATAAAATTTTACTTTCAATCAACTTAACATTAAAAAAGTAGTTATAAGTCGGGTTCAAAACATAGTGTTGATCAGAATCGTGTGAAATCAAATAACTGGATTCAGTGTTCTTCTACAGTATCTTTCTAACTACAAAATAAAGACCATGACTACGAATTGTTGTCTCTTGTTGTTCTATTGCTTCTAAGGAAAGTAGTGACAGAGAAAGTGTAGGTTACAGTAATAGCGACGATACAAACTCCAATGTATGTGCAAAGAGTGGTTGCACACACATATAAGTACCTGTTCCCATTGTTCACCAAACACAAATATCAACAATGAGAATCAACCAATTACTCAAAGAAAAAAAAGAAAGTATGATGATTTTTAAGACGGAAGTGAAGACTTACTTGGGAGAGAAGACGCTCCACACAAAGAGGTGATTCCTCATGAGTAGCAAGACTATAGTGTATGCGGTCAAGATTATAGAATTGATGCAGAGCGGAACAAGGCAAGGGAACCCGAGCTTTAGCTTCAATATTTGTCCGAGACTCGTTTCTTGGTGAATAGATATTGTTGAGTGCGAGTGGTTTCTTAGCTTTGCACCAATGTACATGACAAGGGATAATAGGAACAGCAAGGGAGATGCATAGGTGATCATGAACATCAATATCCCAGAAAGTATTGTAGAATGACTAGAGATTCCCTAAAGAAAGGATTTGCGAATGTGTCAGTGTTTGGGGAAACAGTACTACGGAAAGCGAATTAGAAAAAAAAAAAGTTGAAGCACAGGACTTACAATAAAAGCACCAGCAACATCGATGGTTGCTAAAGTATTGCTGTTTCCAAGAGCAAAGTGACCTGCCATTCCCATGTAGTAGAGTGCAGCAATCTACAAAAGAAGTGAAACCCCAAACCACAAAGCATAAACCAAAGAGCATTTTACGATACAAAATCCCAGAAAAAGAAAAAAAAGAAAACTAACCTCAACCCATTCATTGACTTGCAAATCATTAGAAGAAAGACATGAAATTGCTAAGATTTGGAGGAACAGCAAAAGTATGGGCCCCGAGTTGATTGGTTGTTGGAGAAGTAGTTGTAGAAGACACCAGCATAGTATGTATGCAGAGCCAATTAAATACAAGCAATCACCTGCTTCAGCTAGAAAGGACTTGTCTTTGTTTAGCATAGACCATGGCAAAACTAAAGCAGCTCCAATCGCACATGTAGAAAGAAGCAAGTAAATAACTTTTACTGTTACGGTGGCTCCATAATCGGTTTCAAACATATCATCCTGATAAATCCCGGCATGCAGCAAGACTAGGAACCCACACGTTGAGAAACCAAGTGCTAGGATGCAGACACTTTTTCTCTTCGATCCTGTTCGAAAGAAAGTAAATAGTCCAAGACCAATAACAAGGAAGTTTGAGATTAGCTGAACCCATTTGATATAACCACTGCCAACTTGCTCTAGCCACTTTGAAATATCAAGAAGATAAGTCCAGTTTACACCCCCTTGACGCCAACCTCTCAGTAGTCTACCAGAAATAAGAAGCGAGAAAATAGAGCCGATTTTATAGTCTCCAAGTATCTTCATCCCCTTGGAAAAATTGAATGTCTTTGCTGTCTTGAAGAGTAACAGAAGATGGAATGTCGATACCATAAAATGCCATATATAATGCTCTTCTTCCACCATTGAACTAGATCCCATGCTTATAACAAGGATCAAAAGCAAAGCAAAAATGAAAACTTCTTCTAACTTCAACCGATAACTCAAATTGCAGACCTGATCCTTGGGCTCATGGTAAAACTCTTTGAATAAGGACAGAAAGAGAGTGACACAGACAAAGCATGAAAGAAGCATGGCACTCACTCCAAGCCCGAGTAAGAGAACAGGTTTCTGCAAACATAAAAAGAGTTTTATTAAGAATACTATAGATTTTTACTAGATTTGGAAACTAGTGACAATTGACAATATACGTTCATAGGATTCTAAGAAAAGATGTCAAACATACTTCAGTGGTTTTGCTTGCTAACCACTCACTTGCAGTTTTCAAGAAGGTGTTATACGCATTTAAAGCTCTGCTGAAATCTTCCATGGCACTAGAAGACCTATCAACATGAAAGCCATCCTTGGCGTTATATACAAGAAGTTCAAAGTCAGGAGGAGTACTGTAAGTGGAAATCTCATACAAATCACGCACTCTGTCAATTTCTTGGACTTCCAAATGCCATGGAGAACAGCAGCGTTCCTATACAAGCAAATAAGTTGTTTCTCTTTATCCCCAGAGCACTCACTAATATCCAAACTAAGACTCTCACAAGTTCCATCAACGAAGCAATTGCAGGAGAAGCCTTCAAACAAGGAATTTGGTATCTGTGCTTGCATTAGTCTGAGTAACTGCCATGAATTCAGTTCTAGTGCCAGTAGTTGCTCATGATCTGAAATGATCATACACAGTGAAGAAAAAACAGTCAAATGCGTCCTCCACAAGTTCAAACTGAAAAATGCGAGATGTCAAAAGTGGTTAACCTCTCAAAGAATTGAGTGTTCCTGGGACAAGGACTCCAACATTGTTCTTTGGGATTGGCACACCAAATAGAAGAGCTAAAGTTGGCGCCAAATCTACCTACATCAAAAGAATTCTGTTGGTTTCACATCGTGTTTAACACATTATCATCAACAAACTTTCAAAAGATGCAGATGCTTGACTAATAAGAAAGAGAGATGAAAGATATCACAAAAGTTGCAGTGACTGTTCTACCTGGAAAGCTACATTATTGGTAGCTGCAGGATAGTCAGAAATATTGCTACTCAAGCCAATAAAGAGCATTAAGGAGTCAGTTTCTTCATATGACGATCCTCCATGATTTCCATTCTCAGTCATACCATGATCACTGACTACTATCTGTATATGAAACCCACATAATATTAACTCTTGACATATGAAAGTCAAATGAACCTTCACAAGCGAAAAGTACTCACCAGAAGAGTCTGTCCTTGATCATGGCTATGATCCATCATGGCTTTTAAATGCATTGTTCTAACTATATCATCCATCTCTTTCAGTTTTCCAGCCATCAAGGGGCTAGAATAGAGGAAAAAAAAATAATATGATCCAGCTATACAACTAGTAACTTTTCTACTCACAAATGGGTTATGAAACTAGAAGAGACCTGTTACGGCCGCCAGTGTGCCCAACATGATCCAAACCAAGATAATGTAGGATCTGATAAGGGGTACATCTAGTAAGAATAAAGACAGAAAATCTCAAGTGATACTCAAAGAGGAATTTGTTTTTTAAATCTTTAAGGAAATTGAGAACAATCAGTTAGCGGTTAAGAGACAAAAAAAACCTATCCTGAGGAATAAGAGAAAAAGAGAAACTAACCAAGAGATCCCAGTCATCACTGTTAAGCTCATTTGGCAAGTGTCGGGACACATTTCTATCTACTCGTACTGTATCTTTGACCTGTCCGAAAGCATCTTTAGTTCATGACTGTGATATAGAAAAGCAACATAAAAAAAAAAACAACAATCACACTAAAACTCACAAAGAAACTGCTAACGCCATCATGTCTCATAAATAGCCCTGGGAATAACTTGAGCCATGTCTCATCACCGAGCATCACCATTTTCCAACCAATCCTAAAAAACTGACCTGGTAAATTTGGAGCACCGTTTCATATGCCTTTGCTTTCAATTGCATATGTTTGCACACATGAATCACTTATCATTGAAAAAAAAAGTAGCTACCAAGAAGGTTGTCATCTAAGAGAGCTTGTGTGTTAAAATTAAAAGCCACATCCAAGAAACCACCAATTGCCCCAGAAACCATTGCCTGAAAACAATGAAACTAATAACTCAGCAAACAAAAATCATCTTAAACTGTGATCATCCACTTAGCAACGAAGATACACACACCTTCAACCTCGGCATTGTAACAGTTGGAGGAGCTGCTTTAGCATGGTAACCAATTGCATCTCCATTAGCCAACAATGACTGAATATAAGGCATAGACTCTTTCCATAACTTCCATGGAGGTTGACCATCCTTCCCAAGAACAAACTCCGCCGGAAGTCCATCAATAACCTAAACTAGCATCGATTTAACATCCTCAAAACATTCTCTCTCACAAAATGCAAGATCTTAAGCTTAACAAGTGCATCATACCATCAAAATTAGTCGATCATACTTAGAAGAGATCCCAGATAACTCCTAAAAATAAAAATTCATCACTATCAAACTTAAAATGAAGCTAGACATTTGTGTTTGGATTCACAAAAAGAACAAAAACCTGGTATAGCAATCTCAGTTTCTCAGGATGATGATGCTCGGATTCGTTAAAATTCGAAGAAGAATCACAGAAAGGATCACGATAGCTCTCTGAACCACTTTCAATTTCAACATAAAACAACAAAGAGTGTAAGCAAATCAATAGAGTAGATTCTTCTTTCTTAGCCTACAAATTTAATTGAATAGTACCTGACGCCGGAAAGAGTCGGCTTAACGGGGAAGAAACCGAAGACGAAAATGGAAAGGCCAGTGATCTGTATGAATATTCCGGCTACCGTAAAGATCGTCAGTCTCGTACAAGTCATCGCCGTCGTCATTTTCAACAGATCCGGCGAAAACTAAAAAGGAAAAATTAAAAATCAAAACTCCACGTAAAAATGGAGAAGACAGCTTTGGGCTTCTTAATATTTTAGCCCAGTAAAAAAGAAAGCCCATTAGAGGAGAGAGGGTTTAATAACTGTCACTGTAGTTTGATACATCTTTGTGTCAGAGTGTAGGGACTGTTGAATGAAGCCTAAAATAGCTAAAAGGTTAGGGGCATTGTTACTTAGAGGCTGGAAGCTCTCGAGTCTAGTCAAAATCTCTGACACTTTGACCAATCAAAATACAGCGTTGTCACGTGCGGCTTCTACTATTCAATTTCAAATTACTAACTAGAGAGAGTAACCAATTTTTACGATGCAGGCTGTCCAAACGCAATAACATTTTTTCTTTTGTTAAAAGGATTTTTTTTTCTTCCAAATAGAAAGTAAATTATATACTAGAAACTTGACGAAACCAAAAAAGAAAACATTAACAAAAGTGTCCTCTGATGCCACTTCTAGAGCTTCCATTCGATTTGCTGTTGAGAATCCGTCTCACCGAAGACATTGTAACCCTCGATCTGATCGAGGAGAAGTTGCTCCGATGCCGAAAAGCAAAAGAAAATATGGTTCGACTTTTTTTATTGCTGTTGAGAAATCGACAGTCGCCCTTCATCTTGGACGAACGTCAAATTTTTCATCGCTATATAGCCTTCGCCGTCTTAATTTGTGATTTTCACAACAAATTTAGACGGCGAAGGCTCAACGATCAACCTGAATTAATTCTAATTAAGCGCTAAACTTTGATATAACATGGTATTAGAACATGATAATTAAAATTTGAGTCTTTTAATTTTGTTGAACATTTGGTTATCATTGAGATAAATGATGTAATTAATGAAGCTACTTATTATGTATTGCCGGCTACACCTACAAAGCTTTGAGATGGCGGTTTACAAACCACGAACCCCTCGGGATGTCTCACGAATTTCATCTTCAATGCATGCCATCATCCTATTATGGTTTCATTTCACATAATTTTAGATATCGGAGGTGATTAGCACGCTTGTTAGAGTAAATGAGAGTAAACTAGTTGGGAAAAATATTTTACTGGATCTACAATATTTGGAGTAAAAGTTTTATTGTGACTAAATGATTTGTTTTCTTTTTCGACTGAAACTTTTCAATTGGATCAAAGTAGCTGAAAATATTCCTCTAAAAGTGGATGAAAATATTGTTCTAATTGAGTTACCAATTACCTCATCGTTGTTTTTGTTGTTAACAAAATCATGTTCGATCGGTTTTCTAAATATATATTGAATTTGAAATTCATTAAGGAACGAGAGGGTTTAATTAAAAAATGAGCTTAATCAAGAAGTTTTTCCTTGCCAAAGAAAAGATAAAAACAAAGAAAAATCTACAAAAATGATAGATAAAAGGAGAAAAGTAATCATAAGCGAGCCAAGTTTATATTTGATCAACATAGTATGTGCGATTCTTTTTGGCAAGAATAGCCTTGGAAGATTTCTTGCGGAGTGGAAGAGGTATTGTTGTTGAGAAAAATCTTTGAAAAGCACCAAAACTTACGTGTATTGTGGTTTTACTCGCAAAACACTTGCTTTTTACTGTTTAGTAGATGTATCACTTAGAACAATTTTTTGCACAAACGCAAACCATATTAATCACATGAACCATATGGGCTTGAACAACCGCATAAAGTTCAACCATTCATATCGTGTCCTAAGTTCGTAATAATTCCAACACGAAATTTTTGGGAGCGAGAGATACGAGCCACATGTATAATGGGTATATAACTGTATTTTTGGAGTAATAAAGACGAATGGAGTTTGAGTAGCTGTGGAGTAATCTAATTTTATTTGTTCTTGAAACTTTTTTAATAAAAATAATATCTGTACGGACAATGGATCGTGTCCCAATCAGATTTCTTCGGGTTTGGTTTGGGTCCCTTCTGAATTTCTAGTGGTCGACACTGTTTTTTTTCTTCCTCAAGGGTCCCTCTATTCACTATTTCTCCGCATTAACGCATGCAAAAACACAATTTACTTTAAATACCAATTAATCTTTTCCTTTATCCACGGATTAAAATTTCCTTTTTTGCTTTCTAGTCTATGGAATGATGGTGACGAACGGGCGAATGAAATTAACGCCTGGTTAATGAGTTTAGTGATTAGTAATGTTGAAGTTATGTAATGAAATGTTATACATGATAAATGATACATGAAAGCCCGTTAAAAGTATGTAATTTCAACTAAATTCATTTCAATTTTTTTATATAATATTTGGGTGATGATATTACATTTTTTGTGTGGAATGATTACTGGATAAACTAAAATTCTTCGTGCATGACAAAACAGACACACGAGCATATATATTTCACTACTAGCTTGAGCGTTACTATATTTGGAAAATGTTGCACTAATATCTGATTTTTTTCTTTTTTTTTTGTTAAACATGTCTTTGAAATTTACCATTGTATTTATTTTCATTTTCGAGTTGGATTCTTACAAACGAAGGCCAACCCACGATCCTTTATTTGAGAAAACAATGGCCTTGCAGAAATTTATCATTGTATTTTTCACATTATGGATTTATTTTTACATTATGGATTTTCATATAACTCAAATAGTTTTATAAACAAAATAATATATAGTTGGACCTTGGTGATGTACTACCATATTTCTATAAATTAAGTATTAACATTAGAAATATGAAATTACATCATAGCCCCCAAACTTCTAGAGAGTTTCTTGTGTTTTTACAGCAAAGACGACCAATTAGTTACAAGGAGTGTAAGAGACAAAGTGAGACAACTCATTTTATGCTTCCCTATAAAAAGAAATTCCCCACTGACCCAAACACACACTTCTCTCCTCTCTCTCATCTCATTGGAGACTTATAAAATCCTATTACCTCACCATATCCAATTACCACCACACACAAACCAATATCCATAAAAATAAAAATCTTTTTTTCCTTCCAAAAAATAATCATTTAAGAAACCCCATAATCTTATTAAATAATATAAACCCCTCCCTGAAAAATATCTCATCTTCACCAATCAAAACTGTCTCATGTCTTCTCTCCTCGACCTTTGAGGTGGAAATTTAAATTTTTATATATTCCCTTTGCTTTTTTTCTCCTTTATTTTTTTTTCTTTCTTGGTTTGTGTTTGACCCTCTTTTATTTTTCTTGTGAATTCATCATCATCCAGATCTATAATCTCACATCGTTTTTATTTTCTTCCTTGCAAATCCTAAAATCTTCAAAAAAAACTAGGGTTTTTACTGTCTTGAAATCATATTTATTCTTCTAAATTTAGCAAAAAGAACACGATTTGCTTTCCATTTCAGTCGTCTTGTCACTCTCTCTCTTCTTTAAAGTCTCCCTTTTTAGCAAAAATTCTCTCTTTCCTCTCTCACAATTTTTTTTTCCTGGGTTCTTCTTTCTTCCTCCCCTCTCTTTACCTTCTCTTTAATCGTCACTCATTCTTGAATCTTGATCCATCAAAATAGATAAAATCTAAGCACTCTTGCTTTTAGGATTTTCTTGTGATGGCTAGAGAAAAGATTAAGATCAAGAAAATAGACAACGCGACGGCAAGACAAGTGACATTCTCAAAACGAAGAAGAGGTCTTTTCAAGAAAGCTGAAGAGCTGTCCGTTCTCTGTGACGCCGATGTTGCTCTTATCATCTTCTCTTCCACCGGAAAGCTCTTCGAGTTCTGTAACTCCAGGTATTTCTCTCTGTCTCTATCTCTAACTTCACTTTTATTAGATTTCTTGAAGTCTTGAAAGAATCGTGTCTAGATCCAGACAAAAATTTCGAGTTTATAGATGTATATGTGAGATACAATGAAGTTTACTATATCAAACCTTATTGGACCACTGACTATTTTATATAACAAGTTGTGAGAAACAGTAATGACTTTAATGATAAAATAAAGTGTAGTAAACTCTTTATTTAGCAAAAACAAGGTATCTAATTACAGTAACAGTTAAGAAAATATAAATCTTGATTTACATAAAAGCTCTATATATATTTTTTCTTGTGTTCCATATAGATATTGTGGGATGATATGTGGAAGCCATCAACGTCATATTCATATAGATATTTGTGGAGACCTTAACATTATGAATTTAGGAGGTTTCGATATATGTGTGGATGTATAAAACTTTGGGAATAATAATGAACGTATAAAACTTTAGGAGCTCTATATCAACAGGTTTATACTTTATATAATGACCACACATATATAATTTAGGAGTTCCTAATTTATATAATGACCACACATATAATTTAGAGCTTTATATATGCGTGGATGTATAAAACTCTGGGAAATATTTATTTAAGAAGTGATTAATAAAAACAATGAACAGGTTAGAATCTTTATTAGTGTTGGGAAAAGTCATAGAGAGGTTTAGGATATTGGGAATCTAGCTAAAATGACTTATCATATCATAAAGATACGATTTTGGATTTTTGAACCACGAGTTATCAGTTTAGTTTCTATCTTCGGGGACATCTATACCCACAGTCCCCCACATACACTCACAGTCACAGATAAGTATATTTATCTATATGCATAATTAGATTGTATCTAAAAACGACGGTGTTTAACATGAAATAATGTTTTGTTTGGAATTAAATGTGTTTTGTGGATTAGGTTTTGTATCTTTTGATTTTAATATGTAAGTTTATGAACTAAAACACAGGGAGATATCAACAATGTAGCTGTTTATAACATACATATAAAATATTATTTATAGTCTTATATAATAAGATATTTATTGGAATCTGTTATTTTTTGTGTTGTATAATGCAGTATGAAGGAAGTATTAGAGAGGCATAACTTGCAGTCAAAGAACTTGGAGAAGCTTGATCAGCCGTCTCTTGAGTTACAGGTAAGATATATATAGTCTCGAATTCACAATACATTTTTCTTTCGCGATTTTTGTACCTTACAAAACAGCGTATAGCTGCTCAGTTGAATCACCATTAATTTTTTTATTAATGTATACTCATGTACAGAAGATTGTTTTATTAACTCTTAGAAATTGTATTAATAGGCCCAACTATATTAGTGCATACTATTAGACTACATTTTAACGAAATTGCTTTTAAAAGAGTATTGAAAAGACTTGAAACTCGGACTATTAGGTTTGTGATTCTCTATGTATGATCATAGTTTAGTTTTAAAACCAGTATAATCATTTTTACATGAATGGATGCGAGCTCTCTGAAGTTATAGATGTAGAATTAGTCATGTGCAGAGATTTGAGCTTAGATCATTACGGATTTGATTGAGAGCTTAATTCAATGTTTATTTGTTAGTTGGTTGAGAACAGTGATCATGCTCGGTTGAGCAAAGAAATTGCGGACAAGAGCCACCGACTAAGGTACACTAAATAGTATATACGCATAGTCTATGAATTTTCAAGTAATTATCATTTTCTAACCATATATGTGTATACATGATCATATATAGGCAAATGAGAGGAGAGGAACTTCAAGGACTTAATGTTGAAGAGCTACAACAGCTAGAGAAAGCCCTCGAAGCTGGTTTGACGCGTGTGATTGAAACCAAGGTTCTTAAAAACATTACATGTCTAAAGATGTAACGTTATGATACCATGTATACGATTTCTCTAAGCTTTCAAATATGTAACTTACTTGCAGAGTGAGAAGATCATGAAAGAAATCAGCGACCTTCAAAGAAAGGTAAGAATCAAACATTACATTTAATCTTTATTTCTTGATTCATTTAATTTTAGCAATTTCGAGGGTTAAAATTTCTACCTTTTTTCTTTGTGGTGGTTAGGGAATGGAATTGATGGATGAGAACAAGCGGTTGAGGCAGAAAGTATGCGTCTTACCCTTTTTCTATAACAGATCTTGTTTTTTTTTTCTGTCTACAATTCACACTCCTCTAGTTATGAATTACTAAGCTCTAGACACATGTCTTTGATCATTTGAGATAAACTGTTAAACCAAGTGATTTGTTTTTTTGTTTTGTTTTTGGTGGTTTTATGAAATAGGGAAACTAAAATGAATCTAATTCTTGTTTGATTTGGTTTGGTTGAGAGTTCTTGTCAATAGTAGTTACTCATCCCGTAAGTTAGTTGATCTCTAGAGAAAACCAAGACAGATTATGACATATAAGAATACAAAATGCAAAATACAATTAGAGCACTTACTGATAACTTTTTTTTTGTCTTCTCTCTTTTCGAATCTTGATTTTTGCAGGGAACACAACTAACGGAAGAGAACGAGAGACTTGGCATGCAAGTACGTGAATATATATAGTCTCAATTATTTTGCAATTTGTATTTTTTTTTTTGGTTTAATGTTAAAATTGGAATATTTGTTTGGTTACGGTATAGATATCTAATAAGGCGCATGTTGGTGATGAATCGGAGATCGCCGCCGTGTACGAGGAAGGACATTCGTCGGAGTCCATTACTAACGCCGGAAACTCCACCGGCGCTCCTGTTGACTCCGAGAGCTCCGACACTTCCCTTCGGCTGCGGTAATTATTAATTCACCGTTTCATTTTTCTTATCTTGATTTCAAAAATTTTGATGGATTATAAAATCGTAAATAAGGTGGTTCATTTATCAGATTTTTTTTTTGTAAAAGCAAAGATTTTAATTGTTTTTAAAAATATATATTTATTTTATCCGATGCTACGTTTTTTTAAAGCTTGCAAAGTTATTTTATATGATATTAAGTTATTTTATAAATTATATGCGAAAAATACACTACTTAATTACGGTTTTGCTACCGCATGTGTTTGGTATTGTGCAGCTTACCGTATGGTGGCTAGAGATGGAACAATACAAAGCAGTTGATGGAGTAAGGAGATTAATGTAAGTCTTTTTAACTCTGTAATAACAAGAGACATTGTCTTCTTTTTTTTTTTTGTGCAAATAAATTTCTCATATGTTTGTTGTAAGTCTTTTGTCTGAGGGAGAGAGAGAGTATTTCATTTTATGATATCCACTCTTATCTTATATTATCTCTCCTTACTGCATTTATGTTTTGTCGCCAACAAACTTTAGTCTGTATCGTAGGATAAAGATCATCGATCTAATCCGTTTAGTGCGAAACCGATGGCTTTAGAAACTAGTTTTGATCTTGTATTGAATAGATTGTTTTTATGAAAAAGAAAATACAAGTACGTAGGTTAAAAGTTATGTTGTGATTTTTGGGGTTTCTAAGTTTAAGATTTTATACAGAGCAAAGTAAACAAAGAGACAAACTATTTTGACAGAAAAAGAACTTAAAATCTAATCTACCCAGACAAGAAACCAACTTAATCAACTTGTTAAGGAGGTTTCAATTTTATATTTTAAATAGCGTTATGCCTTCTGCCTTACGTGATTACATTGTTATCTTAGGAAGACACATCTTAAACCGTAAGCCAAAAGAAAAAGGTCAAAACCTAAGAGTCGAGTAAAACTAAGTAAGGTTCAAACCATAAAAACCGTCTCAGCAACAAGGTCACCACGAGTTAAGCGTCTGGACTGAATCTTAGAAGTCCAAATAGCAAAAACAAAATAATTTTAAATTGAGGTATTGTGGATCTGTGATTCGTGTGAGTTTATGCGATGGTTAGATGAGATCAAGATAAAGATCAAGTTCTTGATGCGACATCTGATAAGAGTTTAAACCCTTTACAAAAAAAAAACATCTGATAAGACTGTTCATATATTTATGAGTAAAATATTATAATCTTTTCTTTGGAAATTAATCATATAATTATTTATTTATACGTTTTTGTGCGGAATGCGTCTAGTTTTTTTTTTCTTTTTGGGTAGAAACTTTTTTTTTTAATTGGTATGAAACCCTACTACTCTTTTACATTACTTCATCTTGTTGTCTTAAAAAAAAGCACTAGTCATATTGGTCTGATGAAATGAGATATTCCATGAGTGAGGTTTTGAAGTTTAAGAGATCCTTCGGACAAGAAAGAAGGTTTAGGTACCGACCTTTGACCAGTTCATCAAAACGTGTCCGGTTTTGTGCTTATACCGTCAAAAAGAGGAAAACAAAAAAAATGGTTCTCTAAGATTCAATTAATTAATGATTTAGGCTTCGCTTGCTTGAACATCTATATAAACTTTTTATCAAAGACGACATTTTCACATTCCTTTTTTTCCATTGTATTTTAATATGTATATATTCTCTGAGATTCTTTCTCAAATTAATTTAAGGGTCAATAAATTAAATTATTTTATTTCTGGTTCTGACAGATTTTCTAACGTTTGATACAAAAGAATAATCGGAGAAAATGCTTCCGACTTCTCAGGAACCACGACGCTGGCACTATAATTGGTTAAGAGACATTCGTATATTACATTTGTATTTTTATCCAAAAAAAAAATATTACATTTGTTTCAAAAAAAATTAATTGAGTAAATAATAATAGTCTTAAAAAGAAAATTAAAATCTTTTCTTTAAAAAGCAGAGCGAGGTTTGCTCCCACCCATGATCTCTCTTGAATGATACAGAAAAAAAGCAGAGTCATTTCTTAATTATTTGCACGTTCTTTCCTCAATTTTTGATTTTGATTTACAACCAAAATAGACCTTTTAGTTTCTTTGTGGGTCTTTCTAACCAAAGTTTTTTTCTCGGGAAATTTTCCTTTTTTCTTTTCTTATTGAGATCTAGACACAGAGATTAAAAAGGGTTCACACATATAAGCTCTGTTTTCTCTCTGTTTTCTGGGAATTTGAATGAAAAGATTAAATTTTTATTGACAATTTTCGACGATGCTTCAAAGAGCTGCGAGTAATGCGTATTCATGGTGGTGGGCGAGTCATATCCGAACCAAACAATCTAAATGGCTCGAACAAAACCTTCAAGGTCGCTCCTTTTTCTTAACATTTCTCTCTGTTTTTATATGTACATATGTTTGATTGTCTGGTTTATAAAAAAGTTGAGATCCTTATGATCTTTGAGGTTTGTCTAAATCTTAAAGTAGGGATCTTTGTTTTTGAATATGAATTTATAGATATTGAAGAGAAGGTACAATATGTGTTGAAGCTTCTACAAGAAGATGGAGATTCGTTTGCGAAGCGTGCAGAGATGTATTACAAGAAGAGACCAGAACTCATTAGCTTTGTTGAAGAATCTTATAGAGCTTACAGAGCTTTAGCTGAACGTTATGATCATATTTCAACAGAGCTTCAAAATGCTAACACAACGATTGCTTCTGTTTTTCCTGACCAAGTTCCTAACTTTGCTATGGATGATGATGATGGCGATTCCATGTCTAAATTCGCTAAAAGATCGAATCTTTCTGGTGCTAATGTCCCTAATGTTCCTAATTTGCCTGTGAAAGACTTGAAAAGCGCGGTTAAAGTGGCTACGAAGAAGCTTCAGCCGAGGAAATCTATGAAGTATACGGGCGGTTCTACGAATGTGGTTGTTAAGAGCTCGGGTTTGAGCAAGCCTGCGGCGATGGGGGAGATTGATAAGTTGCAGAAAGAGATTTTGGCGTTGCAGACGGAGAAGGAGTTTGTGAAGAGCTCTTATGAGAAAGGTTTGTCTAAGTATTGGGAGTTTGAAAAGAGTATTAAGGAGAAACAAGATAGGATTTGTGGTTTGCAGGATGAGTTTGGTGAGAGTGTTGCGATTGAAGACGATGAAGCTCGGAGATTGATGACTGAGACTGCGATAATGTCTTGTCAGGAGAAGCTAGTAGAGTTGCAGGAGAAGCAAGAGAGGACATATGAAGAAGCTAGAGAAGAACATGTGAAGATTAAGGAGTCTAAAGAGAAACTAAGGTCTATCGCAAGCCAGTTTCTAGGGGACGAAAGTGTCATTGCAAAAGACGATGGTGATGAAGTTAGAAGAACAGAAGAGTTGGAGCATGAGATGAAAGAGATGTCTAAGAAGAAGAAAGAGTTGGAATCTGTAAAGGAGAAGATTAGAGAACATTTTGAGTCAGGTGTGGATTCATCACTCAGTGGGGCAGAGATGGCTGAGAAAGTTGATGAGCTTGTGAACAAAGTGATTACCTTGGAGAGTGCGGTTTCATCGCAGACTGCTTTGATACAGAGATTAAGAAACGAGACCAACGGTCTACAGACACAGATTAGTACTCTTGAAACTGATAAGACGACGTTGGCAGATGACAAGAGTGATCTGAGGAAAAAGCTGAAGGAAATGGAGGAGAAACTAAAGGCATTGCAGGATTTGGACAGAAATGTTTTGGACAAGAGTAGCAATCTGCAGACACATTTTGATGAAGCTTGTCATAATCTCGATAACCTCTCTGGTGGGGTGAAGCCAGAGAGGGAGTCTAATAACTTGGTGATGAATATGGAAGGTGAGAAGAAGAATTTAGATGTTAGTGAAAAGACAGAGGAACATCGAAAGGAAACGGCGGAGGAGAAGAAAGAAGAATCCGTAAAGAGTGTAAGTTTTGAACAGACCCAAGATGTGACAACAGAAGCAGAAGATATCATCGTCCCAAGTAAAAATCCAGAAACTGTTTTGGAATCTACTGAAAAAGGAGACTCTGATTCAGAGAAGCAAGCTGCATCTGAAAGGACAGATTCTGTTCTTGAAAATGTTTTAGAGAAGCAAGCTGTATCTGACAAGACAGATTCTGCGCCGGATAATGTTTTAGAGAAGCAGATATCTTCCAAAGAATCTGATATCGCTATCAATGGCGAACAACAAGAGGATCAAAAGGAGGAAAAAAGTGAACCAGATTGGAAAGAGATGTTCATGAAGGGAATGGAAAATAGAGAAAAGCATTTGCTTACGGAGTACACGACAATTCTAAGGAACTACAAGGATATGAAGAAAACTTTGGATGAAACAAAAACAAAGATGAAGACAGAAAACGCCTCAAAAGATGATGAGATTAAGCTACTAAGAGAAAAAATGAGCCTTCTGCAGAAGGGTCTTGCAGACAGTAATGACTTGATGGATAACCAGTTTTCAAACGGCGATTATTCCATCGGACTCATGGCTTCAGAAAATGAGCACATGTCCCTGGTTGAGGAACAGTTCAGGTTGAATATTGATGAACTTCTAGAAGAGAATTTAGATTTCTGGTTAAGGTTCAGCACAGCATTTGGACAGATACAAAGCTACGACACTTCAATCGAAGATCTACAATCCGAGATATCAAAGCTCGAGCAAAGAAGAAAGCAAGATGGAAGCAGTACAGCAAAATATGCCCTGAGATCAGATGTTCGACCACTTTATGTACACTTGAGAGAAATAAACACAGACCTGGGTCTGTGGCTGGAGAAAGGTGCAGCTTTGAAAGAGGAACTGAAATCCAGATTTGAGTCATTGTGTAACATACAGAATGAGATAACAAAAGCCTTGAAGTCAAGTGCTGAAGATGATGATTTCAGATTCACAAGCTATCAAGCTGCTAAATTTCAAGGTGAGGTGTTGAACATGAAGCAAGAGAACAACAAAGTGGCAGACGAGTTACAGGCAGGATTAGATCACATTACCACGCTTCAACTCGAGGTTGACAAGACTCTAGGAAAGCTGAGCGAGGAGTTTTCTCTTACGGGTTCAAAGAACAGATCGGATCTTGATCTCCAGCATTCGGATAGTCGCTCAAGAGTGCCCTTAAGGTCATTCATCTTTGGCTCCAAACAGAAGAGAGCAAAGCCATCAATATTTTCCTGCATGCATCCCTCACTATATAGAAAGATGAAGGCTTCTACATAGGTAACATTTACATATTATATACTATATACCATCCAGAGAGTTAAATTGATTCATATACTGTAACTTATCAGATTCATGGAGGATTTGATTCATTCGTCGTCTTCTTTATCTGTATTTCTCTGGGGAGATTGACCCTTTTTATCCCCAATTTCCTTTATTTCGGTTTGCGAGATTGAAACAATAGTTTTTTTTGTGTTGGTTATCCTTTTTGAGTATTGTAGATTGTTCACAGTTTGTAACTGGTGAAACAAGAGGAATGTCTTCAGGCTTTTTACATTTTCTTTCTCTTCATCAAAATTTGTATGTTTAGAACCATTACAAGAAACAGGGTTTGTGATTTTATGTGTGTTTCATTATGGCAAAAAAACAGACAATAGTTCCCCAACTATCTTATGAGACTATGCTAGGACTGTAAGATCCATTATTATCTCCCAAAAATCTCAAGACAGAACATTTCATCTAGAACAGATGAGAAATAAAATTATTTGTCATTCTGAAACAGTTACACAAAAGTTGATCTTCATAGAACAAGCTTCATAAACAATATACAAGAAAAATTAACAATTTACTGTAAACTTGAGATCAAGAAAGGTAGATTTTCTAGCAAGATAATTTTTCAAGTCTCAAAAGAAATTTCAGAGACTACCTTAGCACCTCTTCCTTTAGCCATGTATAGACCTACATGGTGCATCAGCTCCTGGTAACAAAGAAACGCAACAGACGAATAAGAAGATGAACCGATTCAAATTGTGTTAAGTCATCAGAACAAAATAAACTAATAACTGCTAATTTCAGATACATCAAAATTTTCACCAGAGTAAGTAATACCTGCGGATGCGCCTGAGCACCTTTGATGTCTTTTGCAACATGAAAAGGAAGGTCAAAAGTAGCGCAGCCACACGAGTACACAACCACATCTTCCAGAGGAGGAAGAACAAGGTGATTTCGAGCAGAGAGTGTATTAGCCACAAAATCAAACACACATATGTCTGTACAGATACCTACAACCACAATCTTCATATCCCCAAAAACAAAAGGGATGTTTAAGTAAGTTTAAGATATACCTAAAAGCATTGAACTTGTACTGATCATATAATAACAAAAACTTACAACTTTGATCTGTTTTTCCTTAACCCAATCCAAAAAAACATTAGAACCATCTTTCTCCATCGAACCCACAAACCCATTAATGCAATCCTTTCGCCTAAGAGTGGCACAACTCTCACTTTCAAGCCACTTCAGAGCTGATTCATTATTAGAAGAAGAAATGAAGAGACAGTCTTCACAAGTGATAGAAAATATAGAATCTAAACAAGACATTGACAAAGCTA
Organism: Cardamine occulta; assembly: GCA_028015245.1. Classification (NCBI taxonomy): domain Eukaryota; kingdom Viridiplantae; phylum Streptophyta; class Magnoliopsida; order Brassicales; family Brassicaceae; genus Cardamine; species Cardamine occulta. The sequence goes on from CM051377.1 coordinate 1,371,947, forward strand.
CAATACCAGGAACAAGTTCTGATTCTTCAGTTCCTATAATACAATGAGGAGGATACGGATTCTCCGGAATATCTGGATAATGAGAGTCGAGCAACGCAAAAATCGGCCATTTCCGATTGCAGAATTCTCTAGCAAGCTTTGAAGTTTCATCCACCATTATCGATATCTGTTCATTATGCTTTGTTGGTGCCTACAGAATCACAAGACAAACAGCTCAATTAGCTCAAAAATACTTCACTGAAGCAATATCACAAACATTTGGAAGACATTAAGAAACAAACCCAAAAAAAAAAATCCAATTTTTTTAGAGAAATTAGAACAGATCAAATGAAAAGATTAAAGACTGTATAAACCATGTTGCCGGAGCCAACGGTGCAGAAGCCATTAACAACGTCAACGATGACGAGACCGACGCTTGAGTCTCCATTCAAGACCAGAGATTCTTCCTCATCCACTGGAATCTCCTTCTTTAGCTGATCCAGTATCGTTTCATCATTCGCCATATCGATTCACAAGTCTTGAAGAAATTGGAAAACTGAGAAAGATTCCGAGTTAATAAGAAATCTGAAAAAATGTTTTGTTTATTACTATTTACTAGTGTACAATTTTGAATTTTCAGGGCTTTTCGAGTTTGACTTTTCCTTTTGACTTTTCGTTTTGACGGATCGTGAAATGAAATTTATTTAATTAATTAATTTGTACTAAGATATACATCAATTGGGGGTGTAGCTCATATGGTAGAGCGCTCGCTTCGCATGCGAGAGGTACGGGGTTCGATTCCCCGCACCTCCAATCTTCTTTTCTTTGGGCTCTATTTATATTTTTCTCGTCTGTTCCTTATGAAACTTGTGATTATGGGCCTAACCAAATAAGTCCACATAATAAAAAGCACTGTGCAAATCACACAAGCCTTTTCATATGTTAAAGAAAAATTATGGCGCATCTTTATATTTATATGTTCATACTCACCTTCCAGATTCTTGCCTGTTCTTGTTGAGCTTTGCCTTTCTATATTAATAAATTAGTTCCTGACAAAATAAAATAGAATTACGTTAGGACGACACACGTTTTTTTTTTCGGACTTTTTATCTTCTGTCTTATTTTTTATAAACCTTTAACTTCTTTTTATCTTCTGTCTCTCCTTTTATTTGTTGTTAAATTGTTTTGGGTTTTGGTTTAAAGTTTAGTATTTTGTATTTAAAATTGATTTATCTACGGCTTATGGAAAGTAGTATGGTACAACATTCCATTCATATATCTATATGATCATATATAATAGCATCAAATCTTAATAAATATGACTTTATTTGCTTGATAATCAAGCAAAAATTTTGTTTTGAAATGTTTTATTATTATCATCCATGATTTTGATTATATATTTGGAAAACCCATTATGGTTTATATTTATCAATTACGATTACATATTAAATTGTTAAATCTTTCCAAATCTTTATAGCTGTTTTTAAATTTTAAAATTAAAATAAATTAGATGGAAATGTGTGTAAAGGATAACATTTCTAGTTATTAAAATATCATATTATTATATTGGCATTTTATGTAAAACACATGAAAGTTGGTTATTTTCTTTTCAACATTGCTAAAAAATATGCCAAACCTCTTAAAATAAATATTTTTAATTAGTTATCTTATGTTTTATCTAAACTTTGAATTATATGTTTCTATTATAATAATATAGTTTTTGAATTTTCTTATAGTATAAATTATATATTGTATGTATTTTTGTTAAGTTTTATGTTAATAACGTTATCGCAATCATTGTCAACCAATCAAAAACAATTTTTTCAAAAACCTGTTTCTAACCGCTATACTTCTCCTATAAATTAATAAAGCTTGAAATCATAATTGCTTATTTTTGCAAACTCTCGCATCCGCACCTGTATCTGTTACGTTTAAACCAGTTATTTAAATGTATAATTAATTTTAATTCATGTAAAAATTGTCTTATTTGTAAATTTGATTTATGAGATATCATAATTTATATTTTAGTATATAATGTTGTAAAATCTTCTATACTTAGTAATGACATGAATAAGTATTATTCGCGTGGACTATGTTCATTTTATACTCATTAATTATATACTTCTTGTGTAAATTACAGTTAAAATTAAAGATTTATAATGTAGAAACCACAGATATTTTAATGAAAAAAAACATTGAATATATTGAAATTCAATTATGCAAAATAATCTTTATACTAAAATATGTTTGATTGAGTTATAATTACAATTATACTTGGTTAAGTAATTGGTTTATTGGGGGTTTATAACAAATCCTATGTTTCATTGGATGCTTCTTTTGGTTAATGCAATAAGAAGATTGAAAAAAGGGTACAGTTTACGTTTTCTTTAAGTCTTTTAACAAAAAAAAAAAAAAGAAAAAACAAACTTTCGTTTTTTTTATTGGAATCTTTTATAGAGAAAATTTGTGACGTTGATCATTTCTTGAGGAAAGTTAGCCAATTCATGCCTAAAGTTGAGTCATATATTAAATTTATATCTCAACTATACCTTTGTGCAAATCGATATAAATTTAACACATGGCTCTACTTCAGACATGAATTGTCCAACTTTTCCATCCCTACCACTACGTTATAAGCTTGCATCAGTTTTATTTATTTTATAACAGATACGGACCTTTAAATTTCATCTTTGATTACGTCTGTCAATATGTAATGGGCCATGAGTAAGCAATTGCCCGATAACTTGAAAAAGAGAACAGAATGGTGTGAGTAAAATAATGACGCGATAGATAACTTAAAAGATCCGCGTGTTTTCTAAACCCGACCAGATTATTTTAAGATCCGCGTGTCTTGACTTTTGTTTGCCGAATTTGTCCTTATTTCATTTCTTTTCTTTGGTCACTAAATTACTTTTTCTCAATGGTATTTTATATAATATAATAGATGATTCTTGGTTAAAAACTCAAATAATAATATAGATGACCCAAGAAAATTACAGTAAATATATTTATGTATATAATTTGATTTTTCTAAATTATACCATACTTTAAGTAATTTATTTTACTAACTACATATACTTTCAAAAATCATAATTAAATTCTGATTACTCTAATATCATTATTCGATAAAATCAATTTAATATTTTAAAAGTCAGTCTATTTATAGGATTGGAACGGAAAATAGTAAGTATGAAATGAGAATGGATAATTTGGACAATAAAAATCACTATTCAAACGATTTTGATTAGAAAAAAAATAAGACAGAAATTTTGGATAATAGTAAGAAATCTAAAAGTTTGGTTATGTAAATTCAATTCTCACTAATTTAGATAAGGGTTGAATATATGACATATACGGATCCACTACAAGCATTCTATCTTAAAACTTACTCAATCTTTTATACTAAAAATTGTCAAATGGGTAATTATCTAAAAATAAACAGTTATGAGATATAAAATTTCTGATGATTATTTAAAAATAAACAATTATAGGACACAAAATTTCTGATAAATATGAAACAAGAAGGTTTTCCATTCTAAAATATATATATGCCTAGGTTATATACTTATATAATGAAATAATTTAAACTAAAAACCGAATCCAAATTCGATTTAATATCCCTAATCATACTGTTAGAAATATTTTGATTAATTTATAAAATATACACGCAACATCATTTAATATTTACAATTATATTATATTTTTAAAATAAATATCAAATAAATTTATTTTACAAATATAACCACGCACGTACGTGCGAATACATGCGGATCCCAATGTAGTACATGTTCTTGTTGAGCTCTGCCTTTCCATATTAATAAGTTACTTGCCAACAAAAAAATGAAAACAATACAACGTGAATCACGCTAGGAGTTAGTTAATATGTAATGTATACAAGAGGGCACTTCAAGTTTTCTAGGACGACAATGGACCCAATCTTTTATTAACATTTTCATTACAACCACACATCTTTCAGACAACATCTGTTTCAAATATATTGTACATGCATGCCGGTTTATGGTTTGGTTTTAGTTTTCCAGTTTTATAGAATATGAAACCATTGAAATACGGTTTCTTCGATTTACGGTTTTAATCGTAATTAATTTTGTTCGGTTTGGTGAGGTTTCCGTTTAAGTTTTGTGGATTATTTCATGATTATAAAAAAAATAATTAAAATCTCAAAATCAAGATATTGAGGTTATAATTGTATTTGTATTTGTAAAAAGTTAAAACTTAAAATCGAACAATTAAAAAATCAAAACTCAAAATCAAATCTGGTGAAAAATTTAAAAGGAATGGAAATCAAACTTAAAGATGTGACTTGCAAGAATAATTTGATGAAACTCTAGTAGAAAATTTTTTCTTAACGGATTTGGAATTCCCAATCCAAATCCAAATTTGGAAAAGCCTTCTAGGATTGTTGTGTATTTTTCGAGAGTTTTATAATTGAGAAACAAATATATTCTTGAGATAGAGGGGAAATGGGGATAGTGGATTCTCTGACGTTTTTTTTTTTTTTTTAAAAGTTTTTCCTATTATTTTACTGCTTTATTATTATTATTATTATTTTTCAGCTGCCGTTGCATTTTTAATTTTGTAATTTTTAATTGGATTTAAATTGAAAACCTTGGTCCAAAATCTGATTTTCAAAAAAGCTTCAATTTTTCGTTAATTTTGATTCATGATTCGATAATTACTTAATAGATCTATCATATTATGTTATTAAACAACAACAACAAAAAAACTAAAATGGTGAAAAAATCATGGAAGCGGCTATTACAATTTTTGCACAATGGTCGTTTATATTATTTAGCAGGTTCGAGCTATATGGATCGAAGAAAAAAAACCACTAAAAATACAAGATACCAAATGAACTAAGCAAACAATTATTTTGGTTTTTCTTAACAACTGAAACTAAATTAATAAGATGCCAAGAACCAAGCAACCAAATAAAATATGCAAAAAGCTACTTAATAAATCATAAACGATTAAATTCAAAATTAAACAAATGAATCTTAGATAGGACAGTTAACTCGGATACAATTAAATATGGAAAAAGCTAGCTAATGTTTATACAATTATTTTATTTACTCGTATCATTCCAAAAACTTGTTTGAAATTGTGGAGTAAAACGCGTCCTCACATTTTAAAAGACATCGTGCATCAATCGGATTCCTACCGACATAAATTAATAATACATGTTGGAAAAAATCAACTAGACTATAACGTGAATCAGTTACGTGATGGGGTTTAGGTCAATGGTCAACGGTCAACCAGATCCCATCGACCATCGCCTAGTTTCTATAAAAGTACATAATCAATCGCCGATGAACTGATCTTTCACAATGACAAACTTCGAAGACGATAATGGAGCCAAGCTCCACGTGGCAATGTTTCCATGGTTAGCCTTTGGACATATGGTTCCATACTTGGAGCTCTCTAAGCTCATGGTTCAAAAAGGTCACACCGTCTCTTTCATCTCCACTCCTCGTAACATTGATCGCCTCCTCCCACGGTTGCCGGCGAATCTCTCCTCCGCCATCAACTTTGTCAAGCTCCCATTTTCCGGCCACAACAAACTCCCGGAGGACGCTGAAGCCACCACCGACGTACCTTTCGATCTGATTCCTTATTTTAAAATAGCTTTCGACAGCTTACAAATTCCGATGACGAAGTTTCTTGAATCTTCGAAACCGGATTGGATTCTCCAAGATTTCGCGCCTTATTGGCTTCCTCCTATCTCTCGCCGCCTTGGAATCAAAACTGGATTCTTCAGCGCTTTTACCGGAGCTACTCTTGGGATTATGAAACCTCCGGGATTCGAAGAGTACCGTTCTTCGCCGGAGGATTTTCTTACTCCACCTAAGTGGGTTCCATTTGAAACTCAGGCAGCTTTCCGGTTATTCGAATGCCGGGTCATATTTAATGGATTCATGATGGAGCCCACCGAAGGGAATGTCCCCGACATCCATCGTTTTGGAGGCGTACTCGATGGTTGTGATGTCATTGCTGTACGGAGCTGTTACGAGTACGAAGCAGAGTGGTTAGGACTTCTACAAGATCTTCACCGGAAACCGGTTATACCGGTGGGAGTTTTACCTCCAAAAGAAGAAAATTTTGAAGATACCGACACGTGGCTATCTATCAAAAAGTGGTTGGATACACAAAAAGCGGGATCCGTGGTTTACGTAGCATTTGGTTCAGAAGCTAAACCGAGTCAAACAGAGATAAATGAGATTGCTCTTGGTTTAGAGCTTTCCGGTTTACCTTTCTTCTGGGTGTTAAAGACACAGCGTGGTCTGTGGGATACCGAACCGGTCGAGCTTCCCGAAGGATTCGAAGAGCGCACATCCGATAGAGGGATGGTGTGGAGAGGTTGGGTTGAGCAATTAAGAATATTGAGTCACGATTCGATTGGTTTAGTTCTGACTCATCCTGGCTGGGGAACGATAATCGAAGCTATCCGGTTTGGTAAACCGATGGCAATGCTGGTTTTTTTGTATGACCAAGGATTGAATGCAAGAGTGGTCGAGGAGAAGAAAATTGGATATATGATCCCTCGGGATGATTCGGAAGGTTTCTTTACTAGAGAAAGTGTTGCCAAATCTCTAAAACTGGTAATGGAAGATGACGAAGGTTTGGTTTATAGAGAGAACGTGAAAGATATGAAAAGAGTGTTTGGAGACATGGATAGGCAAGATCGTTATGTTGATTCTTTCTTGGATTATCTTGTTGCTCATCGTTAACTTTGAGCATTGAGTCTTGATTTGTGAGAGAGTCAATGAATCGAATTTGATCAAGTGATGTAACGATGATCAAATGAATAATATGATGTTTTGAAATGGTCTAGTTTTATAATGACACCCAAAAATAAAAGTGTTAAATTAGTTAATTTTTACTTGATAACTGTCCCAAAAGTCTTTATTTTATTTTGCTAAATGGTTAATTTTCAACACATTTCATTCCAAATATGTCTTGGTTTAACGAAAATGAACATTATGAAAAATGAATTTTGAACACATAAACATTGGAATGTCAGAGGAAGTTGGCAATCTTGAACTTAAACTCAGCCAACAAATCGTTGATGCTAATCTCCGGCAAGTTTTTACGGCCTAGAGGATCATGGTTTACTCACACAATAACCTTGGTTAATTTGTAAACTTAGTAAATAATAATAAACCATTTAACCTTCCAATTCACTGCTTGTATCAATACCCCGCTGTCCAAAATTCACCTTGTCCACAAGGTGAGATCAGAAAAGGATATTGTATCCGCTTTCAAAATGAAATGAAATATATTGATGATAAAAGTGGAATTACAAGGATCTTGAGGAATTTGATAATGGAGCTCCTCCCACTCCCCCTTAAGATTCACCACAAAATGGTAGATACCTTTCTCTGTCACTCTCTTCCAGAATATATAGACATATACTAAAGAGATAACCTAGATTAATCATGATTTACTCTCACAATAACCTTGGTTAATTAGTAACCTTAGTAAATAGTAATAACTTTTTAACCCTCTAAGTCACTTGCTTCTGAGCTTGCATCCCATCACCATCCCAAGTTGAGTTATAGACACTTCCCTGTTCTGCAATTGAAGTTTCTCTTGACACTGTTTCTTGTGATTGTTCTTAAGCTTCTCCAGATTACGAAATCTTTTCTCCTTGCTCTCATTATCCATTGCCAGAATGTCATATGCCTCAGGTCTTCTCTTGTTTTGCCTACCACTCACAGTAATTTCTGGGAATCTGCCATGGCTGCATTTCAAGTATCCTGCAACCCAGAAAACCAATGCTTTTGCATACAAAGTCTCATTGCTAAATGAATCCAACTGTTGCAGTAAGTGGAGGTCCCAGCACCAAAACAAATCACTAACTTGACATTTTTCCTAGGGATGCTCATCAATTTTCTCCACTGAAACTCATTAGTGCTTGGATGTTTCCTTTCCCGCCAGAAGTTTCTTGCCGCTGTCTCATCTTTGCTCCAATCAGGGGCGGTTGATAGGGAGTGCAAATGGAGCATTTTCCAGGGCCCAAATTTTTTTGAATCATTTTTCGGTTCAATTAGGGTCCAAATTTTTTTTTAAAAAATTTAGTATAGAAAAAAGGACAAAATTTTTTGATTGGCACAGGGCCTCCAAATTTATTGGACTGCCCCAGGCTCCAATGTTCATTGTTCCATAATACTCGTACAGTTAATATACCCTTTGTTTTTCCTCGTTTAGTTGTGTCATCATAGATGATTTGATTAGAAGCTATCAGAAGAGAAGCAAAAACTTTCCTGCATACAGTTGTGGTTAGCCTTCGGTTACTCCTTTTTCCTTTCTTCTTCCTTTGTGTAGATTGTAGCAGGAACTCCCTGTTGGCCAGATGACAAAAACTTGACAACCACACTTTATAGAACACTTTACCATGCCCTTCCTTCTTTACAACGCAAGTCTTTCTTTTCCTATGCTTCTTTCTAGACTTTGGTATCTTCAAGAACTGATACTTCTTAACTGTGATAAACCACCATAACAGTTTTACATAGACCACTACTTGGACGCAATTGGGCTTTATAAATTCTCTATTAAGCTTCAGCCTTGTTCTCTTCTTCATTATGAAAACATGGTCAACAAAAACTCACTTCTTGTGAACAGTTAAGAATATCACTACTCTCTTCTTGTGCTTATGTCGAAACTTGTGTTTCTTTCTGCTAGTCCACCGAAGCTCTAAACTTGTGGATTCATGATGGAGCCCACTGAAGGGAATGTCCCCGACATCCACCGCTTCGAGGCGTACTCGACGGTTGTGATGTCATCGCTGTACGGAGCTGTTACGAGTACGAAGGAGAGTGATCAAATGAATAATATGACGTTTTGAAATGGTCTAGTTTTATAATGACACCCAAAAATAAAAGTGTTAAATTAATTAATTTTTATTTGATAACTGTTCCAAACGTCTATATTATATTTTGCTAAATGGTTAATTCTCAACACATTTCATTCCAAATATGTCTTGGTTTAACAAAAAAATGAACGTTATAAAAACGAATAAATTCATCATCAACAGAAAAATGAATTTTGAACACATAAACATTGGAATCTCAGAGGAAGTTGGCAATCTTGAACTTAAAATCATCCAACAAATCGTTGATGCTCATCTCCGGCAAGTCTTTACGGCCTGGAGGATCATCTCTAAGCTGAACAGTCACCTGAAAAATTTTCAGTCACAAAAAAAAAAAAAAAAAGATTAATCAATGTCTAAGACTAAGATGCTCGATGGTCAAAGCAACATAGGAATCGTGAGTCAAAAGAAGGCTCATCTAACCTGTTTGGTTGTAGCCTCTTTGGGACCTACGACCAGTATGTAGTTGTACGGTGCAGCCCGAGCTTCTGCCACCTATACACACACAACAAAATCATCACACTCATAATACAACTAACTATGTATAATCTTTCTCTACCAAGAAAACACGAATTTATTTTATAGTGAAATAACTAGCCTAAGGTATAAGATTTGGTGATTTGAAGTTGTGGTCTACAAAAATATTTATGGCCTAATTTGTTTCACACAAACCTCACTTGTATATAACATATGGCTCAAAGACCTTGTCATTTGGAATAAAAACTAACCTTTATACTGATTTTTTTGTCACTTTCATCAACAACAACATAGTAGCCAGCTTCATGAATTTGTTTTTTTACCTGTTGTAATATATACGCGCAAACGAAAACAAAAACGACAAGAGATTAGACATTTCAAGAATTGCAAGTGTGAGTTCATTCATAAAATAAAGAATGTAAGAGGAACCTCTTGTGCATAGGTACAATAATCTTTTGATATAGAGCAAACTATGGCTTGGCGCGGACTGAGCCAGAAGGGCCATTTTCCTTTGTAATGCTCGAACAATATTGCAAACATACGCTCAACAGATCCCAACACTGCTCTATGTATCATCACAGGTCTCTCCCTCTTTCGTTTCTCCTTAGCTGAGTATTCCAGTTGAAAATCAAGCTGATACGAAAGCGAACAAACTCTTATAGCAAGAGAGAAAGAGAAAAAAGGAAAAAAAAAGAAAAAGAGTTTGTGAGCCAAACCTGTACTGAAATTTTCTTTTCATTGCATCAGAAACTGTTATGTCTATCTTTGGGCCGTAAAATGCGCCGTCTCCTTTGTTCAACTACAGAAAACATCACAACTTTAGAATGAATAATAAACTTTGAGTAGAAGAAACATCAGAAGTAGTATACATACAAGGAATGGTTTTCCAAATTCTTTGAGCGAATTTTTAAGTGCTTCTTCAGCTTTATCCCATGTTTCCAAATCTCCAAGGTACTTCTCTGGCCTCTGAAATTGAAAATAACATATCTAAGATCATATCGCACAAAGTGTATCAGATTTGGTAGAAGAAATCTGAAAATATCATACCGTTGAAAGCTTTAGCTCATAGGTAAAACCAAATATTTTGTAAGCATAGTCAATGAAATCCAACACATGCTTCACTTCTTCTCCAATCTGCAAATAGATAAAAGAATATTTCTAACAAGAAGCTATGAAGGATTAGGAGCTCCAACGTTGCTATATAAGAAACAAATATCAACAAACCTGATCCACTCTACAGAATATGTGTGCATCATCCTGAAAACAAGTATGATGATGTTACTTTGACAACATTTGAATCACAAGAAAAGTCCAAAAAGATGCAAAAATACTTGTGCGAACTGTCGAACGCGGGTCATTCCACTAAGTGCTCCACTTGCCTTGTTTCTATGTAACACTCCAAAATCAGCCATTCTAATGGGTAATTCTACATTCCATACCGTAAAAGAATGTCGTCAACAAAGATAAAGGATAATACTTTACAAATCCATTAAGTTACAAGGAACAAATTCTTAGATCTGTTTTTAAACTGCACTAAGGAAACAGAGCCCAAACCTTTATATGAGCGACCTTCTAGTTGGAACATCAAGCAATGACCAGGGCAATTCATAGGTTTAATCCCAAATTCTTGTTTCTCAATCTACACAAAACGAAGAATAAAGAAAGTAATTTCATTTCACTTGACCTATATATAATTAGCAATCTTGGAAGCTATAGTAACAAAATCAAGAAGACTATGCTAAGCTTACATCTAATGTAAACATATTTTCCTTGTATTTTGCAGCATTCCAGATATTTTCCAGAGATCCATATTTGAATCTATCTGGTGACCCTACCTGCCCAAACTCAAGGGTACAAAATTTAGCAACATTTCCTCATCTACTCTCTCAATCAAAGTATATTAAATAGTAAGAAAAAACAAAAACCTCGTCGTAACCCCTTTCGTAGTATTCTTTCTTAATGAACTCAATCAACTTGTTATATACACGTTTACCATGTTTAGGGAAGAACCAGCTCCCAGGACTGAAATTTTTACATATATTATTAGTTTCAAGAAACAAAAATGAAGAGGAACTAAACAAATGAACACAACATTGTATATATTAGCAATGTATAGAAACTGAGTGGGTGAGAATAGAATAGCTTTTGCTGTCTTCCCAGTACTCTGTGGTCATATTTCTTCGCTTCTTCTATAGACTTAACATAATCCTGCAACAGCAAAGACAATATAATACAAAGTCAGGACAAAGATTTTAAAGTTCTTTTTAACAAGTAAGCTCTCGCTTATCATCTGGATAAGATATACCATAAACTCTCTGTAAGCTCTCGCGTTTTCTGTCACCGCTCCAATAAGCTGATGAAGCCTGAGATAAACAAGAATAAGCTTGGTCAGCCACAAGAAAAATAAAATCAATGTTGTAGCTTTTTAGAGATATGAGTAGCAATTTCACCTTTAAACACTTGAAAGCTTTCACAAAGGAAGTGTTTGGTATATGTGGTCCACGACACAAATCAACCAAAAGTCCACATCTGTAGACTGTAATGGTCTTGTCTTCAGGCAAGTCGTTATTGATGATTTCAACTATATGATAAAAACAATTTGCAAAAGAAGTAAATATAATAGTTTTTGAAATACTAATAAGGATTAATCTAAAGAATGGTACTCATAGTCCTCTTCGTCGCCTAGTTTATCCTTATGAACTTTATCCCCACCAAAAATTTTCTCCATATCATCATCATCATCATCATCTTCATTAACCAACAATGTAGAAGTTGGTGGTGTATGAGATGCTTTGGGATTGAAATTGCTATTAATAACTTTTTTTCCAATCTACTTGAAGTTGCATAATCTCTAGTTGCTTAATTAGGTTCATCATCATCAAACATTAAATCATCATTTGAAGAATCTCCATCCATTTTCAATTATAATTAAATATATATAATTATTTACGTGTTTAATTTATCATTATATCACTATTAGGTAAATAAGATATTTCAAAGAACACATATATTTAATTTTTTCACCATAATCCACATGTCCCTCGCCATGATGCATATAGCTTCGGTTAAAACACCTTCAAAACGCACACTTTATAGATCTAGCCATGTTTCATCCTATGTATCTATTTTTCTCTCACCACGGAGCACCATGCGCCATGACATGCCACATGCGCGCTTTTTAAAACTAAGATACATATACATATTTTTTTTATTTTGCAAATAGATTAAAACAAAAACTAAAATCTTTTTTAAACAACCATTCAAGGTTTGTTTAAAAAAACTAAAAATCTACACCAAACTCAAAAACCAAAAAATCAAAAACTTAAAACTAAAAACCAAAAGTCAAAAACCTATTTTCAAAACTACAAGTCTACAAGCATTAATGTCCTTAATTTAATGCACCAAATTTTATCAAAAAAAAAAAATTATTATTGTTGGTTACATTTTCACTGGACTAATGACAACGCTGGAAAGACTGAGTCGCTGACAAACACTTAGCGATTGCGTTTGAAACGCTTAAATACAATCGCCGAAGTGAAAAATTCTAGATAATGAGACTCAATATTTAAAGATTTGTTCAATTTTCCTTCCGTTAACCTTTCCTTTTCTAAAACCACACCGATACAAATCTCTGCGAAAATCATGGTGATTAGAGAAATTCACTCGTTTCTCTCTGCAAAAATCAAATCGTGTTTTTAATTTTACTTATAAAGTCAAAATTAGTCTTAGCTTCTTTTTTTCTTTTGTCGTTCCCGCTTACTTCACCGTGACTTGTCTGGAAGAAAACACTGCTAAATTGCGCCGTCATGAATAACCGCCGTGGAGTAACCACCACCTTATCATCTCAAAATCGACGACCACAACGTCGTCCGGTGATCCACGTGTTACCAGATGAGGTAGCGTTACGAGTAGTCTGCCACGCGTCAGTCATCGGTGGCATTATCGGTTCGAACGGTTACGTTGTTTCAAAGCTCCGTCGTGAAACCGGAACCAACATTCATTGCGAGTCTCCGGTTAACGGCTCAGATCACTGGGTGGTTTTCATCGTCGGTTCAACATCGGTTAACAAAAGCATTCTATTGACTGATAGAGTCGGAGATTTCTCCGGCGGGGAACACGAAGATTGGGTGACGTGTGAGGTTTCTGATGCTCAGACGGCGTTAATTAGGGTTTTGGAGAGATCATGGGCGGTTTTAGCGGCGAAAGATGGCGGCGGAATCGTTGATGGTGATGATGAAGAAGCTTATTGTGGGATTTTGGCTGATCGGAATCAAATTGGTGCTGTTTTGGGATTAGGTGGGAAGAATGTTGAATGGATGCGGGGAAATTCTGGTGCCATGATTAGGGTTTTGCCTCCTCCGATTTGTGGTACTAACACTGATGAACTCATTCAGGTATCTTCTATGTTCTGTGAACTCAAAGTTTGGATTTTTATAATATTTTTTCTGAGTTTTTGAACAGTTGATAAATTTGTTTTGCTATTGTGTTTTGGTTTCGATTTTGTGAGATTACTGGAGATGTTTTGGCTGTGAAGAAGGCATTAGTTATGGTATCGACTTGTCTTCAAAATTGTCCACCTTTAAATGGCTATCCACCGCCGCTTTGTAGCAAACCTTATGAGTCAGCTATAGATGGAAACTCTGAGGATCCACATTCCGAGTTTTTCCCGAATCTTCGTTCTACTTCGTTGCCTGATGCTTCAGAAACTGCTGTGTCTTCGTATCGACACTTACCATCACCTTATGAAAAAAGAAACAGTTTTCAAGATTCGAAAGATACAGTGCGAAAGGTTGTGTACAAGATAATATGCACAAGTGTTGCAGCTGGAGGCATTATTGGGAAACAAGGAACTCTTATTAGAGCTTTGCAGAATGAAACAGGTGCTTCTATTTCTATTGGAGCTCCTTTAAAAGTATCTGGTGAACGAGTTGTTACCATTTCTGCTCGTGAGGTAAGATTTTATTCTCCTGCTACTCGATGTTATATGTTTATCCAAGTTTCTTTGAGAATATAACTATATTCGGTTTGTGTTTTTTTGTTTTTAGAACCTTGAGTCACGGTACTCTCATGCACAAAATGCTCTGGCTCTTGTCTTTGCAAGATCTATTGAGATTGATGCTGAGAAAGGTCTGATTCCAGGATTGCACAATGGCGCTTTAGTGAAAGCTAAGCTATTGGTACCATCACAGTTTGCTAATGGCTTAATTGGAGACAGAGGAGCAATCATAGCAACTGGTGCTGATGTACACATTCCAGTACGTGACCAGATTCTAGACTGTTTCTCAGAAAATGAAATGGTGTTTGAGGTAAGCCGTAATTGTGTGTTTTCTTGTAATCAGTAAAAGTCTTTTGCCTTTAGAAATGTGAAAGTTGCACCAATTAATCGAGATTTACTCCTTTTGACTCTCTGATTGTGTTTAGATTAAGGGAGAGTATAGTCATGTACAGAAGGCCTTGCCTCATGTTTCTTCTAAACTACGTGAAAACCTATTGCCAAAGGAAGTTCTTGAAGAAATGAGAGCTAGAGTTATAAATCCATATGAAAGCGCAGGAACTAGCCTGAAATATAATCGGCAACAATCACAACAAGTAAGTATGTTTATAATGTCCCGTAAGCTAGAGTTTAATTGTTTCCGTCTAATTCAACCAAAACCGCAGAACACAAGCAGAAGTGATTCTCTCTCGGTATCTGATAGTGATCAAGACGTGAAGATGGTGAGAAGCGGTGCAGAGCTAATGAAGTCACTCGATTATTTAATGCACACCGAGGTCCTTAAAGAAGTGGATGAAGTCAAAGGCTTTACACTTCCAGAAAGTTTGGTGGAGAATAACTTGACACAGGGAATGGAACAGCTTCAAATTTCTAGCAATGGAGATGCCTCTTCTTTACCACCAAGGTCTGTTCTTTCCAACAACAATGCATCCATTTTGTTAACATTGTGGAAATAAAACTGAGTATTTCTTGTGGTTTTTCTTTTTGAAGCAGAAGAAGTAATGGTGTATCTTTGAGAAACGTTAGCTTGGAGTTAGCAGTCGAGACAGATGCTCTTGTTTCACTCTATGGCAGAGATGGTACTGGTCTGGATAATCTACAACAGGTACCTAAAATCATACCTTCTCTTATTTTAGATGCTAGGCAAAAAGCAAATGAAGCTGATAGGTTTTTTGCAAACCAACAGATTTCAGGAGCAAGAGTGGATGTGAAGGATCCTACAGGAGTCGAAGCGACGGTCTTAATCTCTGGGAGTCCTGAGCAAACCCGCACAGCGATGTCTTTGATCTTGTCAATCCTTGCTGATCAATGATTGCGTTTTGCAGCAACGTTTAGTTATTTCGTTTTGTGTTAAACTACAGCCTTTTTTGTTAATGGTTTTGAAAACTAGCTGTTATTAGTGTCTTGTTTGATCTGCTTCTTCAAGCTTTGTATCTAGAAGAATACAAAATTGCAGTTACTCCAAAAGTAAGTTCAATAAGATCTTTCATCATCAAATTCAAATTTTCCATAAGTTATATATCTCTCCTATCCTAATCGTAATTACGATAATTCATTTCAAAGAAATGCAATGTCAGACTCTATAAACACGCTAATTAACCCAACGGTAAAATGCTTAAAAGTTAACCAGTCCAAGTCATACCAATACCGATTTACGTTATCATTTGATCGGTGTGAACTCTGAGCTTCTCGGTTTAGGTTTAAGTTAATACGGACGCTGGCCCACTATTTTAAAAAAATTGAGGCCCATATACAAAACTTTACGGGGTTCATCGTTAAGTAACGGTACACTTAGAAAATCTCAACGGTCGTCTCAGAGATTCAAATTTTTGACGACAAAAAAAAAAAAAAAAATTCAAATTTTAAAAACGAAACCCGGAAAGGGAAAAAAATCAAATATTCCTCTTCCGGTCACGCCCTTCCTCTCTCTCTCTCTCTCTCTCTCTCTGTCTTTCTTTGCATTAAGCCTTTCAATTTCTTTATTTACGAGAAAAGATAAACAAATTTCTCTTGGATTTTTTTTTCTTGGGCTTCGATTTCACAATGGAAGATGTTCAGATCGACGCTACAGTTCCGGTGGATCCAATAGTCACGGCACCTAGTTCACCGGAGATTGCTAATTACGAATTCGTTAGTGATGCAACAGTGAAATTAGAGATCGGAGATACTTCCCTGGATGACTGTGACGATTCTTTCGGCGATTCCATGGTTTGTGATCCGAATTCAAGACTGGTTCCTACTGGTTTCACAAAACCTAATAGCACAGGTTCGTGCTTCTCACTTTATTTTCGGGGTTTGGATCTGATGCTTTTACCCAATTACTTGTTAAACCCTAGGGTTCTCTTTTCGCATAATTTCCACAGATTCTAGCCTTATATGACTGTAAATCGCGCAAATGTTGGAAATATTCCGCTTTTGTTCTATTTGACATTACAAAATGAAGATTCGTCCTCCAATAAGCTTAATTTAGAGAGATAGAAGATGCATTTGATCTGGTTATAACGAAAAGAATTAGGTTTCTCTAGTAACTCCACAAACTTGAATGTGTAAATTGAGGCATTGTTATTGTTATTGGTGTTAGCAGATGAGACCATTATGTTCATAAATGCTGGAGGAGATGATTCAAAGTTAGATTCTGAATTAAGTATCCTCAGAGATACTTATTTCCAAGGAGGGGATGTGCTGAGAACTGAAGAGTCTATAGTTGAAGCAGGAGACTATCCATTCATTTACCAATCAGCACGTGTAGGGAACTTTTGCTATCGGTTAAACAATCTTATTCCGGGAGAGTACTTCATCGATTTTCATTTTGCTGAGATTATTAATACCAATGGACCTAAAGGGATAAGGGTGTTCAATGTCTATGTCCAAGATGAGAAGGTAAGTAGATCAACTGAAGATGGTGTTATTCATCTAGTTATGAATAAGAGTTTTGCGTAAATGCTGAAACAAGTGTTTTTGTTATGTTCAGGTGTTAGCTGAATTCGATATCTTCTCGGTTGTTGGCGCAAACAGGCCACTCTTGTTGGTTGACTTGAGGGTTGTGGTAATGGATGACGGATTGATTAGGGTAAGGTTTGAAGGGATTAATGGAAGTCCAGTGGTTTGTGGGATTTTTCTGAGGAAAGCACCACAGGTTTCAGGTAATGAATTCTCTTCTCTTGTGCTTTGTTTTTTATAAGATTTTAACTTATTAAGGGAATCCCAAATATTATGTTTCTAACTCATTCATTGCATTGCTTTTACAGTTCCTAGAACATCACAAGATTATATTAAGTGTGAGAATTGTGCTACGGAAATAGAGATTTCCCCCACTCGGGTACTGTTTAACTAGCCTGCTGGCTCTTACTTCCTTAAAATATAAGCGTTATGGATTACCTGGGTTTCTTCTTCTTATATTGATATTTGAGCAGAAGAGGCTTATGCGAGCCAAAGCTCATGACAAGTATGAGAAGAAGATAGAAGAGCTTTCTCAACGATACCAACATAAGACAAATGAGTGCCATGAAGCATGGATGTCATTGACCTCTGCCAACGAGCAACTAGAGAAAGTGATGATGGAACTTGACAATAAGATGTACGAGGCACGCTCTCTAGGTAATGCAGAACTTGACATATGGGTGAAAGTGGGAGAATTCTCATTATTGTCAATCCAAATTTGTTACTCTTATATCTATTTTTGGGACGGAGGTTTTCTTGCTTTTAATTCGGTGCTTACTTGAAATAGACCAAACTGTGGCAACCCAAGCTGATTGTTTGAAGAGTATCACTAGTAAGTATGAAGATGACAAGAGACATTGGGCCAATGCAATTGTTACTTTACAGGAAAAAATAGAGGTAGCTGGGTATTTCCTCAAGCACTGTTGTATCACAGCCTCTCTGCAAGATACATGTTTTTCAAAGATTTTTTTTTTTGAAATTTATAAAACTGTTGCTATGCAGATAATGAAAAGGGAACAATCTCAGCTATCACAGGAAGCACACCAATGCGTGGAAGGGATTCCCGAACTGTACAAAATGGTTGATGGAGTTCAGGCACTCGGTGAGTTTACCGCCACTTATTTAGTTCTGAAGATGGGTTTACAAGGCAATTGGATGAAATAATACTAAATCAATTCGTAATAACAGTTTCACAGTGTGAGGATCTTAAGCAGAAGTACAGCGAAGAGCAAGCGAAGCGAAAGGAGCTGTATAACTATATACAAGAGACTAAAGGCAAGTCAATCTGATCTTTACATGATGATTTGCTTTAGTTTCTTTACATCAAACTTAAATAATTTACTGACAGCATCCCTTGTATGATATATCAGGCAATATTAGGGTATTTTGTCGTTGCCGCCCTTTGAATAAGGAGGAGACGTCAACTAAATGTGCCACAATTGTTGACTTTGATGGAGCAAAAGATGGAGAGCTTGGTGTTATTACAGGAAATAATTCCAAGAAAAGTTTTAAGTTTGACAGAGTTTATACACCAAAAGATGGTCAAGGTAGTGTGACATGTCATGGTCAAGTTAGATAATCAAGTATTAAGTATAAATAAAACTAATCATTAACAAAGTTTCTTTTTTGATCTTGCAGTTGATGTCTTTGCCGATGCTTCTCCTATGGTTGTTTCAGTGCTAGACGGTTACAATGTTTGCATTTTTGCATATGGGCAAACAGGAACAGGAAAGACGTTTACAATGGAAGGTACGCCACAGAACAGGGGTGTCAACTATAGAACCGTCGAGCAATTATTTGAAGTTGCTAGAGAAAGGAGAGAGACAATTTCATATAACATATCGGTTAGTGTCCTTGAGGTGTACAATGAACAGATAAGAGACTTGTTGTCAACATCACCGGCATCAAAGAAGTAAGATTTCTCTACCTAATTAAATCCTAAACATTCTACGGAGCTTGATCTAAATCTTTTTGGATTTTGCTATCAAGGTTGGAGATAAAACAATCCTCTGAGGGGTACCATCATGTTCCTGGATTAGTAGAAGCAAAAGTGGAAAATACAAATGAAGTGTGGAATGTGCTTCAGGCTGGGAGCAATGCAAGATCTGTTGGATCCAATAATGTGAATGAGCATAGCAGCCGCTCTCACTGGTATCCCGAGATATATGCCTCTCTCACTATGTTGTTGTTTGAATGTTTGGCTTTCTCACATTTCATGTTACACTATGAGGGTTATTTAATATAGTAAATTATCTCTGCAGCATGCTCTCTATAATGGTTAAAGCAAAGAACCTGATGAATGGTGATTGCACAAAAAGCAAGCTTTGGCTCGTAGATTTAGCCGGAAGTGAGAGGTTGGCAAAGACTGACGTGCAAGGTGACCGTCTGAAGGAGGCACAGAACATCAATAGGTCACTTTCAGCTCTCGGGGATGTGATCTATGCATTGGCAACAAAGAGTAGTCACATTCCATACAGGTTAGTCTAATCATTTGCATAATTCTCTCCCCATCTCTCTAAAGATCTTTATACCTTGACTGCTTTAACACTTTCCAACTATTAACTACTAGGAACTCTAAACTAACACATTTGCTTCAAGACTCATTGGGTAAGAATCTTCATGACCTTTTTCTTAAGGTTTAATCCATTGTTACACTGTGCGTTTGGTAAACTGGTGTGTATGTGCAAATGATGCAGGAGGTGACTCAAAGACTTTGATGTTCGTGCAAATCAGTCCCTCTGAGCATGATGTGAGTGAAACTCTAAGCTCACTGAACTTTGCAACTCGTGTAAGAGGGGTTGAGTTGGGTCCTGCGAGGAAGCAAGTTGATACTGGCGAGATTCAGAAGATGAAAGCAATGGTATCACTTCTGCAACTTTTTTCTTTTTCTTCCTGGATTTGCTTGTTTGGATTGTGTTATAGCTTTCCCTTCGTATATCACTTTTGAAGGTAGAGAAAGCAAGGCAAGAAAGCCGATCCAAAGATGAATCGATAAAGAAACTGGAAGAGAACATACAGAACCTGGAAGGTAAGAATAAAGGAAGAGACCACTCATACAGAAGTCTCCAGGAAAAGAACAAAGATCTTGAAAGCCAGCTTGATTCACTACATAACCAATCAGAAAAACAAAACGCACAGCTTCAAGAAAGACTAAAGAGCAGAGATGAGATTTGTAGTAATCTCCAGCAAAAGGTTTTTTTCTCTTTTTTTATTTATGCTTGAAATTTGCTCTATCACCATTATATGACTAACAGAAACCTGTTTTCGGTTAAAGGTCAAGGAGCTAGAATGTAAGCTCCGGGAGAGACACCAATCAGACTCTGCAGCGTACAACCAAAAGGTTTTCCTGAGATCAATTCGAATGTTACATAAATCTCATACTGTTTTGTTGAGAGTTACCAAACTTCCTAAAATGTCTGCAGGTTAAGGATCTTGAGAATAAGTTGAAAGAATCTGAAAGTAACTCCCTTGTGTGGCAACAAAAGGTTAAGGAATTTGAGAATAAATTGAAAGAGTCTGAAGGCAACTCTCTCGTATGGCAACAGAAGGTTAGAGAGGAGTGATTCAATCTCAATTTTTGCATCTTTTTATAAGTAATCTCTCACCATTTTGCTCAACTATCCAATTTTGTTTCCCAGATTAAAGATTTGGAGATAAAACATAAAGAGGAGCAAATCCAAGAAGCAGTGTTACTACGTCAGAAGGTTAGTTTCATGGATTGTTGTAGGATTTTCGAGCTTTTGAATTCCCAATATCACTAGATGGATTGAAAAAATTTGGTGTTTCTACAGATTAAAGAACTTGAAATGAGGCTAAAGGAGCAAGAGCAGCATATACAACAAATGGCAACAACTAGAGAATTCCCTGATGTTGCAAATGCTACACCTAATGAAGTCAAAACTTGCTTCAAAGACGATAACTTTGGCAATGAGAATATGGAATCCAACTACAACATCCTGAGAACATCAAACCGTCTCAAGACTAGAAGATACGATTCTTTAAATCTCAATGAGATGAGTAGAAAGAAGAGGGCCTCGAGAAGTGGAGAAACAGAGAACAATGGTAATGATCCTCAAATGAAGGAGAAACGGATCAGGAAATCAGACCCACCAAAAGTAATAGCCAGAGTAATCAGACCAACAAGACCAGTTTCTGGTTCATCAAACCATGTCCCTGTGGCTCAGAAGAGGGTTATTAACAGAGAACAACAACAAGAAGTTCCGGTCGGGAAAGAAAGAGACTCCAAGAAAAAGATTTGGTCAAGATGAATAAGTATTAGCTAAATATAATAGAGAAACTCTATAATATCTCTTGTGATTCTCTATATGGTTACATGATTTACATTTTACATTGATGGTAATGTAATGTAACAATAACATTACGTGGTCAATGCGTGGTTACATAAGTAAACTAGTGTGTATGTGCAAATGATTCAATAAATGATGCAGGCGACTCAAAAACTCTGGTGTTTGTGCTAATTAGTTCACTTAGGCTTCGAATGGTAGTTGCGGACGGGGTGAATTAAACCATCCTATTTCGGACGGTCCACAGTCCAATATGGTCTTAATGTATTTCTTTGTAAAAGTGGACCGCAGTTGGTGCGCAGCAGTCTTCTTTTTACTTTTTCTATCCGTAGCACTATGTACTATAACTTGTAAGGTAAAAAAAAATGGTATACTCCGCAAATAGTTTTGTCCACCATGTCCGCCGCATCTATTCGAAGCCTTAAGCCTTAGAGTCTCACTCACAAGTCACATCATGCTAAGGACTGATTTTCATCAACATCCCTCTTTGAGTTGCCTCCTGCAGCATTTGCACATTACACAATAGTTTGTTGCGGGGGATGTGCAAAATCGCTCACTCCACATGCATGTAAACATTGGTTTCATTCTTCTACTAAACTAAAATGCATAAGTTTGAGTTAAAAAAAAAATACCTTAAAATGCATAAGTTATAATATATACATTAATACATCCCGTCTTATTATATTCACATCCCTTGATATATATATTACATTCGAATAAATAAAACCAACCCTAGGAAAAGAAAAATTAAATTAAATTTCCCTCTACAATAAATTATTTTCACTCATTCTACAACTTTTTCAAGTTCTAGAAGGACTTTCAAGACGTATATAATCATACATAACACCTTGAAACGGTCCTATACTTCTCGTTTGAGTTAAATATATCGTATTATCACCAACACTTAATAAATTTCCAGCGACACCAATACTATATAATCTATATAACCCATGAATTCCATGTCTCGCAATGGCATTGTCTTTTCCGATTAAACCGGTCGTGAAAATATGATCGGATTTCGGATCGTTGATCCGAATTCGTAGTTCGGAATCAGCTGCTGATGCTAGAGCTATTCGAAGTGTGTATACTCCGATCTGGTTCACGTTTTTGAGGTTAAATATGATTTGCCATGTTGTTGGTTGGTATGTATTGTTTCCAACGTTTCTATATGATTAAAATAGTAAAGATAGTTTGTTAAATAATTTAACAGAAGCATGAAAATAGAAGAAATATATATATTTATGCATGTATGTATTTTCTTACCTGGTGACATGTGCAAAGAACCAATCTCTTCTATAATCACTTACTCCGATTGTGTAGATAAGATCGTTTTCAGGGTACAAATCTGCGTAACGATCCCATAATCCATATTGCCTAAATCTGCAAATAGTTTAAATTTATTGATTATGTTGAATGTTCTTATAATTAGGAGTGTTGAATTGGCTCAAATTGAAACCAAAAAATCAACCAACTAAATTTTAATTAAAAGCATGCAAATATCCCCTCTTGTTTTCTATATTCGAATTTTTTTATAAAACAACCAAACCAAAAAATAAAACCCATGAATAATCTAAGTTAATTTTACATCCTATGGGTACTTGTTTCACAATAAAATTTCAAAAAAGTCCCTTTCTTGAAATTTTCCCAATCTTATATTCATTAGAAACCAAACCATAACCAATATCAAAACTAAAAATCAAATCAAACTGAATGGAATCAGCCAAGATTTTTTTTTTATTAACCAAAAAATCAAATTAAAAAATAATTGGAAATATGAATTCCTACTTATACGTAAATATAGTAAAAATAGTTTTACATGAGAAGATTATATATATACTTGTAGAGTACTAACCTGTCTTGAAGTGGGTTAACATAAAGCTTATTCATAAGTGTAGGGTAAGGATCTGGTATATAAAATTCTCCGGCAGTTCGATCCGGTACACCGATTTCCCACAATGTTGGACCATTTCTCGGCGGCTCATACACTATGGGCCCTACATTCATCATGCTACCTACACACCAAAATGAATATAAACATAAACACAAACTAATAATCGGCACTTAAACCAAAGAGCATGATTCTCTTAGTCATGATACAAAACGTTATAGTTGTATACATAAAATCAAACAAAAACTATACCTATAATAAATTGATTCGATGTCACTTATTTATATCAATATTTTTCAAAAAATAAAATTGAATATATAGTGAAATGTGAGACGACCAAGCATGCTTTTCTAGCCATAGCTGTGATCAAACTAGGCTTATAATGGATAATTATATGTAGTATATGTGCGTATATATTTACCTGGCGTGATGGTAATGTTTTGGTCATATTTATAGTCACCAATAAAACCAAAACCCCATGCGTATAGACTATAATTGCCTGCCCTCACATTCTCTATGACGAAACTCCCTTTTCTGTCAGCTCTCGTCCAAAATTGATACCCCTTTTGTCCCAAGAAAATAAAAAATTAATGTACACTAACAATAACCATAAAACAGTATATAAATTATGATTATTATTATTATTACAATACCTTGGATTCGGTTTGCCATGAGCCGGCTTCTCCAAATGGTGCTAAACCAACAAAAGCAAATTTTCCATATATATTTAACCTTGACATGTAACTACAAGATTATATGATCCAAAGAAAAATAAGATTAAAAAAATGGTAAAAGTAAATAATCTAGAAGTTATATTTGACAAGAATCAAGGACTTATATTAATTAAAGAGAGAAAATAAAGGATATTTATTAACCTGTCTTTGACAAAGAATTGACCTTGGATTGTTCCTCTTTGATGGCTAAGAGGGTAATCTTCTGAATTTACAAAGTCATAAGGCCAGTTTCTGACCTCTGAAGCCATCTGCGACAATTAGTAACCATTTTATATAAATAAAAATCTAAGTTTTCAAAAAAAAAAGAAAAAGAAGTTAATATAATCATATCTATTTATATTGAAATGAAAACGAGGAAATAACCTTTTGTTTAGCATCTCTCCAGAGACGAAGAGTGGAATCTTTGGGAGAGACAGAGTTGAGATAAGCAAAGACAGGACCAAAAACTTTCTTCCATGGCTCTCCATTTCGATAATCCATTCTCATCTCTTTTCCCGCGTAATGCGTGCTAGTAAACATCTTCAAAAACACAATTATTTTAAGGAAACAACATTGTTATAATTACCAGTTTCAAATAAACATTTGTATGATGCTACAAACAAGAACATTTAGTCATCAAACGATATAGCTAATGTTATAAAAATGAGACATATAAGCGAACCGGATCACGTGATTAACAAGCAACGAAGTTTTGAACGTTGAGGATAGCAATAAAAAACCTAATTATTTATCATGATTTCTAATTTAAGTTCTAATATGATATAAATGCATGGACTCACGGAGAGAGTGATGGGTCCGGCATGAGAGGTGAGGTCTTGCTTGATGGGCCCACCAAGACGGAACTCGTCGCTAGGAGTTATCATCCAAAACCCAACCGGTGGGTTCGAAGAGATCCAACCATGCACATTATTGTCTTTGTCTTCCATTGAGTACATATACTTATCGTCTACCTACGTCACATCAAATCACTTCCCTCATCTTAGTATGTATTCATACTTTTGAATGAACTCATCGAAATTTATCAAGAAACATATAAACCATTTCCATTACTAAAAAAAAAACCATATAAACCATCCATTCCCGACCGGTTCTTCAATGTCGTGGTTTTTAAGGTGTTGTATAACTAAATTCTAGTTTTAAATTAGTAATTATCAGAAAGATAATTTCCGATTTAACGAAATATCGTGTATATATAATGGTCTAGGTCTATTATTTGTGTAAATTTTGTGGAATATGAAGTTTATATAGTTTAATGGTTTATAATATACAAGATTTTCGTCGTGTCATAAGTTACTATTTGAATCCAAAAATATTCATGTGAGTTGCGGTCGGTAAAATGTTTTTTTAGTATGTTATAAGGTTAAAAAAGTATAAAATAAGATTTAAGTACTACTTTTTGTAAACTTCCAAATTAATGATATCTAAAAATATAAATACGCAAAATCAAAACACTATATTTTTCTAAATAAAAGTAGACATTTATGTACGATGATTGTTTTGGAATGATATAATATAAAGTTTTTAGTTTTCAATTTAAATATTCGACTAATTATTGGAAAAAAATTCATGACTAATTTTAGTTTTATTCGTGTCAAATTGAAATGAATGGTGTAGATGCAATGTATTATATAAGGAGTATAAAAGTAGGTGTATATATACCTCTCCTTTGAACATAGGGTTCTCTGGATTTGTAAAAAGAACAGCTTCTTTGTAAGCTAATTGCTTAGCATTATCTCGATCCGCCATCGATGGCATGCTTCTCTGCCGATCATCAGATATCGCCATGAAATCAAATCTGAAATTTGCATCCAAAAAATTTCACTAAATGAACAGTTTAAATTGGCATTTAAGTATAGAGATTACTAGTAAAATGGTTACTTTTGGGGGTTGAGCTTGAAGACGATCCTGATTTGGTCCATGTCCACATCGGGCCAACCTTCTAACCTCTCCAATATACCGTACATGTATATTCCGGAGACACCACTTCGAATAATATATCTTTAAGAAAATTTACATTTCACTACAATTATTTACTTTGGAGGTCATATATAGTTACATAAATATTTAAAATATCTCTTAACAATAATCGACGTACCTTTTATCTACGTTTAAGGGGACCAAGGAGCCACGTTTGGAGAGAGTCCACGTTCTTGTAAATGAAATTTCAACTTGTTCTTCGTTCTGAGTTATGATTTCAAATTTAGTTCCTTCTAATCTACGAACCACACACAAAAAATGTAAAAAGGTTCTAAAAATGGCTGTGATAAATTATGATATTTTAACAAAATAAGACAACAAGAGTTTTTGAAAACTCACTTGTCAATTTCCAATTTCTTTTCTGGTTCATACCAGGCTACGTCCCAATACCTATTTCCATAACAATTTATCCCAAAAATTGGATGTTATTAAAAAATGTATGCATTGTTTATAAGAAATATTTTTATAAATTCAATGTTAAAAGAATCTTACCCGCGATCATCAATTTCCTCGTCCAACACATTATCAATGCCTTTGTATTTGATTCCAGTTATTAAGCCTTGTGGACTCGAGAAAGTAACTTGAATAATACCATTATCAACTACCACCTTAAAACCAACAAAATTCTTATTATATTGTAAAAAACAAAAATCTATAATAAGAAGATTTCATTATTTCTTACCTTGTCATGACTAACTCTACTTAGCTGAACTGTTAGTGCAGCTGGTATGTTTTGTCCAGGCTTTGTGATGTTAAGTTTGTTTCTGTAGTTAAAAAATTGAAGCAAAAAGATAAATTATTTTTGATTATATCATGTGTTTGATTCATTCTCTTAGTCAATATAAAATAATATTAAAAGTATTTAAAGAGATAAGAAAATTCAAGTAACTTTTTGACATTAGAAATAAATTTGCCAATTTATATGATCTGAAAACAACTTAGTTGACCTTTTAGTTCAATTTTAAAAGCTTCAACTATGGTGGTTTTTAACCCAAAAACTATAGTGGTTAATTGGTTATAATATGGTACGAACTCCACCTGAATATGAACGGTCAACATTAGTTGAAGAGTGTTGAAGACGAAAAGAATAATTCCAATAAGGGGAACAAAAATATCCATCATGTTATTAAAAGGCATAAAGTTCCCCATAAAGAACATATTTGTTATATAAATAAATAAGTATATATATTATTGAAAGAAACGTCAAATATATTTGTATTCTGTGTGAGAGCAGAGAAGAAGACAGGTAGTTAAAAAAAAAGATATGTAGGTTTAGAGCCGAAAGGTGGAAAAGCAATCCAATATTTTTCTAAGGTGTGTGATTAAAAATAAAAAAGACACGAAATGTTGAATAAAATAAATAAGACCAAATCCTTAAACAAATATTCTTTGTTTTTTTTTGTTTTGTTGTTTAACGTCTATAGTAGTAACTTTTTTGACACACTTCTCGTCTTTAGATACTTTTACGTTATAAAATTTGTATGTGTGTTATATGTATTGTAGATATAAACGCAAATTAAAGAAAGTAATCAACCATTGCCAATTTGTCTTACCAACGAAACTTCAATTATGTTTTATGTAAACGATTAATTATACTACTAGTCAAGGAAACCAAAACGAACGAAAACAGTAAAATATAACGTAAAGAATTATATAAGTCTTTTTCTTTTTTTGTTAAATATATAAGTCTTTTTTCCATACCGATTACCTAAGAAGTTAATACAGAAATGGAATCAAGGAAACCTTTTGCTTTCTCTTTAATGTTTCTTTATTGGGTATTAGCTAAAATTAAGGTTAAACATTTCTTATTTGAACTACATATTTTTTTTTTATAAATATCCAATTTCTTCATGAACTTAAAAAAAGACAGGTGAAATATTACAAAACAGTACACCAGATTCTGATGAAAAAAAGTTAAGAACCTCTATTTGTCTCTGTCAGTAAGTTTGACATGTGAACTTGGAAATTAAAAGCTTGTGATTATTTTTTGCATTGAAAACAAAATAAGGTAAAATCTAGATGGGTCAAGAAAAAAACCGACCCGACACAAACAGGGTTTTTTGTTTTTTTGATAACGACACAAACAGAGTTGGGTTAAGAGAAAACATACTGCGATTTCTGAGAATGCACACTTTGAAGAAGAAGAAGAAGATGGAGAAGAAGAACTTGGACGATGACCCGATCCAACTTATTTTCCGGAGCTCCGACTTTCATCTCAGCCACAATTTTCTAAACTTCCGACATAGAAACCAAAGTTAAGGCAGAGATACGTATTTAAAAGGGTCACACAAATACATGTTTTTGTATATATAATAGACAAAGATTTAAGGAATTTTTTTAAAAGATTAACTTAAAATGGGTGAAATTAAAAAACATGTAAGTACCTTTTAGATTTTCTTCTGAGTTAGGTTTCTTGGGAAGATAAAATTTTGAGGAATGCAGAAGAAGAAGAAGAAGAAAGAAAGGCTTTTCCTATGAAGAAGGTAATCTCTCTCTTTTTTCTAAAATTCACTGATTATTCTTTTTTACTTCTCACAATAATCATAGGATTAGAATCTTAAGTAGCTTTATAAATCTTGAGAATCTGCATTGTGTTGTGGGCAGGTGTACATTTGTATGACTATATACGGTCTATTATATGTTATATGCGCGTACGTAATTGATCTAGACCATCTTAATGTTGCAGGTGTGACTTTTTGTTGCCTAACCTTTTCATCTTTTTTTTTATAAAGAAAACAAGAAACTAGAAAGAAAAATATATTAAATTAGTACTCAAAAATAGAGGAATATTATATGATTTTTTTTCAACTAAAGAAATATTATAAGAACTCTCCAACTAATACATTCATGACATAAATAATAAAATGTATGCACCAAGCATCAACGTTTCCTTAAGCAAAAGAGTTTAAACAAAAAAAAAACATCAACATTTAGGTTGAATGAAAGATTTTTAGATTCATAAGTCGGAAGTTCAACAAGCGCTTGAAATGAACCGTATTACACTACAGTGAATCCTATATAAATTAGTATTTGATAGATTAATACTTCGATAAATCAATAATTTTTCTGGTCCCAAATTGATATCTTGATCTAAATATTTTTTCTATAAATTAATAAATATGATAAATTAATAAAATTTTATAAAATATATTAGTTCTAATATTATTAATTTATAAAAGTTTTAATGTATACGGTCTCTAACCTAAAATTGTATTTAACAATATGTCTTTAGATTTTAACAAACAAAAAAATCGGAACGAGACTTTGCGAGAACAAATAAGAATGGGAATGTAAAGAGAGATGTAACAGGAACAAATAAAAAAATTACCAACTAATCAGGTCTAAAATATGTTTTGAACTTCAGTTATAAATGGGAAGGGAAATTAAGGCACACTATAAAAAATGATTATATCTCTCATTTAAAATATTGTTTTTTTCAGAAAAGTTAAGTATTGTTAAACAATATTTTACATTAAATAATGATTATGTCCTATATATTCTTTAATAAATAATATTTTCAATTTAATAATTTATCCCAAATGGAAAATCATGAATATTCCTCCCAAAGAGAATTTAATTAAAACGTTGCCCCCAATTGGAAACCGCATTCCTATATGAGACTGGAATCAAGACCGGCCGGGCAGAAATTTTCTCCATCCTAATGAACATCTACCTTAATAACATTAAAATATACTATATATATATATACTATATACATATATAATATTTTTTGAAATTTCCATTAAAAATATTTACATTCATACTCCATAAGTTCATGTCGAAATTGTCAAATTAAGCCTTACCACATTGTCCCACGCGTAAAAAGTTTCTGCTTCTTTTATTGTCGTTTCATGACGTAATGAACTTGCTGAATCTCTGCCTATAATTTGTTGTCAAGTTTCACATAAATGTTTTAGCATTTAATTTATCCTCAATAGATATAACGTCTAATTTTTAAATTTCATTTGAATATGGCAGACTCTATAAATTTCAAAGTAACTAAAATTTACCAAGAAATGACTGCCAAAAATATACTCTATTTCTAAATATATATTGTAAAGCTGTTTTTTTATTGACATCCAATGCAAAAATCCAAAATATTGGCTGCCAAAAATATGTCAAAACTATTAGGTTTCTATAAGAAAATTCGTCAATCAGTCAGAGTAGGGTCAACTTTACGTATCTTACGCGAAATACCAAATTTGTAAACCAAACATTTTATTACCGAATGGTACTAGACTTTTAAATTTCTCTAACGACAACTTTCAGAGGGATTCACCGATAATATAAATACATAGAAAATATTATATATAGTGTTAGAACATTCAAGTCAGTATAACCAAAACGACGACTTATGTGGGTTTACCAATTTTTAAAAACAAAGCCTCAAAACTCAACACTATCAATATCAATATAGAATTATCTCCAGTCCTTTTTTTTTTTTTTTGTCGCCACAAATTATCTCCAGTTCTTTATTGCCGAACTTGTTGGAAAATGGAAGGTAGACTTTTTTTCTTCTTCATGTAAAATTATCTTTTCATTAATCGATTTCAAGTATACAACTTGACAATTATATATCAGTTTTTCAGAGAAAACCAATTTGACCGAATCGCATGTTTGAACGCAGATTGTGATACAACAACATTATTAGTTTAAGCCAAATATATAGTTGCATATGCACAATATATTACAATAACTACAAAAAGAAATATATCACATGTAAGTTTCAATCGATAAATTAACAAAAACATTGTTTTAACGATGAATTTCTAATGTCTTTTTATAGTATTACATATGTAAAAACATATCAAATATTTATCGCTAATATGTCGATATGATATAGCTTTATTAGCCACACATAATTATTATTTTTAGTATTTATATGTATACCAATCATGATTAAATAGTATTCTAATTTAGTAAATTCAGTTTTAATAAAATTATAAATTAGTAGGAGTACGATGACTTTTTCAGAAAAAGGTTAACTCATAAGTATTTTGAGTTATTTTTGTATAATTTAATCTAATGGGTTAGTTCGTACGTTATCAAATTGGCCAAACAAAATAGAATATGACATAATACCGAATAACGGTCTTAATTTGACCTCCACATATCTCCCCACCCCAAAATAGAATATATAGAAATATCATGTTGACAAAAAAAAGTTCAATGGTGATTAGGTAATAATAAGATGATCTAACGCTACTGCTTTTGAATTACTTTTCGATAACTTAAAGTGATTTTGGGAGGTTAGTGAGTCTAAAATCTAAATTTTAATTTTTTCTTACTTTCATTGCGAATAATTTTTCTTACACATACAATTAGAATGATCTGAGATGCTTTTGTTTACCACCTATACACGCGCGAATAACAATTACGAAACCATTGGAAAAAGTGCTTATATTAGTACTATTTTTTTTAAAAACATTAGTACTGTTATATCATATACTTAAAATAAAATTTCAGCAAAAAAATGATAAAGAGATTAAAGCTATCCACCATAGATAAAATAAAACAAATGATGGCGCATGAAGCCGACCCACTATACACACAATGATACAAATATAGTATTATACTATTAAATAAAAATACCAAACAACGAAAAAAATTATACTTATGTGGCTGTAAGCAAAATAGAGGTTTAGTTTAGCGTACGTATAGCGATAGTATAATATGTTTCGTTAATATAGTTTACACAATAAAAGAATGAAGATAAACATAAAAAGCGAGAAAGGTATATATAAATAGATATTACTACAATAATGACGCTAAAATGCGTTACATCTCCGTGGTTTCGTTGGTGCAAGACAAAATTTTCAAAGTAGGTTAGTTAGAATGGTGGAGAGTCTATTTAGTTTTCATTTTTCCATTTTTGAGAAAATAACAAATTTACATTTAATATTCATATGCAAAAGTCAAATTTGGGTTTAGTTCTTCTTCCCCGTAACCATAAGTTTGTGTTTTTCAACGCACGGTAAGGTTAAAGTTGTTGAAACGCATATGTAGTTTTTTTTCTTCTTCTAATTAATGATATTGATATTAATATTATAGAGTTGGTTTGATATTGTTGAACTAAGATTTTGATACTCATGGGGCTGATGGCTCTATGAACGATTCAATATATATTTTTTCACATAATTTAAGCCTTTCGGAAATTGGAGTCCTTTCGGAAAGCTCCTTGACTATCTAAATGCAAGAACTGTTGGGCATTCCCCTAAATGCTACGCTAAACTCAATCTACAGGCAAGGTAGATGGGCTATTCCCCCAGCTAGGTCAGAGGAACAAGTCTCACTTCAAGTGTATTTATCAACTATTTCCCTAGATAACAATTTTGATTGTTATGAATGGGTAATAGAGGGTATCAGTTGGAAGAAATACTCAGCAGGAGCAATCTATAATCAACTGAAAGTTCATGGTCCCGTGGCATCAATCAGTCTGGAACAAAGGAGGTATCCCTAAATACAGCTTCATAACTTGGCTCTTCGCTTTGGATCCTTGTCCCACAAAATCTAGGATCTAGCAATCTAGCAGATTCAGGGCTCTAAGGTAAAGAAGAAACTAACGCTTTTAGCTTGGCTGCACCGTCAGCAATTTCGGCCTACCACTTCGATCCTCTCTCTAATAGATGCTACAATCCGCAATCGAGCTTCTTCATTACGCTCCAACAGCCCTCTGCATGCGTCAAAGTTTCTTCAATTATGGTTGTCCACATCAATCTAGATCTACTCTCTACTCTTGCTGGGTATATCATTCATTCGTCTTCTCTGCACTTCGTCGAGAACCTTCGACAAATTCTTCCTTAGTTCAGATATGTTCTTTTAATTGAGCTGTTAGTATATTAGGCTGCTATTTAATTATGTATGGGATGTAATGTATTAATGTTGGGCAAGCTCACTAAACCTTATGGTCTTGCCAAGGCATGTAATCTTTTTTTATTTCTTCTGCAATTTAAATTTAAAGCTTTTTAACAAAAAAAAAAAAAACTTGAAAAAAAACAAACAGAAAATTGATCATGTATTTAGAAGCATCAATTCATCTATTTACTCTTTTAGAGATACTGGACGTTAAATTCAGACCATTACGTTACGGAAAATTAAATTGCGATTAATATTTTATAAATGATAATTATAAAATTCGGACAAAAATATAGTTTTTGACTTTTGAGATAGTACGTCAGCATGACGACAACTAGTAAGACATCTTGTTTGTGGTGAACAAACGAATAAATTATGTCAATTCGTCTATTGTTGTTTTAGTTAGCTTATGTTCTACTAATTTCCCTCAACTAAAAAAACGTAACGACTGATATAATAAAAGTGAATGAGAACAAGGACAAAGATTAGTCACGTGGACATAATTAGTTACTGAGGATTCATAAGGCTTGTCCCTTTTGCTCTTGACCAAATTGTTTCTGTCTACACTTGTAGATTCTCCACATAAATGATAACATGTGGTTTGCACCCAAAAAAAAAAAAAAAAATGATAACATGTGGTTTCTTTTTTTCTCCATTTTCTTTTACTCTTAAATTTTGTTTTTCTCATCTGTTTTACTTTTTGTTTTTGTTAGTTCAACCTAATAATTCAAATCTGCTTATTGAAAATTGATAAGAGTTTGTTTAGTCGTTATATTTCATTTTAAATTTATGTTAACGACATGTGTGCATAAGAAATAAAACTGAATGGACCGTTTCAAACAAAATAATTAGTTACATATAAATTTTTAAAATTTATTTTCTTTCTTTTATTCCCATTAAATGAACTTTTATCAGCTAAGATTTAAGAGACAGAAATTTCTTAAATATATTTTTCAAACAAATATATTGTCACACCTCAACACAACACCATATATTCTTTTAATGGACATTTGGCCGGCCCATGAGTCTAATAAAAGAGTGTCTCAATTATTTAATAGCGGTCCATACAAAAAAAAATTCGAAGGGTGTCAAAGCGGTCCATATAGAATAGACTTTGTAATCATCAAATGAATTTATGAAGATGGAATATGATTTATGGGGGTTTTAGTAGAATATGTAGGATTAAGCTTTGCGCTAGTGTCGTCACTGTGTCATCTTTAACCGATTCGAATTTAGACAGTTTTATAGAATAATAGGAAAGCAACAATTTTTTATTAATGTGCTTAAGTTGTAGCCATCTTAAGGATGACAAAATCGCGAGCTTTATCACATAAACCACTCTCTTTCTCTCCATAGCACTCGTTTAATGTTGTCTTAGAAAAACATAACTTGAAGCAGAGTAAAACAGAGAAGTTGTAGAGAAAGTAAAGTGAGGTTTTACGTGTTCATGTCTCAATATGAAACCCTATTCACGTTGGAAAGCTTGTGTCCCGAAATCCACTAGAATAATCTTTTTATAATCAGCTCTAACTTGAGCGTATACAAACACAACTCTATACACATCCAAACGCACCCTTCTATTTCATCTATCCTCTGCAATTTGTCCCCTGATTTTTCTTCTTTTGTCTAGACGTACTTGCAGGTACAAATGCAGAGCTTCTCTTTTACGAAAAGAAACAAGAGGCGCCAATAAGCTTCCTTTGACTTGATGAGATGGGCTTCGACTTGGTTTGAGCCTTGTGCTATCTTCTCAATCAAATACTCTTATTGCTTTAGAGTTTTCTCATGTCTTCTTTTTTTCCAAAACTGAAACTCGAAGACAAACTCTCACACATCCCAAGTTTCCAACTTACATGTTGTTAATTATAGAATGCTGAATTGTACATGATGGTTGGTCGGACTGGTCCAATCGATTCAAATAGATATTTAATTATATAATTAAAAAAAATCAGAAAATATTTAATCTCGATTTAACTTCTTGGATTGGTTAGACTAGTCTGACCAACCATCCAATGACAATAACAAATCAGTGTTCAATCCGATATTCAAAACATTGCAAATCAATAAAGATGTAAAAAAGCCCTAAAAGGTTTGTTTTGTGCAAGCAAGAGGCTACAATCACTGAAACCGTCCTATTTGCCATTATACGACAAACATTGTAAGCTACAAAAGACATGATTATTCGGACGATCTTGATATCAGATTCTTAAGTTTATTGCATTGTTAAGCATGAAATCAAAAAGAGTTTGATTTGATGGAGAGTGTCCAGAGACACAATTCTCCGCCATTACACGCATATGTTTGAAATTTTGTATCCATTGTTTTTTTGGTTATAATTATTCAAATCTATTTCATTAATGTTATGGATAAGAAAAAGAAGAGAGAATTGTGTATCTTATTCCATATATAATAGAGAGTATATATAGGAATACAATACTTGGAGAACAAGGTAGAACATTCTAGAAGATGGGCTTATAATGGACATCCATCTAATGGGTTCATAATACTCCCCCTTGGATGC
Organism: Cardamine occulta; assembly: GCA_028015245.1. Classification (NCBI taxonomy): domain Eukaryota; kingdom Viridiplantae; phylum Streptophyta; class Magnoliopsida; order Brassicales; family Brassicaceae; genus Cardamine; species Cardamine occulta. Next base: position 1,407,502 of record CM051377.1, read on the forward strand.
CATTATAGTAAAAATATTCCTAATGCGCATAAGATGAATGTTACCTCATTAAAAACCTTACCAGGAAAACCCTGTGGGAAAAACCATGGTTAAGAGAAAAAGAGTGCAGCACGCATTTACTCTCCCTCATGAATACATCACTGATCTTAGAGATGACGCAATCCAATCTTGGTGAACTAACATCTTGAAAGTGACAGTTTGGAGCGTCTTGATAAATAAGCTTACAAAATCTTCACTTGAATGAATCTTCATTCCACGTACATTGTTGTTCTTCTGCAGTTCATAAATCTCGTAGATGACTCATCTTAATCATTCTCTTTTTGCTTCTGGCGATCTCATTAATGTATGATAATGACCTTAAAAGAGTGATAGACTTTTATCAGTGGGATTACAACATTTTCCCTTAAGTGTTTATTAATTATGTGTTCTTTGTTGTCTCATTAAAAACTTTTTCATGCAAAAATCCAAATGGAACAAAAAGTCATGATAAAGAAAAATAGTACAACCATGCACATAATCATATTCTTCCCATAGAAGTATCATCTTCATGATATATTTTCTGATCATATACATAATTTTTTAGGAATTTTTATAAGTAAAACATTAGGCACTAACTCTTATTATTGTCATGTAATCTCTCGAGTTATTGGACTTCCGGTCCATAACATCCTTCTCACATAGATTAAGTCTCATCTATTTGAACTTCAAGCCAAATTTTCTTTTACATATAGTTTTTCAGACATTTATCCTCCTCTTGTAAGAGTTGCTATTTTGCTTTCCCTTTTAGCATAAAAATCACATCTTTCAATTATTAAAGAGATTAATAAATTGCTCAATTAGCCGTTTAAGTATGGTACATACAGACCAAACAAATGCAAACATCTCTTATGTAAAATCCTACAAGGATCTTTGAAATAATATCTCTTTTTACTAGATGTTATATTTAAGATACCTGAAGATAATTATATCTTTCCAGCGTTCTTTACCTCATATTATTCTCATCATATCACTTGCAATAACTCTTCAAGAGTTTCACTGATGTTCAAATTACTGATCCATTTGATCTATGTAAAAGTAGTGCAGACTACGAACCGTGCAAAATTAGAGTATAATCAGATCCATACAAAATATAGAATTCGTACAGAATTTGGGTTATGCAATACTAGCATAATCTGATTCGTGCAAAATATGGTTCGTGCAAATTTCAGGCATTACAAGATACAACATCTGCATATGTCATGAAAACTCATATTTATACAGAACTTGTGCAAAATCTGATTTTGCATTTACCAGAAGAATGTTTTCATCTCATCTTCTTTCTTCCAATATTGCACTGAATATGAAAAAAGATAAGAGGGAATTGTGTGTCTTATTCCATATATAATAGAAAGTATATATAGGAGTATAATACTTGGAGAATAAGGTAGAACATTATAGAAGATGGGCGTATAATAGACATCCATCTAATAGGTTTATAACAATCAACATATTTTTTAAAGTAATAAGAAATAGTTAATTATTATTTTGTAAAACACATATACGAAAGCAAATTGAACCATATTTTATATTTTATTTATATTTCGCTTATATATATTGTTAATTTATTTTTTCATATTTAAAAAAACTTAATCATATATTACTTAAACATAAAGTTATGTTGATAAAATTCATTAAAAATAAGCATATGTAATCTTCTTCTTAACTTATATATTAGGAAATGTGATATTTTCGTTAACTGTTAATGAATTCAAATGAATCTGAACTCATGGCCAACAACCTTGGAACATATAGTACGATTGCAACCAGTGTTCAAGTTCCAAGGACTCGAATTTCGAGCTTCAATTAAGTAACCCGATAAAACCTTAGAAAATAACATGTAATTTTAATTGTACGGGGTATTGGATTTAAAAAGCATCAAATGGAATAATGATGTAAATGAAGTCGTAATCACTGTCACTAATCAGTAATCACTATCACTTGCAGTACTTTCACGTGAAATTCATAAATCTATATTGTTCTAAATATCAATGATTAAGATCATGTGAATCCGCTTCTGAACTATTTAAGTAAATATCATGTTGTATGTAAGGAAAAATGAAATATTAACAAAATAAATATAAAAAAGAGCTAGTTTTAGAAGATGAATATCCAGACGAGCTTTTTTTTTTTTTTTTTTTTTTTGGTTAAAAAGCATAATCCGATAGTATTCTTGTAGCACTATTTTATGACGAATATGTAACACTTCCAAGGCGAGAAGATTATATTTGATAAGTTTTTACTTACACTGAATATCAATCACGGTAATGATCTCTTGTAGATTAATATATTGGTAGTCATTATTTCTATTGAGATTGGTATGTTTTCAGAAAAGAAAAATATGTATAAGTCTAGATAACATATAATGTAAGGTTTTACCAAAAACAAAAAAGAGTAAGGTTTTTCAGTAGTACAGAGAAAACGTAATAAATTACGAAATTATTAAACACAGTAGAAACATAGTGACAAAATACGATGGCATACTTTCGTTTTTGTCGAATGTTTTCATTGTCGTGCTTTTATTAAAATTATTTTGTATTTTGTTTTTGTTTTCTCGCCCATTTGATTGGTCAACATTGATAAGCTTTTCTTTAAAAAGCTTTGAACAATATATTGTTAATCGTTTTATTATCGTTGTGATCATAAACGATTCCGACCAACTCCAAATATGTTTACTAAAAGTAAAAGCAATTATTTATTTGTTTTGTAAACCCAAAATCTATCTAATTATTTTGGACGGATCAAAATGGTACACTGACGGCTGATCGTTGACATCTGGCAAGTTGATTTTGTTTTTAATTTTCTAGTTTCATTTTAAGGATAATAAACAACATAAAGAATAAAAAAATCTGATGTCTGGTGGAATATCGAGATCTGATTGGTGAAAACAAACCCACGTGGTCACCATGCTGTCCCTTTGGTTCAAAAGCTTTACTGAGGTAAAAAGAAAAGCTAAAGAGAAATTACCTGAATCACTGGTTTCAAAAAGTTTGAAGCAAATAAAAATATTAACTTTTGGAAGTGATATACATTTCGCATATATGATTAAAAAATATCATATTTGACTATGTGTCCGTTTTGGAGCTTATATAAAGGAGTTTAAAGATATAATTAATCATCAATTTAATAAAAAAAATCCTAAAATAAAAAGGTATTTGTTTCAGAAAATTTCTCGTTCTTATTCTTTTTCGTTTTTTCATAAAGGTTTTAATCATATCTCGCGACTTCACAACACAATGAACGAAAGTATATCACTTCTAAAAATTAAATATTTTTGATCAAAAATTGTGATCTCCTCCCAAACATTGTAAATTCGTTATGTGATTTGATGCATACTGTTTTTAAAGGAGTACTTTCTAAGACTAAATATATATATATATATATATGTTGGTTGGGGAAAAAAAAATTTATTTATACTTTTCCTAGCAAAATAAATTTGTAATAAAGAAATGGATCAAGTATTTAAAATCTATGTTGAGAAGGAGTGAATGTTTTGGTGAAGTTGTAGGTGGCCTCTATTTGAAGTTTTGGATTTTGCTCGCTCGTTGCAATATTACATGCATTTGACTATCGAAGTCATTTTTTCATCAGTTTTTTTCGCCGGTTGTGTAGCATTTTTCTTGTTCTATTTAAATTGTAGATTTCGGTTATTTCTGAGATTTTTTTTGTTGTATCTATGTGTTTGGTAAACATAATCATAAATTGATATTAAAATTTTACATTTAAACCCCATAAAAAAAAACACTACGAGCGTGCAAAAGCATCTCCAAATTGGGATTCTCAGGGCTTCTCCAATAAGACTGGCATTCTCAGGGCTTCTCCAATGAGACCCCAAGACACAAATATGGTGCGTCTCTTGCTCCAACCGAACGGCAAATACCATACCAAATTATTATTAAACACTAAAAAAATAATACTGTTTTATTTGTGTTTTTAATTAAATAATCTAATTATATTGCTGTTTATTACTAAAAAATAAATATACCATAACTAATTTTTGTAACTTTTTATTTTTAATAATATAAAATTACAATTGTAACTAATATGAAATTTTAATTATTTTTTTGTTGTATTTAATTTATCATTGTAATATTTCTTTTGTGGTTATTGTAATTTTATATTAACTTATAATTAATCAGTTATAAGAATAAATAATATTTATCAAATTATCAAAAATTAAAGAGAATTTTAAATTTAATAATATAATAATAGAAGAAAAAATTTAGTTTGAGATTTGGTGTTGTGGTTGGAAATTGTTATGCTACTCCCACGTGTACGACTTACACAAATATATATATATATATATATATATATATATATATTCTAGTACTTACTTACACAAGTTGGTATTCATAATCCCTGCTGATATTTAATTCTTTAATTGGAAAATAATGAAAGGAAACATAAATCCTACGTTTAGTTTACCTGGAAAAGAGGTGGAATATAAAACAGTAAATTACCTTTTTTATAATTGTGGTAAGTGCAATATTTTGATTTAAATTTTCGTAGACAAGTTTGGATAGATCAAACTTGTTTGGATAGTACCATTAATTTTGTGAAAGTGTTAGATCCACAATTGTTTTTTTTAAAAGAAGGTAGAATGATTATAAACCCTTGATGCTACTACATGTACATTTATCAACTTCGCGGGAGACTTTATCTTCTCCTCTGTGTGGATTCAACCAAGAATATCAAAGTGAAGGAAGTCTTCTCGATCAGGTATCCTTGTTGGTTTGCTACTTCGGCTGAGTCCTTGAGCTCGCCTCTATCCCTAAAGCTTTATTTGAGCACAGTTGTTGCTTTTAGCTTTTCATCTTGTCCCATCTTTGTATTGGTTTGTACTTGTTTTATTTGATTTCTTATGCCTTGGTGCTCTTTTGTGGAGGTTGAAACATTTATCTTGAAATGAAAGCTATGTTTGACCAAAAAGAACTGATATAGCTTTACTGGAAACACTCTGTATCCAAAAGACAAAGGTGCCAAGTCTGAGTTTTGGTGACAAAGAAATAATTTAATCCTGTTCTTATTTTGGTTTATGAAAATTATGGTTTTTAGTCTAATAACATTTTGGATAAAAAAACTAGAGATATCCAATAAAGTTTTCGTTGTTATGGATAAGGAAGAGAAGAGAGAATTGTGTATCTTATTTCATGTATAATAGAGAGTATATATAGGAGTACAGTACTTGGAGAACAAGCTAGAACATTCTAGAAGATGAATCTATAATGGACATCCATCTAATGGGTTCATAACATTCGTTTTTTTTTTGTTAAAGCATATATAAGATCTTAGTTTCAGCTTTGAATCAATCTCTTTTAAGAAAGAATTTTTTTTTTTATCTATACAAATCAATAGATATATTTTAGTTTGCGTAATACACGAAACAAGTAGATATATATAAGCTAGGTAAATTTGTTTAATCTGTAAGAACTTTATAAGGGCTTTTCTTCCATCTCATGTGTTACAACTTACAAGTTACAACATAAATTAGGGTATAAGCATGATACATTACTAAATAGCCCTCAAGTTATATCAACCAAAACAACGACTCATCAGATACATTTTATTCCTTTGTTTATTCCTCGAATAGATTGTTGACTCTTGCTTCCTCTTTTTTTTCTTTTGCTTTTTCCTTCTCTTTCTCCTTATTCGTTCTTCTACATCTTCCTTTGGTCTCGCGAAGATCTAGAAAAACCCTAGAACGTAAGATTACCAATTGATCAAGAGGAAGATCAAAATAGGGTTAAAATTGATGGGGAGAGGAAAGATTGTGATCCAGAGGATCGATGATTCGACGAGTAGGCAAGTCACCTTCTCCAAAAGAAGAAAGGGTCTCATCAAGAAAGCTAAAGAACTCTCTATTCTCTGCGATGCCGAGGTTGGTCTCATCATTTTCTCCAATACCGACAAGCTCTATGACTTTGCCAGCTCCAGGTTTCTCTCCTTCCTCATTTAATCTCTAGATCTTACATTACGGTCTCAACGTTTGAGGAGTAGAGGAGATAGCTTAGTAACTAAAAGCTAAAACAAGTGCAACGTTGGAAAACCAACAGAGTGATAAAAGAGAGTTTACAAGATGGTCACCATATATACATTTGGATATGATATGTAAAATCATGATTTTCACATGTATGTAAAATTTTCTCTTATGTCAAATAAACCATATTGTTTGATATATATGATTCTTAAATCATCATGAATACCATTTATGAATGATACATGCTGACCTCTATCATTTTTTTTTCTTATGTGATAACAATCTTATATTTTTTTTTAGTAATTATGAAGATTGTGAAAATTTCTCAAGGAACTGAAGGATTTTGTTATGTCTTTCATTAGGGATGGAAAGAGAAATATTATGTTGGTAAATGGAAACAAACACAATTAATGGAGTAACTATAAGTTGAAAAATCTTTTGAAATGAACAGTGTGGAATCGGCTATTGAACGATTCAATGAAACAAAGTTGGAGCAGCAACAACTATTGAACCCCACATCAGAAGTTAAGGTACGTTTGATAGAAATAACACAACACATATATAAGAGGAGAAGGAAATTATAGTAGTAATTAAGATCTTCGTCAAGTTTGTAGACCACACTTGAGTTTGAGAGTTAATGAGTTAACTCGTGTTGGGTGTTGCAGTTTTGGCAGAGGGAGGCCGAAACTTTAAGGCAAGAACTGCACTCACTGCAAGAAAATCATCGGTAAGTTTTTGAGTTGGACAAACTAATTGGTAATTAATTAATGAGTAGATTAACTCATGTCTCTTATATTAGTTAGTGCTAATCTCTTCTCACTTATCATGTATTGACCTAGCTAAATTTTCATATAAATGCTCCAACATATATAGTTAATAAAATGGATATTATGTCCCTAATAATTTTTTTAAGATATATATATATATATATATATATGCATATGTATAATGTATATAGTCATGCTTATGTGTGTCTTTTGTGTAAAGATTTAACTAATAGCAGCAAAAATATGTGTATGAAATCATTAACAAAAAAATAAAATATATATGTATGAATTAACCGCAATAATGTTTTGTAAATTGTGATGAAACAGTCAGCTAACGGGAGAGCAATTAAATGGTTTGAGCGTTAAGGAGTTACACAATCTAGAGAGCCAACTTGAAATGAGTTTACGTGGAATCCGTATGAAAAAGGTAATATTTATCTTTCTATTTATACATATATGAATACTCTAGCTAGCTCCTTTGCCTTAATTAAAGAATGACGTTTAAAGTTTTATCACAGCAATGAAAATCAAACTAATCAATTTTTTTCGAACCTTGCAGGCACAAATTTTGACCAATGAAATCAAAGAACTCACTAGAAAGGTGATCACTATATGATATCTATATCCATTACGATTTTGAACAGTCAAACTCAAATGTTGTTTGTTTGTGATTACATGATAAACAAACACGATATTTAAGTTTTTCTTTTTATCATCATTTCTTTGCAAATTGTAAACGCAAATGTGATATGCAAAGGTATTTTGTATTTCTTTTTGGGTATTTGTTTGTGTTTACAATTTACTAAAAATATTTTGTGATTAAAAAAGCTAAAGATGTTGTATTTGAACTTTAAATGTAAACAAAATATAGTTACACATGTAAACGCATAATCAATTTAATGTTCTCATTTCTTGTTTTCAGGTTCTTATAATTGGTTCATCTTTTGCAGAGAAATCTTGATCATCATGAAAACTTCGAATTATCGAGAAACGTACAAAAGGATTCATCAAGAAAACGTCGAACTATACAAGAAGGTAAAATAGAAACACAAACTTCATTACTTTAAGTTATAACTAATACATGCATTGAATCAAAAGTCTCCTAGTTGATTCTAGACAAATTATAGAGAGTTACAAAAAGGAGTACTGTGGTAATGATCTTGCAGGCTTATGCACCGTCAAGGACAAATGGATTGAGACATCATGAGCTAGATAATGCAACCGATGAATCCCATGCACAAGTTAGGCTGCAGCTAAGCCAGCCTGATCATCAGTCCCATTATGAGACTCCATCAAAGAGCTAAGATCATAAAAGAAATAACAACTTGTTCGTTCTTGATACTATCTCAAAACCCTTAAAATACACGCACATATATAGATAGGCATAGATCGATTAAAAAAATTCAATTTGGTTTCATGCAGGAGAAAGTGCGACTCTAGTCATGTCAAAGAGCAAACCAAACGTTTGATTTTTGTACGATATACATATTGTCTCAAGGGAAAGCAATGGAGCAGTTTGTCGAATATATTCTTTTTAGCTCTCTCATTTGGTTCTAAGTATATAATTAATACATAAATAAAAATATAGTATAAGATACAATTAAGTAGGGTGTTTTATTTGACTATTGGTTTGATTTCAGTTTCTATTTGTTGGTGCTTTTGTTTCGGATTTGGTTGAAAAGAGAAGAATACATTTAAATCAGGGCTCAACCTTTTCAACCAAATTTAAATCACCTTTAGATAAGTAGTTTGAAAACTAAATTACAGAATCAATTTTATGTTTTTACTTAAAAACTAACAGTCTTATAAGTATTAGTATCGGTAATGAGCTACATCTCATTGATAAACGTCACAACTAAAAATTATAATTATTCTTAAGAAAACTTGGATGTGAAGAACGAACTGAAATACGTGTATCAACTACATAGAATAATTCATCATATATTTACTATTAAAAAGTTTACAACCAATGAGCATACGAAATAACACTTCACTTATCTTATATTCAAAGATTAAGATTGGTTGTAACAGTGTATATGTTACGAATAACTAAGAATTTCAAAAATATACAAATGATAATTTGATAGTGACACTTGAATAGAAACGAAAAAGATTGGACACTAAGAGCATCCTCATTCGTGACACCCATTAGGATGTCTTAAAAATTAATTAATATATAATTTAATCATATTTAAATAGAAAACCTTCATTCAATATGCATTATTTTTGATCCCTTCATTAGTAATACTCTTAAAGGGGTGTCTTAAAACTTGGAAAGAGAAACCACAATATTAGAAATCTGAAATGTGCAAAAAGGTGCATAAAACGTCAAAAAATTCAAATTCAAACTGATTCCAAATTGGTCCAAGTGTGCTGATCCAGAGTTATTCTGATGTTATTAATCTCAAATGAGAAGCAGCATTGGGAGAGAGTATAAATCAATAGCGCATACCATTAGAAAGTTTCCAACACTTCTTTGGAATCCTTCCACAGAGAAATGGCAAACGACATTTTAAGTTACAAAGCTTTTGGTGAAAATGTGGTCAGAAAATCTGAAAACGCAGAATAACTATGATAAAGACAATATCTAGAAAAAAACAACACTGTAAAAAAAGGTAAGCCAATCGAGTAAGATAATAAGCAAATAATTTTGGCTGTCTTTATTTTGAGAAAAAATAATTTGTATGTGAAAGCAAATTAAATTGCTACTACATAATCTAAAAAGCCTATGTATTTAACAAAAGAATCTATTGAATACAAAAAAGAGCTCCAGTAATATTTTTTGGCAGTGTTCTTATATGCTACAAAGATTAAATATTCCAGACAAGACCATAACATGTACTAAACCAAACTAAGTGTAAAATTTAACACCAGTCTTTATGGAGAGGAGAGTACATTGTTGTACCTCCCTGAAGTTATGAGCATGTCTATGAACCTGAGCCTGAACCCAAATAACTCACAAGCCATCGTTACAGGCATAAACTAATAGCAATCAAGAGACATAAAAATATAATATTTTAGAATACACTAAATATTTCGTACCAGATTCCAGTAATTAAGGCCAAATGTTTCAAATATATTCAAGTTCTAAAACGCTTGTTCAGACTTCAAACAAATTTGTGAACCAGAGGATTAAAGCAACAAAGGGAAGAATGAATTGAGATAGAGAGAGTGAGATTACTCCGTGGAAGAGGAGATCAAGAACAGGAGAATCATACACAACCTTGATTTCATCTCTTTTCCAGACATTTCTGGGACCTTTTCTGATCGTCCTCTCAGCTTCAGCTGAAGCTGCTGATGAAAAATACAAGATGCAGGACGAAGACCTTCCCGGAAGACCTGACGTTGGATTGGAAACTGAAAAAATGTGACACCTGAGGATATATATATGCCTACCAAAACATTAAGCTGCCAAGTATAAATAGTTTCAATCAATAACAAACACACAACCACACACAAAACTCAAGGTGCCAAAAGAGATTTAGTAACGATTTCAATAAATTTCAAAGATTGGAGTTCAAAATTGATCAAGAATCAACATAATTGAATTGATTTTTTTTTTCAATAACTAAACCATCGATTTCAATAAATTTCAATAGATTAATACACATGCAAACTCATAAATCTTGAAATGAGAGTTTTTTTAATAGTTTACCATTAATTTCTTCTAATTTCAGCTTTGAAAATTCTAACAATCGAAGAATAAGATTCAATCAATGAAGAGAAGAAGAAGTACCCATGAAGATTGAATAGATCAAAAGAGGAGATGAAGCGAGATTTTTGCAAGAGAGAAAAAAAAATTTCGGTTTTGAGAGGGAGAGAGTTCTTCGCTAATAAAGAGAAAAAAAAAACATTAGCATCCAATTAAAAATTGACATGTATGGAATCTTTAAAGGATATTCAGTGTTTTTGTAAAAACACGTATTTTTACTGTTGTGTCTTTTTATTTTATTTTTATAAATTAAAGACCCCTTCTAAAATGTGACGAGGTGCTCTAACTACGCAATCTACAAAAACTATACAAATGAAAAATCTCATCACATATTACAATTTAGCCCCTATATTTTCTCTTTCTTTCGTTAAAGACCAGTTTCTTCTAATCTACTTCTTCTTCTTCAACAATCACACATCACTTTAAAAGCAACAAACCTGCAAGAAAAAGGAAGATAAAAATTCAGAATCTTTTTTCGGAGAAAGACGCTTCGGTTTTTAATCGATTGCTCAATCATTTTTAATATCTGGATTGAATCGAAAAAGGGCAAATTTTTAAAAGCTGTAAGAATCTGAAATCTGTGTGTTAATAATGGCGAAAGCAGGAGGGATCACAAACGCAGTAAACGTAGGAATCGCTGTTCAAGCAGATTGGGAGAATCGAGAATTCATTTCACATATCTCTCTTAATGTTCGTCGTCTCTTCGAATTCCTTGTCCAATTTGGTAAAAACCTCTTTCGTTTAGTCAATTTCGTCTATGCTAAATTTAGAAACTTTTTTTAGGGTTTTGTTCAAAGAAGGGTTTTTGATGATTGGGAGATTGATTTTAGTGGTGGGTTTGATGAAAAATTTCAACTTTGTGTGTTGAAAATTATCAGATGTCATTTGCATTTGACTTTCATGTTCTTAGATCCATGGCCTGAGAGAGATGTTTTGTAATGATTATCTCTTTGGTCTTCTTAGCTCCAATTTCAGCTGGTTTTAGTCTTTTTAGACAATGTTTTGTGTTGATGAAAGTTTCTCTTTTGAGCTAAATTGATTGATTAAAGTCATTGATGTCTGTGAGTTGTTTTTTTCTTTTTTGTTAAAAAATGTCTGTGAGTTGTTGTAAGTTCCTTATGTGTGTGTGTTTTCAGAATCGACTACAAAGAGCAAGTTGGCTTCTTTGAATGAGAAGTTGGATCTTTTGGAACGTCGCTTGGAAATGCTGGAGGTGCAAGTGAGTACCGCGACAGCAAATCCTTCTTTGTTTGCTACGTGAAACACGCATCGGTTGAAATCGAAACCCAAGTCTGAGCCTTTGGCTTAATCAGAAGAAGCATCTTTTGTTGTATGTCTACCATTGAATGATTCTTTCTTTGTTCCCATAGCTGTAGTAAACTAGTTGTAGTTCAAAAACATAAATTTCATTCATAGTACTGTGTATCTTTGTCTGTCCATTAAGATCTTTTGAATGCAAATCATTTCATTAAACTCTTGGAGTTTTGCTTCCTTCTTCTATTGATTTATAAACTTTCCAAGGTACCCATTACAGCTTCTTTGCATTGGTTTTGTATATTCGTCTTTTCTCTTAAAGTGGAAGAAATGTTAAAGCACCTTTTTTGCTTTCATCAGAGGAGGAAGAAGGAGACTAAAAAGCTCAAGTTTCATCTTTTCCTCGTTTCAGGCTATGAGTTAGATTCCAGTAGACTCAGATTAATCTCATCTACAAGACATTTTTGTTGACAATACTGCTGTTTTCCGGTATCTACTAAGGATCGTTGATCATTTTCTTGAATCGATTGATGTGGTTTGTGATAAGATGAAAAGCTTTGCTAAGGCTTAAGGAGCTTTATAGATTCCTCATTGATTACAAAAACTTTTAGATCTCTAAACTCAAATCATGATTAAATTGTATAATCTGATCTTTTAATACTGTGACAGGCCAAAAACATAATGTATGATTTATACAAAGCTTCAAACCAAAACATATTATTGAATTGTAGGATCTTATCTTCGACACAAAAGAAAATAGAAAAGAACAAAAACGACAGCTGAGTTCCTTATGTCGACCTAAGGACATCAATAGCTGGAGAAGACATTGAAGAGATCAAACCAAGCTTGAAGCTGTAAACTGGTATGGTTTAAGCCGGTTTAGTATATTTGATAATTGATACGTTATAGTAGTCTATTTCTAGGCTTTTCCCCAAAATACGTTTAAGGAAGTTTGTTTTTTGCCCGTTTCATCACTTTCACTTTCACTTCTTATCTTTCTTGGCAAGAATAAAAACGGATATATGATTGAGGGCCATATATGTCATTTTAACAACTCGCTTGTTACAAATACCAAATTCTTGAGTGAATTCTTCATTTCACGGTTAAGTCTTTCTCTGTAGTCTCTGAATCATCTGATAAATTCCCGGCGGAGTAGTGAAGTTTCCGGCGATCGGAGGTAAGGTTCCCGTTTAGCTCTTTCTGTTACCTGCTTCTTGTGTAAGTTAGTTGACTTGTTTTGATATCTTAATAAAAAAAATCGAATTTAAATTTCTCCGGAATCTTGATTTTTCTCTTGCATGTGATCTTCCAAATTCATATGTGTTTTTATGCAATTGATTAGATAAAGATCAAAACTTTATGGTCAAAAATAGGTAATCACATATTAATTTGCTTAATCGTTTGCAAATTAATAGTCTTTTTAAAAAAATTTAATCGTTATGTAAGGTGAAATTGAGGTGATGGATAAGGAGAAGGATCATGAAGTGGAGTGGTTTGAAGCACAGAAGATAGATATAAGCGTTGACTTATTTGCTGCAGCCAAGCAACAGCTTTTGTTTCTCGCTACTGTTGATAGGAATCGATGGCTCTACGATGGCCCTGCTCTTGAATCAGCCATCTTTAGGTCTGATAATGATCAAGTTTATTAGATAAGTACCAAAGTTTGGATTTTTAATTGTTCAAAGTTGTTTAATGTAAGTGGTTTTGGTGATTTTCAGGTACAATGCGTATTGGCTTCCTATGCTAGCTAAATACTCTGAGTCATCACTTAGTGAAGGTCCTTTGGTTCCTCCTCTTGATTGTGAATGGATTTGGCATTGCCACAGGCTTAATCCGGTAAGCTCTCAATAGGAAAATTTAGTCTTTGATGGATGATTGAGTAAATTGTTTATGATCTTTAAATCCAGGTGAGGTATAAGACTGATTGTGAGCAATTTTACGGGAGAGTTCTCGACAGTTCTGGAGTTATATCTTCTATTTGTGGGAACTACAAATTAAAGACTGAAGAGTTATGGAAAAGATTGTATCCTGAGGAACCTTATGAGCTAGACTTGAATAGGGTAGACTCTGATGACATCTCTGTGAAATCGTCAACTCTTGAGAAATGCACCAAATATGATCTAGTTTCAGCTGTAAAGAGGCAAAGCCCGTTTTACTACCAGGTTTAACTTTGTCGTTAGATCATCATAACCGCAAATACGAACTTTTGCTGATTTTGTTGATGTGGTACTTGCCTCAGGTTTCGAGATCTCATGTAAACAATGATATTTTTCTACAAGAAGCTGTTGCTAGATATAAGGGGTTTCTATATATGATTAAGAAGAACAGAGAAAGGTCTTTAAAACGGTTTTGTGTTCCGACTTATGATGTTGACCTTATCTGGCACACACATCAGTTGCATCCAGTCTCTTACTGTGATGATTTGGAGAAGCTCATTGGTAAAGTGTTGGAGCATGATGACACAGATTCTGATCGAGGCAAAGGTAAGAAGCTCGATACTGGTTTTTCTAAGACTACTGCTCAATGGGAGGAGACATTTGGTACAAGGTACTGGAAAGCCGGTGCAATGTATAGAGGCAAAACACCTGCACCTGTCACAACTTCTCCTTATGCTTCTGATGTTTTGGCCAAAGAATCAACTGTAAAAGATGATTTCCAGAATTTAATCCAATTTCCAGAGGTGGAAGTTGTTGAGGTAGTTTCTTAATCCTTTCTCTGGCGGAGTCTCTTACATGTATTGAGGTGATTATAGTTGTGTGATTCTTTTAAACTCTCCAGGTTCTCTTGGAGATTATCGCTGTTAGAAACTTACCAGATGGACATAAGGGAAAGCTCTCGGTTGTGTTTACTAAAACCCAGCCTGATTCTACTTTCAGTACTGAACGTAGACTGACCATTTTATCCGAGGTTGGGGAAAAGCAAGTTGCTTCTTTTCAGTGTGAACCTACAGGAGAGCTGTGTTTCAAACTTATTTCAACTTCACCGTCTAAGACACCAGTTTCGAGGGAGCCTAAAAACTTAGGTGTTACATCTTTATCACTAAAAGAGTTTCTATTTCCAGTTGTTACTCAACTCTCTGTTGAAAAGTGGTTGGAGTTAACACCCAGTAAAGGTAGTAAAGGAGATCCAAAACCCGTAACTCTGCGTGTTGCTGTCTCGTTTACTACTCCAACTTGCAGTCCATCAGTCTTACACATGGTTCAGTCAAGACCATCGTTCAAAGGCTCTTGCTTCTTTCCAATCATTGGAAAGTCCCATCTTGCTAAGAGTTCAACACACATTGTTGATGAAACTCAAACAGAGGTGATTCGGCTCCAAATGAGGTATGCCATTATAGACAACAATCTCTCTTGAGCATTCCTTGATTCTGCTATGATAGACTCAAATTGGTTATATACATGATTTTACGTTCTTGCTTTTGTTGTGTCTTTAGGAACTCTAGTGAAGGAGCAGCACTTAAAGATGATAAACGTCAAGTGATTGGTGTCATACACTCTGGTGAAACTCATGTGCTGGCAGATTATACTGGAAATTTCTGGTCTTTGTTGGACTCCAAATGGTCACTTAAGCAAACAAACGCCTCCATTGAAGATAATCAGCTATTTGAGCTTTCGGGTACTCGAGTGGTATGTTACGCTATTTCACTCAAAAAAAGAAGAAGATTAATCTTCTTGTTTTGACAATGTAATCCATTGCTATGCTTTATATTGGATTACAGGTGAAGATTTTCTCTGGGAGGAAGCTGGATTATGAACCAAAACACTGCGGAAACCGTAGAAGTGATCAAGATTTCATGACCTTTGTTGAATTCTCTAAACAATATCCATATGGAAAAGCTGTGGGATTTTTTGATTTAAGATTTGGTTCCATTGAGGTAAGTGTGAAAGTTTGATTTAACCATGAATTTAACTTCTTCTTTCGCCTTGGCCATACTCTTTTTGACTCTGTTATTTCGATATGCAGGCGAAAGAGAATTGGTTGGTTCTCCCCGGAATCGTATCTGCTTTCATACTCAATACTGTTCGGAAGAAAGGAGGATTCAATTGCTTCAATGCCACAACCAAAGAAATAAAAGAGGAAAGCAAACAGAGTAAACTTGTTTCTATGGTAGAAAATAAAGTGAAGACAAACACTATGAATGTGGATAATGCAGCTATCAAAGCTCCTGAAAAAGGCAGCGGTTCTGGTGGTGGATGTAGCGGTGAATGTGGTAACATAGTGAAAGCAGCTAATGCTAGCGGTTGCGGCGGTGGTTGTAGTGGAGAATGCGGAAATATGGTGAAAACAGCAATTGCTAGCAGCTGCGGCAGTGGTTGTAGTGGAGAATGCGGAGACATGGCGAAAGCAGCAAAGGCTAGCGGCTGTGGTGGTGGATGTAGTGGAGAATGCGGAGACATGGCGAAAGAAGCAAAGGCTAGTGGCTGTGGTGGTGGCTGTAGCGGTGAATGCGGAGACATGACGAAAGCAGCAGCAAAAGTTAGCGGCTGTGGCGGTGGCTGTAGTGGTGAATGCGGAGACATGGTGAGTGTAGCAAAAGCTAGCGGCTGCAGCGTTGGCTATAGTGGTGAATGCGGAGACATGGTGAATGTAGCAAAAGCTAGCGGCTGCAGCGTTGGCTATAGTGGTGAATGCGGAGACATGGTGAATGTAGCAAAAGCTAGCGGCTGCAGCGTTGGCTATAGTGGTGAATGCGGAGACATGGTGAATGTAGCAAAAGCTAGCGGTTGCGGCAGCAGTTGTAGCGGTGAATGCGGAAACATGGTGAACGCAGCATAGAGAATGCAGAAACGTGATGAACCGTAACAGTTGCGGTGGAGGCGGTTGTGGTGGCATGAAGTTTGTATTAGAAAAAAACAAAAACAAAAACAAAATTGTATATTAATAAAAGTGTGATATCTCAAACACCTTAAGCGACGTCGTTGTAGCTTGGTAAAACAGTGAAGTATTAAGTAAAGTTGTGTTGTTTCGTTGTCTCGCTCTCGGCTCGAACGATCAGTGTCAGACTCGCGTTGAGACTCGAGAGTTACGCATCTAAAAATCTTGGACTATATAAGTTAAGGATCATATAAGTAATTGGGCTTAAGCCTGTTTCTAACTGGGCCTAAACCCCAGTGGAAAAATTGATACTGCTCTTACCAATTATGGATTTGTTCTTAGCTTTATATATAGAAGCTGTAGACTCTCGACACGTGTCTTTAATAGGATCCCACACGTGTACATATGATCGCATGCACGGGATCTTTGACTTATCCTCTTTTATCAGTAGACAGTAGGCACATGCTCTAACGAAGGACATTCTAACATGTAGACACTTGTCGGTTATTAAACCTGTGGCTTAACTATGCTGATTAGTTTTAAATCTGTTATCAAATTAGTACTAAATAAATATAAAGTTGACCGGCAAAGGCGGAAGCAGTGGGTCCTATTATCATCGCACCCGCAAAACCTGTGGCTCAAAGCGACAGGTTTCTTTTTTTTTTTTTATTACTATAAAATATACTTACTACTAATTACTCACTGAGGTTTTAATTTGGGTTTGTTTGAGACCCCTATAATGCTATTTCTGCGTATATTCGTTTATATTTTCAAATTTTTGATTTTCTCCCTCCTACTATCATATTGCTTCATTGTTACTTCTAAATTTATGTTTTTCTACGCAATTGCACATACGAAGCTTAAAATCTTAAATTGCAATCAATTTAAAAAAATTATGATCAATTTCACTAAATCGCGTTTACAAAATAATAATTGCCTTTCAACCAATTAACTAGAACTAATCCGACCCAAAATCGATTTAAACCCATTAAACCACGAATTATACCCCAAAGTATAATCCTAAAACCTAATTACTAAACCCTTAGTTTTTCTTTAAAGAGAATCGATCAATCACACTATTGGGTTTACTCCGCCATGGGTTTTGCTTTGTTTATACGCAGATCAGCTACTAAATTTGCTTCTGTACGTGGTCGAGTCTGGTCTATCTCCGCCGCTGTGGACCATCCGTCTCTAGCTCGTAACTCATCTCCGCTACTGCGTCCCTTCGCCTCTCATGTCTTTCCTTACTCGACGGCTATTGATTGGCTGAGCTCCGAGCAAATGCTTCTCCGAGTAATTGACACTGAGATCAACTCTGCTATGCAAATCAAATCAACTCTGATTTTCAATAATAAGTTTGTCGTAATAATAGCAGAGAGGAAACAAAAAGCTCATCCTCTTTTGTGTCTCTCATCAAGTCTCAATCAAACACACACAACACGTAGTCGTCCTCTTAAGATTGGATGAGAATGTCTTGATGGGTGTAAACCATTCAATTGTCTTCGTCCACAACTTGTCCATTTACTTTCATTATCCTGCAACCATTTCACCATGTATATTAAAATGCTTCAGTTTCTTTTGCCTACATTCGATCTAACTAACAAAACAACACATTCCAATCACATCACTAAACCTTTCACCTTCACAAACATTATCTTCATAAACCCAATTCATCATAAAGCTAATTATTCAAAATTAGATATTGACGTCCTAGACAAAAGAAACTTACTAAAAGTTATATGAATATAGAAATGGAACTATGAGCTATCAATAATCCAGCAGATACAAATGAAGAAACTGTGATGGAGTTACCTGTAGCGAAAAAGTCTATTCTTCCTCGACAGTTTTAACCTGAGAGTTATAGAACGGATTGTTTTGCCTATATGATTTGAGTCGGAGCTCCGATAATATCAGATCCATCACCGTCGACGAACCCAGTATCGAAGCTGAATCGTCGGAGGAGAAAGAAGCTACAATGGGGTAGAGATTCAGAGGATGAAAAAGTTATAGAACAGATTGATAGAAACTGATTGATGCGAGAAATGAGGCCTCTCGGTACGGCCACCATGATTTGGATCGAAGCGACCTTCAATGGCTTAGACAAAGAAGGATTTAACCAGATTTTGGGTTGTTTAAATCGATTTGGGGTTTAATTCGGGTTTAATGGGTTTAAATCGATTTTGGATCGGGTTAATTCTGGTTAATTGGTTAAAGGACAATCATTATTTTGTAAATGCGATTTAGTGAATTGATAGCAATTTTTTAATTTGATCGCAATTTAAGATTTTAAGTTTCGTATGTGCAATTGCGCAGAGAAAATAATTAAGATATAACAGTGAAACAATGTGATAATATAGGTAAAAAAAGGGTCTCACGTTGTCTATCCTTTTAATTTTTATAGATTTATACTAATAATCGCTTCACGAGTATAATGATTCTGGTAGTGATCACTGATCGGCCATCTTCTTTAATCATCTTGAAATATGATGCTAGACATTTAGAAATATTCATTTCGATTATGTTCTTTTTCTTTTTTTCAAGGTGTGCTTTTTTAGCAATAGATTGTCTTTTAGCAATTGTCTTTTTATATAAACACACACTAAACGCTTATGGATATTTGAAAATAACACGTAATTTAATAAAATATTATTTTAGTGTAACATTAATAAAAGTATCTTTAACAATATAAAAATAATATTGTCTTAGAATTTGTTTTGGTACTTAATATAAATTTTGAAAATAATACATACTTTACAGGAAATTTAATATTAACATACATTAATGGAAGGTTTACCAAAAGATCTTTATTTCTTATTTTATCAACATTATCTAAATAAAATAATATTTAACTCCTCATGCATAATAATAGTTTATCAAGATCACTAAGATTAAAATAAGTTATTGTTACGAAGACTTGCAACAAAAAAAGACAAGGATTTTACTGCTCAGAGTTTTCAAAATTGTTGGTTTAATTTCTAGTCAAATCCTACTTGGGGAAAATAATTTATTATTCTAGTCAAATCCATATCCAACATAAACGTACAATATACTTTAAATCCCCAAATGGTAGTCCTTAATTTAGCTAAAACGGGATGAACAGTTAAATAGAAAAGTCATGCGTAGCTTGGCTTTTGGCTAGCACCTCTAACTTTTTAACCACAATGTGTAAAAGATATGATTATGAAAGCCAACGTTATATACGATCAATATTACTAAAAAATTCGCCAAATCAATAATACTAATTTATTTACAACAAATGGAACAAATGCATGGAGATTGAGTCTTCTTATTCTTTCACATGCCATTATTTATGTGTATATTGTCATGTACTTAGGTTTTGGTATATTTTCAAACTTGAATATCGGATTACTTTTAAGAAGTCAATACATTATCGTCGGTCGTTGTATTCGCTCTCTAGAGATCAAGTTGTACTCTTCCAACCGATTTCATTTTAATAGACAACCACCAGAACACATGTCATAAGTAGTTTTAGTCTTTTATCAAAAAAAAAAAAAAAGGTAGTTTTAATCAAACATAAAACGAAACAAATAGATTTCATTTTCTTACTGTTGTAAAATTTATAATATTTAATTTTATTGTTTGATGTTTCTACGGCCACAAGACTTATAGATATCCTATCCACCATGATTTAAATATTTTTAAAATTTTTTACTTACAGTTGTAGACCTATTCAGTAAAACTTCCCAAAAGAATATAAAATACATAATTAATCAAATAGTTGGATTTTAAATGACATAAAAACAAAAGTAAATTAAGAAATAACAATATAAAAATAAGGGACTTATTAATAGAATTAAATGAACGAATCATACTTTTACCACTAAACTATACCCGCAACAATGTTATTATTACATATGACCATTTACTTTTTTCAGAAGATGAGATAAGACAAGAAAAACCAATAAAAAATATTTTTTGAAGAGGGTTTTTTTGATAAATAAAGAGGATTTTCACTTGACCACAAAGAAAATAAGAAGATTTCTACTTGACCATAAAAGGAAGAAGAGGAATATTACTTGGAAATAATGTAACGATCAAAATACTAACATATTTGTTTTTTAGAAAGAACCAAAGAAACTCTGGTATAGCTTTGATACTCGTATGTAAATGTAAGGATAATTTTTGTTTGTAGAGACCAAAAAAAAAACGAGTGATTAATAAACATCATTGATAATTATTTTGACTAAAATGTAAAATAAGAATAAATAAACATATTAAAAAAGAGGGTGATAATGATAGTGCTACAAGTTGGTGACATATGATGTGAAAGAAAGGTCGCGCGGGTGATAATGGAATAGGTGACAGGCATGTCAACAGTGCAGCTGCAAAGCCTGATTTGTTTGTTTCCCTTCTCCCTAAGCGTGCTGCCAACGTGTCTCTTTGATCATGACCTTCTAAATATAACCATCATTTTTTTTTTATTCTTGTAAATTCTCCAGATGTTTCAAAATTATATATACATATTTATCTCTTCATTTACTGTCTATTTTTGTTTTTTGATAACCCGCTTAAAAATTTGATCACTAATAGTCTAATAATTTGTAATTTCCCAATTTTTTTACCCCTTCGTTTATGTATTTTTTTCCTTGTTAATTTTTATTGGAAATATGCATATTTGTAGGCAGACAAAATTTAAACCGATATGTGGTCCCATAACTATTGAAACTCAATTTATATGGAAAAGTGTTAAATCGAATAGGTATTTTAGATTACTCAGCCTCTTAAATATTGGATGGTCCCATTCCTACTAAAATAATTTTCGTAGGACTAATATAAAATCTTATACAAAAAAAACCCGATATATACAAATTTTGGGAACCTTTTAAAAATGATCAAACTTATCTTAAGCAACATGTATTAAATAATATCTGAAGAAAAGAAATTTAAACACACGCATGTTATATGTGGACCTACAAAAAGAATACAGAAATATATAAATCAAATAAAATTTCCTTTATTTTTTCTTTTCGTAAATATCCATTTTTTTTTAAAGCTTCCTTACAAACCTGAAACCATGTTACCTGTAACAACGACATGTATTTATTATTATTTCTTCACGAGATCTAACGACTCAGAGTCTCTCTCACTTACTTCTTCTCAACCGTCAGATCTTATTACTGTAGTCCCCCATCACATTCAAACAAAACCTCTTCGTTTCCTTAAAGCCCATGCTTTTGTAATTTATTACAAAACTTGCCACTCCTTCCATAATTTGTTTTCTCTTCCTCTTGAATGTTGCGCTTTTGTTAGCTTTCTCTGGTTTCATTTTCCATGGAAGGACCTTGAGCTCTGTTTCTTTTTTCTCGCTAAAGTTCTTGCAATTTTCTCTCTTACTCTCTCTTCTCTACTGTGTTCTTATTCTCTCTCAAGGTATTATCTTTTTTGCTCTAAAAAAAACTTCTGAAATTTCAATTTCAATCTGGGCTTGTTTGTTTCATTCTTGTAACTTCTGTGGATTTATTCATTACCCATTGTGTTTATTTTCACTTGGTTTAAGGTCTTTTTTTTAAAGCTAGGTGTTTTTAGTTTAAGATTTTGAGCTGATTTTTTCTTAGGAATTTGTAGAAATGCAGCAGAAATTAGGGTTTGAAATTTGTTTCTCTGTTTGGTGTTTCATGGAAAGTGGATAAAATTTAGGTTAAAATGAGCTCTGAGAACGAAAAAGTTGAAATTGGAGTCTTGGACTACGAAACCTAAGTTAAAGTTTCGATTTTTAATTTGTGATCCTTTGCTGCTTAAACGTTGTTGAGATTGAGAATCTTCTTCATGCATATATAGAAATTGTAGATTTTTGTGCAATTAGTTTGATTTGGGTTGAGTTGAGTTTGGACTATGAAATATAAAGTTAAAGTTTCTCTTTTTACTGTTCTTGTTAAACAAATTCAACTGAAATGTTAGCTGAAGCCCTAATTTTCTGGGTTCTTTCTTGACGTATAAAGTTGAATTTTTAATCCTTGTTGCTTGAGAATCTTCTTCATGCATGTATAGAAATTGCAGATTTTTTTGTGCAATTAGTTTAATTTTGGGGTTTTGTGATGCTAAGCAGATAAAACAAGTCTTGCAAAATTGTGATCTGATGTCTTATCGATTGCTAAGTGTGGATAAGGAGGAACTGGTTACAACATCACCTGGTTTGAAAGAACGTAACTACTTGCTCCTGTCTGATTGTTCATCTGTTGATAGCTCAACCATTCCTAATGTTGAGAAGAGCAATCTCAATTTCAAAGCTACAGAACTAAGGCTAGGCCTTCCCGAGTCACAATCTCCTGATAGAGCAACTGATTTCGGTTTGTTAAGCCCGAGAACACCTGATGAGAAACTTCTCTTCCCGCTACTTCCTTGTAAAGATCATGCTTCTGCTACTACAGGGCACAAGAATGTTGTTTCTGGTAACAAAAGAGGATTCTCTGACACTTGGGACGAGTTTTCAGGTGTGAAAGGATCTGTTAGACCTGGAGGAATCAACATGATGCTGTCGCCGAAGATTAAGGATGTCCCGAAAAGTATTCAAGAAGAAAGATCCCTTGCTAAGAGTGGCGCGAACAATGCACCTGCTGCCAAGTGTGTATTATATGCTAACTGGTTTTGTGATTTTTTCTTGTTTGTTTATGACTCAAGACAGGATCTTGTGGTAATCTATCTACGGTTTTGCAGGGCGCAGGTTGTTGGTTGGCCTCCAATTAGATCCTACCGGAAGAATACAATGGCGTCTTCTACTTCAAAGAACACTGATGAGGTTGATGGGAAACCAGGTCTTGGAGCTCTGTTTGTGAAGGTGAGCATGGATGGTGCTCCTTATCTGCGAAAGGTCGACTTGAGAACGTACACTTCCTATCAACAGTTGTCTGCTGCACTTGAGAAAATGTTCAGCTGCTTCACTCTTGGTGAGAGTTTTCTATGGATTAAGCAAATCCTTGATTTCACTGTATAAAAGAAATCAAGAATAAAACCAGTGATTTTGCGTTGTGTTTGTGATCTAAGGTCAATGTGGACTTCATAAAGCTCAAGGGAGGGAAAGAATGAGTGAGATCAAATTGAAGGATCTTCTTCATGGATCAGAATTTGTGCTTACATACGAAGACAAAGATGGCGATTGGATGCTCGTTGGTGATGTCCCATGGGAGTAAGCTTCTCTTGAACTCTCTCAACTTTAATAACTTTGTGGGTTTTATGAGTTGTTCCCGGTAAACTTAGAAGAATGGACTAAACATCAGATAGAAAAGATGAATATTTTAAAATTGATTCATGCTACTGAAAGTTTCGATTTTTTGGTTTTGTATCTGTGTAAAAGTTGAATGGATCCTGGTTAAAACCTATTTGCAGGATATTTATTGAAACATGTCAAAAACTGAAGATCATGAAAGGCTCTGATTCTATTGGTTTAGGTAAACCATTTTACTTTGCAAACATCTTTCACATGAATCTGAATACAAAACTCAATAGCTCAATTCATTGTTGATTTGCTTTGTTGCAGCTCCAGGGGCAGTGGAGAAATCAAAGAACAAAGACAGGGTTTGAAACAAAGAGGCTGAAGACAAAAAACACTATGCACAGTTTCAATGTTTAAGCCTTCTTTACTGGTGTGTTTGAAAACTCTCTAGTCCTTTTTTATAACTAATTTGTGTTGCAAAACTGTGGAATCTCTTATGTGTGCTTTGTTCAGAACCAATTCTTATGTGTGTTCTACTTTCATCTTCAAGACCTTTTTCCAGGTTTGATTGAAGACCAACTTTATCTTTATCTTTAATTATATGCAAAACTTTGATTTGTTTATTGTCAGTTCAAAAGTCTCTTAAGTGATAATTAAGATAAAAGTTGGTTATTAATTAGTAATCCCGTATACAAAGAGTCTTTTCACATAAAGTGGAGTGACTCAAATCATGGTTTCTTATTTATGGAACAAGAAAGTCAGTAATTCTGGATGAAATTTTGACTAATCCCGATCATTTATCATCTATAGCTTTCTTACAAGAGTTGATTAAGTATTTAAAAAATAAAAATAAAAAGTGAACTAAATGCCTAGATTTTGATAATTGATATCTTAGTGTTACAAAGTTTATCCATCTAA
The DNA here is from genome assembly GCA_028015245.1 of Cardamine occulta. Taxonomy (NCBI): domain Eukaryota; kingdom Viridiplantae; phylum Streptophyta; class Magnoliopsida; order Brassicales; family Brassicaceae; genus Cardamine; species Cardamine occulta. The sequence goes on from CM051377.1 coordinate 1,432,152, forward strand.
TACTATTATCTTTAAATATAAATGATTCAGGTTTTAAATTTTGTTTTGTTAGTAATAAATGACACATATACATGTCTGGTATGTGGAGTCAGGCTTTAGATTTTTTGATTTAAAGAATAACCATCCGTACCAAGGAGTTAAATTAAGAGACACAAAAGAACTAACCCCTTATACTACTACTAAGCCACCACATTTTTGCTGCTAAATTTCATTTTCACTTACTATTGAGTTAAAATTTGCTCTAATATGTTGCTATTCAATTTTTAATTCCCCTCCCCTTCCACGGAAAAGAATATTAAAATATATTTTTGATATTTGGACATCAATGTCAAATTAGTCATATCAAATGGGGCAAAGTGGTTTGCACAAATACAGGCACTTCTAAGTGAGTTTGTGGTTAGTGCACTTCATCATTGACTTTATTTTCTAATTTGATTGTTTTGCCATTCGTAAGAACAATTATATCAATCACAGTTATATGTCTTGTTAGTGCTTTTCTTTCATACGAACCAATTATTTCTTTTACTAATCGGATTCATTTTAGAAATACTTATGATATTTGACTTTAATATTACATTGAAAATCGAAAATCGTCCTCAGATTATCTTGACTCGATCCGGACATATAATTGAAGTAGTTTGTATTAGTGTCATCAATAAGTCATAATTACACATAATACATATTGTTGTTATGGTTATTGATACAAAACAAAAGATAAACTAAACTTTGAATATGTTTTGTTTGATATATGGTCAATGAGTTGTGTAGCCAATATATAACTGAAAATTAGTTTCATGGTATTGATACTTGTGTAATTAGTTTTCTATCATTGGGATTTTTTTTTTACATATTTACCCTTATCTTCTTCATCTGCCTAAAAACTTCAACTTTTATGTGTACAAAACATATTATCACGAGGTATACAAAAACTTAACAATTAACATATATTTTATGAAATAATGAGTTATATGTGTAGTTAGCACGTTAAAAACATCATATCATACGATATATATGGATTGACATTTAAATTATTATTTAATATAGTATAAATATGTTATGAACATAGTAATTTATTTATTCGACGAATGATGGATAAAAATTTTTTTAGCGATAATTTATTTGTTAACATGATATAAATTATGATATACTAATAAAAATAGTTATAATCACATATTTTTTATTAACGTGCTAAATAATTTATTGTACATCGATTATATTGATATAAAATAATATGTATCATGTTAAAAAAATAATTAACCAATAAAAACTAAACTAATTTTTTGCCGGATATCTCACCGGATTTCTTGTCGGAATTTAACATTATACAAAACAACTTAACATTTGTAATTAATTTATCAATACAAAATAATATGTATCATGCTGCTACACCCACCCATGTAATTTTCACCAAAAAAGGGCAAAAATGGGTTCAAAGTTTTCTCCTTGTTAGTCATTAAATCTTTTAGTTTTCAATTCCATAAAATTAATTTTTCCATTATCTCTTACCATAAAATTGTATTACCCATTTGATAGATCTTGGTCTCTACATTTAATTATTTTGTTGTTTTATAAATCTTTACCCTACATATTGTTGTTCAAGTGAATATGTAGGGTATATATCTCTAGTTTAAAAGTTAGTGGTTTTAGAAGAATATTGGTCCCAATGTAATGGAATGTAGTGGCTGGCTAATATCCTTTGGTTCTGAGAGGTGAAAGAAAATTAAGATTCATAGTTGAGGTCCCAATCTCTTCAAAATGAATTTTGCTTCTTAAATATTTTTACTTTTTTTTTGATAAAAAAATATTTTTACTTGCATTCAGATCAAAACTATACACGGTTTAGGAAAAAAAAATATTATGTCATCCATCTATTGTCTTACGAAGTTTTACATTTTACGACCGTAGATGGGTTGTGCACTTAAATTTTATAAATCTATGATAAATAAATCTGTAAGAAGTAATGAATTAAAAGTTTTTTTAATACAAAAATTTGGTTCGTTATGTGCAGCTTTGGATTGGTCTTTTCCTGTCAAGATATTTGGTTTTCTTCCAAAGAAGTGATTATCCATAAAGTTTTAAACCAAACTAGCATAAGATAAGACTAGCATTAGATGTTATACATGTTTCGATAAATATGGAAACGTCATTTTTATGATTTTTTAAAAATAAAATAAAATTTTATATTGTTTTAGTACCAAACTATCTATTTTGAGATGAAAAGTGGTTTAGGCCATATGATAAATCAATTCTTACCGATAAAAAAATCAGCAATTTATAATATTAGTTAAGCCTCTACCATTGACCATTGTATGTATGATTCTTTGTGACGTAATGTAATTGGCATTTTTGTGTGTTTATAATTATTGAATTTTCATGATTTTAGATATGTTTAGATGGATCGAGATCTATAGTTAATGTTGTAGAAAAAACTTTGATGGATATGTTTAAAAGTAAACTCTAATAATGGTTAAGTTTTCTGGAACTGATATTTTAGTAAAAAATCCAATGCCCTGCCAAAGCAAATTTTGTTCATTTGATAATTTATATCATTTTATTCATGTTGATAAATACTTATCTCGGAATAGTATCAATTAAAACTTAATTGAAGCAAATCAATTTATAGTGATATAATTGTCTTTATTATGGGTTGATGTTAAAAGCATTCAAGTATTTTCCATTGTGACTTTGATCAGGGTCTCAACTCTTTTATATGCCGAAATTTTTGAAATATTGTCACAAGTTATCTGATTAGTTTTTATATACCAACTCTTGTAACCTTATTAATTCACTGTTGGAACACACGAATGTGTTGAAGCAACATACTGTAGTTACTTTTGCTGAGACATAAAATGGATGTGGAGCATAATGATGAGCTATAACGATGGGAATTTTTGTGTGATGACATAGCAATATGTATCTGAAGAAAATAACTTTTTGAAGATAATAAAGAAATGTTGTCTTATCTAAAAGATTTGGAAAATCAATATTGTTGGAAAGGCTTATTCTCTAAGATATGGAAAAATATATTCGAAGGAGAGTGTATATTGGTGTCATGAGAGTTTAGAATAAGTCTAAAAATGGATAATACGTTTTGAGAGTTTAGGATTTTGGCTCTGAGAGAAAGATGGATGTATTCATTAAATGATTGTAGTGTCATTGAACTATATTGCTGGTGAAACAGTGTTCAACAAGCGATTGTAATATCGTTGAAACGTTGTTTAACAAGCAATGAAATTTAGTTTTCTAATGCAAAATTTCTAGATCTATCAAAAAATCCGAAAACGTCTTGTGTCAATATAGTTTAAGAGATTTCTAGTGAATTGTTAGAACATGAACACATTTTGTCGAACCTCGTTAATTTGTCTAACCTTGTAAATACAAGTTACAATGATCATTTTTATGTATGGACAAATTTTGAAATATCTTTCAAACAAAATTTGTGAAAGAAGGCTTCTAAGATGTAAAATTAAAACATAAGGGATCTATGTTTGATAATAAATTTTTAAAATGGTACATTTCTTAAAAAAAAACTATTTTATGTATTAGTAATTATTTGGAAAAATAACTAGAATACTTCTTATTAGTAATTTAATTGCTAGTTTAACTTATAAAAGTTAAGGTTAAGTGAGTTTTTTTTATCATAAAAATACTTGTAAAATCATGTGTTACGAAAAATTTAATGATAAGAGTGTCATTATCAATTAATGCTACATCAGTTTTTTTTGTGAAAAAATTCATCATATTTACAACTTTGGTATCGCTGACTGAAAGTCTGCGAAATAAATCTGCAGTTTTTTTTTTTTAATGTTCTGTCCATGCAAAATAGTACTGTTGAAAATCCAATCAAAACTGCAATTTTCAAGTTTAATCCACTTTAAGTCTTTTTAACAAAAAAAAGTTTAATCCAACTTTTCTTTAATTTTTGTTATGTATGTGCATGATGTGGTTCAAGTTATCTACCGCTAAACTGCATGGAATCAAAAGTGGATACGCAGAAGCGGAAGCGTTTGGAAGTGTAGAAGCGATTTTTTCAAATATTTAGGAAGCGGGTACGTATTGGAAGTGTATATATTATATATATATGTATATATATATAAACCATATGTAGAATCATATTTTAAAGAATAAAATTGATTTATAACCTTTGAATTATGCTGAGTGTAACTAATTATATATATAAAGTATTGATATATATCTTTCTGTAAAAATGAAATTTTACGTCATCATCAGTTCATCGATCCAAAAGAATAAGAGCATCCATCAGAAATCCATCATCGTTTAAAATTTGTTTTTAACCTATGCAAAAAAATAAATTATTTTAAAGAACAAATATAAAAAACAGTGATACAACATAACATAAAAAACAAATAAGAATATAATAGAAATTACCTTGTTTGATCTTCTAGTTTTAGACCACGAGAAATAAAGTATCAAATTATGAAGTGTAGAAGAAATGAGAACAACGATTCATAATCCTAATTTTTATGTTTTCTAATTAGGATTTTCAATTAAGGTAACAAAATATATAAAAATATTCAACGTTTCCTATTTATTTCTTTGTTTACGATCCAAAATTGGGTTCGTCAAAAATATTATGCTTCTAAATCAGAACCACTGCTTCCCTCACGCTTTTATATTCGAGATTTTTGAAAACGAGTTTTCGTCCCTTCCGGATGATTTTGATTCTACTTCCGCTTCTATGTAACGTAACGTAGATCTACCATATATAAATGATTTTGTTAATATACTCCCAAAATATCAAGTAACTAATTCGAGCCAGAAAATAAATCACGTAATTAATTAAATTCTTTTGAATATTCTGATAATAATATATGGTTATGGTATTTTTAAAAAATAATTAGTGGATCACAACATACAAATTTAATCGCCTTAATTTATATATACGTACTCATCGATCGGTCCACAGATCATATGGTGTGTCTCCCAAAACCTTTCTTCTACTTAAGCTATGTTTTAAGTCAAATTATTCTTATTATATACACTCCGAAGACCCACTATCTTCTAATCCTCTGTACTCATTGCACTCATTCTTTTAAGCGTACCCATCAAAATAAAACTCATATTCTATATTAATTCTGTCCATTTCCTCGAATTTAATTCATATGAAATATATTATGATATATGTTTTAGATTGATACATTATTGTTTGAGGACAAAATAAATATAATATTCATTAACCAAAAAGAAGAAATATAATATTAGATACGAAATAAATTAAATATAGTATCCAAATATTTGGTTTGACTAGTTGACTCTGTTTCCCCCACCCCCCATACCATTCATACGATAAAACAAAAATGAATTATATACTAAAACACGAATTCGGCTTCATTGACTAGTCGTTCTAACTTTTAACTTTATCATGTAATGTACCAAATCACCAAATCCTTTCCCTATAATTCACGCTATTAAAAATGAGAATTAAATTACACTTTTCTTTTGTTTTAAGGAATAACATTACACTTCGTCTCGTATTCAGGTTTTCATTTTTCAACAATAGAATTATACTATATATAGTACTGAAATATTAATAAAACAATCTCTTGAAAGTATCATAAGATTTTTTTTGTCAACAACATGTAATCTAGTAATCTTTCTGTTTAGGTGAATGTATAATATTTAAAAAATGAATTAATATTTTTTGTTTTTATTTTTTAGATAATTAACCAATGATAAATATACTACACAATATAAATAGTTATAAAAATTATATACATTTAATTCTTTATATAGAAAGTTAAAAAATTTACTAAAACATCTTATATAGTGAAACAAAAAAAATCTCTAAAACATCATATACTATAAAACAGAAGGAGTATATATTAGAACGGCTCCCAATCTTCTAAAATTTAATTATTATACTAAATATTAATATAATTAAGGTAATTATTGAAAAATGATTCCATAGGTTTACAGGAGTTGTTACATTGAAAATTGGAGTAATAAATAAAATGATGTGAGTTATCATTATTTTAAGGGTTATATTAAAGTATGATAATAATTAACCAATAAAAATCTCTCTTATTCTTTTCTCTTTCATAGTGTTGTAGACTTTGACCACTTAAATTCAGACAAAAATATTTTTATCACGTTTTTATCAAAGTAATTAAATCTCTCTTGTCCCTTTCTCTTTCATAGAGTTGTATTTTTTTACCACTCAAATTCCGACAAAAATATCTTTATCATCTTTTTATTGAAAAAAATATTTTGTTAACAATCAAAATATTTGGAAGAAACCAACTTCAATTTTAGTGAGTAACTATTTTATTAACATGTTATATCATATGATATATATATATATATATTTACATCTAAGTTATTATTACTGGTGTAAAACATGTTGTTAACATAGTAATATATTCATTCGATAGTTGATAAATAAAATTTTTAGTGGTAAGTTATTTATTAACATAATATATATTATATTATACAAACGTTGTTACAATGTTAACAAATAAATTATCGCTAGTAATTTTATCCATTAGCCACCGGATAAATACATTATTATGTTGACAACATATTTATATCACGTTAAATAATAATTTAAATATGAATCTATATTTATCACATGATATAATATTTTTTATCATGTTAATAAAATAATTACTTGTTAAAATTGGACATTATCTCTCCTTAATATTTTAATCGTTAACAAAATACTTATTATGATAAAATCGTAGTAGGGAAAATTTGATCCGAATTTGAATGTAAATGAGAGAGAACAAAAATAACTATTATATATCTGGTTATTTATTATGGTTATAAATTAAATTACCCTTTATTTTAATTCAATATTATAATTGACGGTGTTTCACTGTCGTCTTATGTTAATACGAACTTTGGCGTATTACGTTAAATTATTAATATAATGACAAGATGATAACAAATGAAACTATTGAATTATAAAAAAATGTTTCATGTTTAGCGTTGCAGGTTTTCTTAATACACAGTTCTCAGTTTAGGAATGCACATTTTCTAATACAATTTTTGTTTTTCATATAATGGATGATTTCTAAACTATAGGAAATATGTTTTTAGTATTAGAAAACATAATTGTTTGTATAAGACTATTTTGTTAATCGTAACAATTTATTATGGAATTGATAACATTTTTTAATTTTACTAACATAGCAGAGTGGTCTGATTTTATTTTGAAACGTCGCCACAATATTTTTTAAACGATCTGAATTTTTCAAATATGTTTTTTCTTCTGTGAAGCACATGGACCAGGAAAACAAAAATCTTCTGCAACATAGGGAATATATATGCAACATTTGCTATGATTAAATAATAAATAGAATAATGGAGAAACATTATTCCCAATAATATCTTTGGCTATGTCTTCATAACCTCCAAATTCGTGTGCAAAAAAAAAAACCTCCAAATTCTTCTATGTATCCATTTTGGTTTTGTTGTTGTTAACAACAATGCCAAAATACCATTACACATTATTAGCCTCAGCGATATTCAATAGACATTTAACATAAATTTAAGACAGTGTTAGATTTCTGGGTTTAAAAATATGACGGTCTCTTTAAAAAAACTAAATGAGAAAAAAAAAACTTTAGTTGATAAAAATTGAAAATCCATTATTTTCCAAGACTCATTGACAATAGTATTTACATTTTTTATTTGACGTTAAAAAAGAGACTTTTTTTTTAATGTCAAGATTTTATATCAATATCAAATGTTACATATTAAACTACAGGTTACAAGACAAAAACAACTAATAGAACTTAAGCGACAAAGATACAATCAAAATAAAATTCAAAAATCGATGGTGATCGACCGAAATAAAATTCAGCCAAAAGAGGCACTTAAGGCAAAGTCTTGCATAAACCATGTTAGTATTAAGAGTTGCAAATTGATTAATTTATACATGTAAGTATCTTAAAACTACACTTATATATGTCTGGTCCAGGACTACACTTATATATGCCTGGTCTGGTCCTGGAACATACAAAATAACCAAACATGTAGGTATGCATGCAATGTACGTAAAAAGCTGAAACAAAACAGACAAACAAACAAAAAATAGTTGATATGAATAGAGATAAATAACAAATGGACCGACCCATTACAGCAATTTAATAAAAGTAACAGAGTACACAGACTAAAACTGTAGCTATGGTTTTATTTTGGCATCTCTGTAATAAATTGGTTCTGGGGATCTTCGTCCTATCCCATGCCATTCACTATCAACACATACATTTATTGATGCTTCATTATTTATCTTTTCTTTTGTTTTTTTTCGATCACTTTTTAAAAAAATTCGTACCATATTCTATAGTCGTAGGTCGACTTTTGTTTTTATTTGATAGTAACACTTATGTCCTTGGATATATCATATGTCTTTACAATTATGCATTTTTGTTTATTTGATGTGTAACCTTTAATTTATACAATCATTGTTATTTTTATTCACTACTAACCAATAAATCTATGACCATGTTTTTTCTAACAATATAATTGGTTTATCAGATGTTTAATTGCGAAAATCTTTTAGGTAAATATTTTATTCGTTTTACAATAAGTATCATTTTGATATTTTCACACAAACTAATAAACACATTAAAATTCTATTATACCTTACAAAATATTTAACTATTGGTACTATATCATATTCTTTATTTGATTTAAAATTAAATTAAGTATTTTATATCAAAATTTATATGAAAAATCTAAAACAACATTTGTTTTGAAACAAAAATAATGCTAATATCACACTGAATTTATGGAGTAAAACTTTTGCAGATCAATCATAAACACACAAAAAAACGTGTTTTTAGTATTAGTATAGTAATGATGTTATATGTATATATGTATATTTAAATATGCCTATTTAGGATGTAGCATAAATTATTTTCAAACACAAAAAACGTAAAATGTCAACAAATATTCTAAATGACACAGTAAAAATCGCCGAATCACCTTTTCTTTTTGTCTTGGCAGCTACATATTCACCTTTACAAAAGTGAAAAACAAAACTTTTACTGCATCTATAGCTATTATCATTGTAGAACCTCAATTTCAGCATTAAACAGTTAGCCATAAATATCTGAACAAATGTAGTTGGTATTACTACAGAGGCAACATGTCTATTTTATTGGGTTATTCATCAGGTGATGATGGCTTATCGGATCAAAAACTTGATTTGAACATTAAATGTTTTACATGGATCGATGTATAAACAATTTAAACGGCTCACACCCATAGATCCAATAATCGATATCTATGCATAATGCATTTATATTTTCACTACACTGTATTAACCCAATCATATATATTTGCCCATCTACTACATTAAATTCTGTCAAAGATCCAATAGTTTTATACAAAAAACGGTCAAACAAGTACTCTCTTACTAAAAACAAAAACAATGTAATCTAGAACTAGTTATACAGTTAAAATTTTAATCAATGATTTTTTCTTTACCAACTATGAGACTAAATTGATCGGTAGCCTATAATAGCTTATAGGCTATATGTAATCTGGAACAGAGTTATAGTGTTATACAGTTAGAAATGTTTGCAACATTAAGATATTATATATGTTTTTCTTTTCTTTTCGGATTAGGTGTTAACTGCTATGTATCATATTTTGAATAGAATGTAGAATTTATTTAAAAACCTTTTTTACATCAAGTGCAGTATGATTATAGAGAGTCTATAATAATTTTAAAAGTAGAAATCATAGGTACATTATTTTATCTAGTGTCAAACCACATCTCTATTTCTTTGTCAAGTTTTGAATCACCCATGGCTCGATTATTGATAGTTTATTCCGAATTTACTTGTCTATGATTTTATTTAGATAAGTATGGTGTATTACCGGTTCTCCATGTCGTCTACCATTTCTTTCTCTTTAAATCGGATGGATTGTAATTTGAAAAACATATCTCAAAATAAATCATATTAAAATTTATCATATTTTATTAAGATTTAGTATGAGTCGGGTACTATAGCCCTGTAAGTTAAGAAATTACATACAATCTTTATTTAATTTTTAAAACTAGGTGAATGTTAAAAAAAGGTTTCTTAAAAGATTAAAATATCAGTGGGGATTCAATAGCAAGTAACTCATAAGTTGTATGTTTTTAAAGATTAGTAGTTTAGTACCAAAATCAAAATCATTTGATTATAATTAACCATGGAGAAAAAAGCAATTACAAATGCAGTAACTGAAAAATATACAGCTTTAGGTGGTTTTTAATTAATAAAATATAAAAAAATCATAGATAATCTCAATATCCAATCTTCCACTATTATTGATAAACAAAAAAAAAAGTCCTTTTTAAATTCAACTCTCCCACCATCTCTTTCTTCTCTGCATCTCAATTTCTTATAATCAGAGAACAAAAAAAATCTCAGTCACTAACAACAACAACGCACGACTCTCGAAGTTGAAGAAGAAGATTGAAGCAAAAATGATTAGCGGCTGGAGAAGAGCTTTTTGCACTTCTATACCTAAAGAGAGAAACCAAAACGATGACGTTGACGACGGTGTTGTTGTTAATTCACCGGAGAATCAACGTTTCCGTCACAAATCCACCTCTCGATTTGGTTTTTTCTCAACTCCTTCCACGCCTCGTTCTGATTCCGGCAGTTACAGCCTCCGTTGTCGGACTTCTTCAGCCACCGCCCTCGCTACTCCGTCTCTTCCCGGAACTCCGAAGCTAAATTGCAGAACCACCACCTCCGCTCAAACAACTCCGAGAAACAGAAGCTTCGTCTCTATTTTGACTCCTTCTTCTTCTCCAATATCTCCGGCGAGCTTCTCCCTTCTCAAATCCAAACTCCGATTCAATAAAGTAAACAACTCAACGATTTGAATTTTGTTGTTTTGATTTTGTTTTGTTTCTTAATCGTTTGATTTTTTTGGATTTGAGCAGAGTAGCAACAAATGTGGAATCTGTTTACAGAGTGTGAAATCAGGTCAAGGTACGGCGATTTTCACGGCGGAGTGTTCACATACGTTTCATTTTCCTTGTGTAACTTCACGCGCCGCCGCGGATCAAAACCGGCTTTCTTCTTGTCCGGTTTGCGGATCCTCTTTGTTTCCTGAGATTCGAAATTATGGTAAACCGGATTCTCAAACCGAGCCTAGGATCCGGTTAGAAGCTAAGAACAAGTCGTTGAGAATTTACAACGACGACGAGCCTTTGATTTCATCTCCGATATCTCCCGCCGGTTTTCACACCATACTTGAATCCGATGAAAACGAAGACGAGAAAATTAATGGCGAGTTTAAAGGATTTTCCGTTAATACTCCGTCACCATTAACGGCGAAACTGTTAACGAATCCTTCTTCGGGAGATGTTGACGTTAAGCTCTCCCCGGAAGCAGCGATCGTTGCGGCGGGAAAAGGTTACGAGACTTACTCTGTGGTCATGAAGGTGAAATCACCACCGTTTCCAACGTCGCGTGGAACAGCGCGGCGAGTTCCGGTGGATTTGATAACCGTTTTAGACGTTAGCGGGCGAAATTCCGGCGGGAAATTAGAGACGATGAAGCGAACGATGAGGCTTGTGATTTCGAATCTCCGGGAGACGGATCGTTTATCGATCGTTGCGTTTTCGTCGAGTTCGAAACGGTTATCGCCGTTACGGAGCATGACGGCGAACGGGAGGAGATCGGCTAGAAGAATCGTAGATATTATCACCGTTCCTAGCTCCGGATCCGACGCTGGAATTGCTTTCTCCGGCGAAGGGATGAGCGTAAACGACGCGTTGAAGAAAGCAGTTAAGGTGTTAGATGATCGCCGGCAGAAAAACCCTTTCACCACCGTCTTTGTTTTAACGGACCGTCAGGCCCAATTGGCCCATTCTAAAATCCCCGTCCACACCTTACGGCTCGGAGCGTGGGACCACGCGCTTTCAGAGGATGCGTTTGCGAGAAGCATCAACGGTTATTTGAGTTTGTCGGTTCAGGATCTCGGTTTACAGCTCGGGTTAGTTTCCGGATCGGGTCAAGGAGAGATCACTTCCGTCTATTCTCTTTCGGCTCGACCCGCTTGGCTTGGAACCGGTTCAATCCGGTTAGGTGATATGTACGCCGAAGAAGAAAGAGTGTTGCTTGTGGAAATCAAAGCACCGGTTAACAATTCTTCAACAACTAGGTCCCACAGAATCATGACCGTTCGATCTCATTACGTGGATCCAACGACTCAGGAAATAAGAAACCCCGAAGATCGCGCGCTTTTGATACCCGCTCCTGTCACCGTACGATCATCATCCAACCCAAACATCTCACGGCTCAGAAACCTCCACGTCAGCACCCGAGCCGTGGCGGAGTCTCGTCGGCTAATAGAGCGCAACCATTACTCCGGAGCTCAAAGATTGCTGACGTCAGCTCGAGCCTTGCTGGTGCAATATGGCGTGAGCTCAAGTGATACGTGCTTACGTGGATTAGACGCCGAGCTAGCTGATCTTAACGGTGTGAGAGGAAGAAACGTGGCGGTATCGGAGAGTCCAGATTCGCTTACTCCGACGTCGGCTTGGAAAGCGGCGGAGAGGTTGGCTAAAGTGGCTATGGTGAGGAAACATATGAACAGAGTCAGCGACTTGCATGGGTTCGAAAACGCTAGATTTTAGTTTCTTTAAAAAATATATATAAATATTTTACTTAATTAGGTTAAGAACTTGTGTGATGATCTGATACAAACAAATGCAATGGTGTATAATGAAGTTAATATATTTGGTCAAAATGATAAGATTGGATGATATAATTTTATACTATGATGCTGTTATATGATTCATTTGTTACCTTAAAGTTTGATACATATTCTTTTATAGTTTTAGGGACTTGCATTAGGTACTTAGGTAGTAGGTTTTACCAAAGCAATTGAAAATTAAGATTTAATATTTAATGAAATATGTAAGAGGACAAAATATAAAAATCAAATAAATTTTACACTGAAGAAAGCATATTACTTCATTAATGCGAAATGAATTGGTATTTGAATGAAAATATGACTAAAGCTCTTCCATATCTGTTGTAAATGTGTAGGATTTTAAAATGTTTAACATATATGAATCATGATTCATGAACATGATATGGTTTTTTTCATTGCTTTTCTTTTACTTAGTTACTTTATCTAATAACTTTGTTTGTTTTTGCTTTATAATTATTTAAAGTGAAACTTTTTAGCCAGAGCATATATTCTATGTGTACTTCTTCATAATGGCTTCCAAACCTTCGATTACAACATTACATAGAGACGATTAAGAGATGGAGCGACATGTTCGATATGAAGAAATTCACTTGCAAGCCAAGAGAACACAACAAATGTGCAGACGTTTTAGATAGGAAAGCGATTTCTTGTATTTATGATTGGTCTCTGTATAAGTTCTGTCCTAATTACTTACTAAGTGTTGTAAACAATAATGCTATCTTAGCAAAATTAATAAATTATTAAGAAGTTTAAAAAAAAAAAAAAAAAAAACTAAAATGTAGTAACAATGTCGGGATGTAGCCTTTTTGCGGCTACGACACTATTTAAATTCGTTGTATACTTGTGTCAAATGATTCAAACTCGATGGTCAACAAAATATTTTCTTAACAATACAATAAATTAGCAATAAGTATTCATATAGAAGCCTTATTAATATGATTGCGATGAGAATAATTGGGGGTTGGGGTTATCATTTTAACGGCGGAATTTGTCTCTTTTTTTCTGCCTCGTAGGCTTTTTACACTAAATCATAATTAATAGTACCATGATTGTCTCGGCCCTTGTTTCCTTCGAAATTCCATTTTGATTGTCCTTTGTGTTATTTAGGACAAAATATCCAAACCCTAAAAATTAAACTAAAACCCATTTAATTGAGAAGTATAACTGAATTGGAATTAAAGTTAAACCGAAACGAAAAATGAATGAGTATCCAAATATACCGGAAATACAATTATTGTATATACTTTAAAATATAAGTTATATTTAAATTTGAAATAACTCAAATATCTAAAACTATAATTATAAACTTAAATATATAGTAATTTTTAAACTGAAATAACCGAAATATCCAAAAGCCAGTAGTTATATTTGTGAACTTTCAACCAAATTTTATTAAAATTGAATTTTGAATTTTAATTCGGGTGGGTTTGGGTTTATTTGAGTAAAAGTAACCAATTCAAAATATATCCAATATTTTTATTTTGGTTTTTGGTTGGTTTTCAATTCAAATATACTAACCAACGAATCGAGAAGATACCGAATTAAATTCGAACTGAATTTCTAAAATACATGAATGGAATTTAGACTTCTATATTTTCAAAAATCAAAACCTGCAACAAACGGTCTGAATGCAAACTGATACCCGAATGTTCAAAGCTAGTGTTACACACAAGATGCATCATATTTTTTGCAAATTTCTATCTAATTATTTGCAAAAGGAATGTATTTCAAAAGATTTAGTAGGTAGAGTAGATCGATTAATATGTCATAATCTATTAACATATTCGCAACGTCTACGAAACCAACTTCTAAAATCTTGAAAAACATCATCTAACATCGGTCAAACAATGAGGAAGAAAAAAGGCAAAAATATTCGGAAAGTAGATGTGTTTGGTACGTTTAATTTGGATAGCGATGGTGCGTTCCACTAAAGGGATGCAATAATGGTACGCACGGCTATATCTAAAGGTTCATATCATATCCCAAACAAGTCCAAGATTTAATTTCATTTTAATGTACATTAAGAGATCTTTAATCTTTTAGTTTTTAGATTTAGTTTATACAGGGACAGGTATTATATTAAGTAGACCAAAAGCCAAATTAAAGGCACAAATTTAAGTTAGTGGAGAGTTTTGAAACCAACAGGACAATATGAGTATATAATTATCGAAATTAATAAATTTTTAGTTTTTATAATATACTTGAGTAATAAGAATATCTAGAAGTTTTGACAAAAAAGGAAAGAAAGAAAGAATATCTAAAAGCTCTCCCAACATAAAGAGCTTGAGCCTTAAGATGTATCATTTGTATATAGTTAAGTGAATGATATACCAAAATTTAAAGGTTTTTTTTTTTCTTCTGACGCACCAAATTTTAAAGTTTAATAAAATATACGATATGAGTTCGTGGTATTCCATTTGCTCACACGATTCATATTTCATAATGTTATAATAAGTATCTACATTTTCTGTATAAAAAGACGATATTCTACAATATCAAAACAAAAACGTTAGAAACTCAAAACTGCGGTTAAAACAAGTCTAACTAAATGCGGTTTACATGCAAATCCGAATACGGATTACACAGAGACAAGTCAAGTTCATAAGAAAAAAAACAAGACACAGATAATGATCCCTTAATAGTTTTTTACAACTGCCCTGGTGGTCGGCTTTCCGTAGACTCGATGTAGTTTATTCGATCATGACAGAGAGCCTGATTCGCTGTCATTTCATCCAGACATTTGTTGGTTGCATTGGCGAAATCTCCCATCTGTATGAACAAGGCTTAGAGCAGATGATCGGTCTCACTTTGTCCGGTAGGCGTATAGTTCACAGTTTGAGGTGCTGGATTCATGGTTTGTGGTAGCTCTGGCGGTGCGGGATTCCTGGTCTGCGTGGCCACAGCGAGTGCCAAACTCATAGTCTATGCAGGTATAGCAGATGCCGGATTCATAGTCTGCATGGACTCGAGAGGTGTCGAGGTTCCACCAGTTTCTCTATGTGTTTGAATGCTTTTCCAAATTTATATTGGATATTGGCGAATGCAAGATAAATGAACCTAATTTAGGTGAAGTGAATATTGATATACCTAAAGATCTGCTTATTACTGATTGTGAAAAACCTGTTGAAGCAACAATTACCGCAGTTTATGGGCAAGCCTATGACAAGAAAAAGGATTGTGTTTTTTTTTTTTACAACAAAGAGCCATATTGAGCCCAACTAATAAAGATGTTGGTATAATAAACGATTTTATGCTTGCCAGTTTTGAAGGTAATATGATACTTAAACATATGGTAGACTTTGAACTTATTTGTGGGTTTTGTTTTCATTTTGGTTTTAACAACCTACATATGTATTTAGGTGAGGAAAAAAGCTACGCTTTGATAGTATCGAACCAACTGAAGACACTGAAGTGGATATGATGGTTTATTCTCAAGAGTTTTTGAATAGCGTTAAAGTTTTCAGATTTTCTAATCATGATTTGTGGTTAAAGGTTGGTGTTCCAATAATGTTACTTAGAAATATAAATCCTAAGGAGGGTTTGTGCAATGATACAAGACTTCATGTTACTCAATTAGCTAACCACATAATCAAAGTAGAGATTATAACTAACGAAGATAATGAGGTTAAAAAAGTATTGATTCCGAGAATATTTATTTTTTCACCGGAGACCAAATTCCCTTTGAATATGAGACGTAGACAATTTTCTGTTGCGGTTGCATTCGCCATGACCATTAATAAAAGTCAGGATCAAACACTATCAAGCGTTGGACCTATATTCTCGACTAGTTTTCTTACTCGGTCAATTGTATGTTGTTCTCTCTAGAATAAGTCAAAAAAGTAGTTTGAAATTTTTAATAACGAAAAAAGGAAGCCAAAAGTAAACACACATAACGTCGTTTACAAGGAAAATTTCCAAAACATAATTCTATCGTAGATTACAACCTTTTTTCACCTTTGTTATGGTATCTGGAAGTTGTTGTTTTTTTGACTTTATTTTGTTTGATTAAATGTTTAGTTTTACAATATTAATTTCCCAAATGAATACCAAATCTTAGAACCTAGTTTTCTATGATTTTATTTTGTTACGAACGACGGCGTTTTTGCTTTGTTAAAAGTATTGGCTTTTCCGGCCGTCTTTATTGGCCCATTAAGTTTCCAAACGACGTCGTTTCTTTGGCCTTGTTCAACGTTTCACCGAAGCTTTTTCTTTGTTGGTCCTCTCTATGCTTTTCTCAAACTCTTTGCATCACTCACCCAAAAATTGTAAGGGATATATATATATATATATATATATATCTGCGATAACTTTTGAGTTTTGTATTCGAAAATTCAATAAAAATTCATATAAAGGGAAGCTGAGTGAGCTCAAGGTCTTCATCGATCAATGCAAGTCTGACCCTTCTCTTCTCTCTACACCTTCACTCTCCTTCTTCCGCGACTATCTCGAAAGGTACACTTTTAAATCTACTCTCTCTTCGTCTGCTTCGATCTATTCGTTTTTAGTGGTGAAGATTTAGTATTCTTATGCTTTGGATTGTTTCTGTGGTGGTTAAGATTCAGAAAGTATTCATCTTTGAGTCTATGTTTGTTGAAACTGTATTGCCTCTCGTAGAATAAAGTTCATGTCTTTGGTTTTCAGTTTATTGGATTTGGTGAAAAGTTTATACCTTTGATTTGTGTGAGGCTATTCTGTGGTTTTGAAAATTCTGGGTTTTATGATTTTTTATTCTTCTGATGAATTTTGGGTTTGTTGTTCTGTTCTTAAGCCAAGGAATGAAGAAAAGATAGCCATTGGTTTCGAGGGTTCAGCTAACAAAATTGGGGTTGGAATTGTGACATTAGACGGTACAATCTTAGCGAATCCTCGGCATACATATATAACACCGCCTGGTCACGGTTTCCTTCCTAGGGAGATTGCACATCACCATCTTGATTCTTCCTTTAGTCAAATCAGCTCTAGAAACTTCCCAAATAACTCCTGAAGAAATTGACTGCATATGTTACACGAAAGGGCCCGGGATGGGAGCGCCATTGCAGGTCTCAGCTATTGTTGTTAGGGTACTGTCACAGCTTTGGAAAAAGCCAATTGTTGCGATGAATCATTGCGTGGCTCACATTGAGATGGGGAGAGTAGTCACTGGAGCTGATGATCTTGTTGTTCTGTATGTGAGTGGTGGGAACACTCAGGTGATTGCTTAAAGTGAAGGTAGATATCGGATATTATGTGAGACCATTGATATTGCTGTTGGTAATTGCTTGGACCGGTTTGCTAGAGTTTTGAAACTTTCTAATGATCCAAGCCCCGGTTATAACATCGAGCAGGTAAATTTCATCTGAAAGTTTATCGAATTTATCAAGATTGTTAACTTACCAGCTTGCCAAGAAAGGAGAAAACTTTATTGATCTTCCGTATGCGGTTAAAGATATGGATGTATCATTCAGCGGAATCTTGAGTTATATCGAAACTACTGCAGAGGAGAAGCTCAAGAATAATGAATGCACACCAGCAGACTTGTGCTATTCCCTTCAAGTAAGTCTATCATAAATGATAAATCTTGCCACATGAATGCTAGGTTTTAAGAGAAATATTATGATTGTTGATCTTGCAGGAGACGGTGTTTGCGATGTTGGTTGAGATCACGGAAAGAGCGATGGCACATTGTGACAAGAAAGATGTTTTGATTGTTGGGTGTAATGAGCGTTTGGAGGACATGATGAGGACAATGTGCTCTGAACGTGATGGTAAGCTGTTTGCAACGGATGATCGTTACTGCATCGACGATGGAGCGATGATCGCACAGACGAGGTTCACGCGGTATGGCGAGACAAGGAAGGATTTGGTACTTGGGGATATAAACGTTGCTGCTAATTGATTTTGGCCTATTTGTTTAATTGAATCTCTCTACTCGATAGATAGTTTTTTGATTAGTAGTTTAGTTTAAATGTGTTTTATTAGTCAAATTATATGATCATTTCCTTTTGATTTGAATACGTTTTTGATTGGTGTGTACTACTTTCAAATTTCAAAGTAAGTGGGTAAGTTTCTTTGTGGACGTTTAAATTATTTGTGTTGCGTTTCAGTATTTGTATGCCTTTTGTTTTCTTGATTATGTATGATTTGATAATTTTAAGTCGACAGTTGTACCGGTAATGGTGGAGAGATTATTGTATAATTGCAGTAATCTTCCTTAATCATACAAAACCAAATTTATGAAAAAAAAGTTAATTGGCCTGGATTTTATGTGGAAGTTTGTAGGAGAGTTTTGCTTTAAGTTAATTTGGATGCATTGACGATAACCATGATTGTCAACAAAATGTATACACTCGTCTGTTGTAATCTCCATATTATCGTCTGAATTTGAAGGTAAAAATAACTATTAAAAAAAACATACTGAAGTAAGAATACTAATATATATTTTCTTCCATCAAAGTTTAAGTTTCTTTTATCTCATGGTAGTATTTTTTGATGTTTTATTCGTGTTGAAAAGCTTAGACTTGAGGCTAGATAAGATCTTCCCTCTCAATCTTCAGAATGTTTTGATGCAAGGTACAAATACAATTTTGACGATGACTCTCTAATATGTTTTTGCATACTGAAGTGCTGAAGCAACTATCATCTATGGGCTGGCTTGACTTAAGACCGGTGTGAATATGACACTTGGTGCTCACATGCACTCATGTTCGGAGAAATATTCATGTTTTTGTTCTTAATGTATTTTAATTATTTGTTCAACGCATCTTATTAACCTAAGTATATGCCCATAAAGATAGAGTCTTCTCTCTCGAGAAAGAGGGATTTCCAGTACACTGGAAAATCACTCTCTCTCTCTCTTCTCTCATCTTATTTTAAAGGAAAATTTTTCTCAGAGAAAAATTTCCTCTCATGGAAAAATATTTCTGATTAAGGCTAAACGTTCCATAGACTAAAACAAAAACGCATATAAAAAATGCATTTTCTATTATACGAGTTTGCCAGCTTTTGAGTTATATAATGCTACTAGGACTGTCTTTTAGCACGTTCAAGTGAAGCGATCGAATAAAACTCGATGAAATAAAATTATTTTGAGAGGAGAATCATCTCCAAAGGCTATGCAGCAAAATGAAACAATGAAAAACACAACTATTATACCTTTTGAGAAAAGCTTCATTGACTCTCATTAGCGTGCAAAGAGATGCTCTAAAAGAAATAAGAGTGGCGATTTTGAAGATGACGATGAGAAGAACTCAAGAGAGATAAATAGAAAGCAAAATCGTAGAAAAGAAGACATCGAGAATATGAAAGGGAATAAGGGCAAAAATCGTAAAAGGGACAAAGATAGAGAATGTATATATTCATCAAACATAAGTTTAAAAATTTGGTGAGAATGCAGAAATAATTAGAGAACCCTAATATTTTCTAAGATATTATAATGGTTTGATATATTCTTTACATCGTTCTGTCTTTTTTTTTTCCTTCTAATTTGTGTGTTAAGTATTATATTTTTTAGGTTCTCTCTCTTTTTGATATGCTTTGGTTATTTTTTTTTGTGATTCGTATTAGAAAATTTCTTCATGGCCGTGCAGTTCCCACGGGCCAAGTCCCTATGAATATTAATTTCGTTTTAGATACAATGATTTAAATTCTACTCATGATTGCGCAAACCTGCACACGCCTAATTGTATAATCCGTAAATTTACTTACCATATATATTTGTTGCTAGACTTAATAGAATATGTTATTGGCGCTGAGAAATTTATATGCACCTAACCCCTGCAAAAAAAGTGGCTACCAATTTCCGGTCATGGCCAAAGATAAAGAGTTTATTACCCATATTGAACCAATTTAAAATATTATTTTCAGTAGTTTTGATTAATGAAATTCATATTTATTTTGCATCCTCTTGTTTTAAAGGGTTTTGTTTCTTAGATGTGTAGTAAAAGAGAAAACTGGTATAGAATTCAACGATCGTTACAACCAAGTTTCGGATGGACTTGTGGATTGTGTGTTGAGGTGGTATAAGGTGTTCCAATTATTGGAAGGTTGGATACATGTTAGAATTTTATGTGATTCACCACTCTCAAGTTCTTATAAACCTTGATATTCCAGATGTTGAACAGATTTGCAAGATGTGAGTGCAAATATTGTTTGAACAAATGTCCTCTTATCTTCTTTAATAATTTTATATAAATATGTTTCAGTGATTAATGATCAGGGATGAACCCGTGTTTATCTTGAAAATGCATTTGTAATATGTTTGTATGGTTTGTAATATGTAGAACTTTAACTTTCATATGTCGTATTTTATTTTATTTTGTTTTTTTCTAAGATTGGTCGTTTTAATCTATGTACAATTATTAGTTTTTAGACTATTAGTTATCGTTGATATTTAATTATGTTTTTTTGGTTTGATTGAAGTCCATTATATTGTGCATATTATTCCAAATTTTGGGGCAGTTTATTATACGGTTTAAGATTTTCAAACCCCTCAAAATATTCAATGATTTTGAAACTATCTAATGACTGCGCAAACTTGCGGACCAAGCTCACCTATAAAATTATAAAATCTAGACCATTTTAATGTGATTAGGAATATATATATATATATATGGACCTCAAAATGTTCAATTATTCAAAATAATGTATCTACATTTACTACAATATCAAAAACAAACACGTTAGTCACTCAAAAATGCGGTTAAGACAAGTCTAACTAAACGCTGTTTATGTCCAAATCCCGAACCAAGGATTACAGTGAGACAGTCAATTTTATTATAAAAAAAAAATAAAAAAAAAACAGACACAGATAATGATCCCTTAACATTTTTTTCACTATCTGTAAGAATTTTTTTTTTAAAAAAGCGGGAAAAAGAAGTTTCAAAAGTAGTTTAAAAGAAAAAACTACTCTAAAAATACAACTGCTTACATTGTGAAGCATCTATATCTGTTGGACAATTAGGACACTTGAACGTCTTTGTTCCATTCTTCGACATTCTATTGATAGAAAGCTTGCAAAGGACATGACCACAACACAATCTCATGGCCGGATTAGCTTCACTCGATAGTTCTCTAGAGACAGGACAGACGAAAACTGTATGGTACTGAAACTCTTCAGGGAGTGGCACATGTACAGGAAGATGCTCCATTGTTTGCCAATCTTTACTATTCTTAACCAAAACGTTCAGGAATTTAAACAGTGGTGGTAAAGCTAGTGAACCTGCTTCGATTGTTACGCTTAACGGGCATTCTGATGGTTCATCGAGTATGTTGCAGTATTGTCGGGTTAGTTCTTTGGCTGCTTTGGTCCATAATCCGGGGGAGAGGAAGTCCGCGTATGGGGACTTAACGAGGTTTTGTTTCCATAAGAGAGAGCCCATGAGTTTCTGGATCTTTGGGAAATAGCTATCTGAATATGTAGCGATGTGTTTTCTCGCGTAGTCGAGAGCTTCATTGGAGTTCTTGGCTTTAGCTATTTCCAGGAATTGAAGGCTGTGAAGTTTCATCTCAAGATCTGAGTTTGCTTCCTTTAGCTTATCTGAGTTTGATGCTGCCCAGTTAAGAGCTGGTCCGAGATCTCGTCTTTCCAAGGCTTCTAGTATCAGATTCATTTCGATGAAAGAGTTTCTAGCAGAAGATTCAGACTCACCAGTCTCGGAAATGAAGCTTTCACCAATGTTAACCATGCCTTTCCTATAGAGAAAATCAGCTATTATCTGGTGAACGGTATGAGGATCAAACTCGAAGTTTCTGTAAGCCATTGATATGTCAGGATTCAGAGTTTTCTCAAGAACTTTCGGGTATTTAGTCAGAGCCACGTTTAGTTCTTTCTGAGGAGCTTCAAGCTGTTTGTCTGGAGCAATCTCCATAAATGTTTTCTTCAGATCAGCAACAACAGATTTATGATAAAGCGGAATATCTGAGCCTGCGGGTGGTACCTCCTGTATCGTGTTCAACGCCTTGTTGATTTCTTGAGACATTATATCAACCATTTCCTGCGTTTTGCTATTGGAAAGTTTCTGCTTTTTGGCAACACGATCAAATGCATCTTTGACAGTCTTTAACTCCATAATTCTAAGATTATCAATCACACCTGAAACAAGTATCAACAGAGAAGGTCTCAGACAATCTCCACAAGACCACTAGCAAATAACATCATACTCAATAAGCAAAAGAACAAAGAGAACACAAGAATCAAACACCAAAAATATGCAATTTTGCATAAAACCAAGTGACTATATCATTACTTCATCATTCAAAATATTGAATTCAAACTCCAGCAAACACATTACCTCAACTTAGAATCAAATAATTCTTCAGAGATAGGCTTAAAATCTAATTGATTCTCCTTCACATCAGAAACTTAATTTCAAGTTCTCAAAGCATAGTAGCAAATATCAATATATGAAAATGAAATACAACACCAAGATTATCCGATTTTCCCATTAACAATCACATAATAATCCAAATGATCCCGGAATCTGACGATTCGCGAATCAAGAAAAAGTCGAAGAAGCGAAGAAGCGAAGAAGCAAATAAAGCGTTAAGAGTTAGAAGATGTATCTAAATCTAATAGATGTTTCATGGAGACACTACGAACCTGAAGAATCGCCGGAGAAAGATGAAGTCGATTTGTTTCGATTTCGATTTCTTCTTTCAAACTATTTATTTCTCATTTCTCTGACTCTGATGTTGAAGATGAATAATCTCAGCCGTTGGATTGATTCCGTTTCTTTAAATCAGATCAATCAACAATTGATCATTTGGGCCGAGAATTTTCTACAATGGGCCGAAACTAAAAGACCCATTGGGTAAGATTTGGACCGACCTATATATTTCTATGTTAAATATGATAAAAATATATATTTATGAAGTTTTATATTCATTTTTACTAAATAATTTTTTTTTAAAAAATATATTATCCATATAAAATTTAAAGATAATTTTCTATTTAAAACTAAATAAAACAAACAAGAAAAAGTTGAAATTTCCAAGAGCACACAGATTGATGATCACAAAACCTATCTTATTATATAAACTTTAGTTGCACTCACAAGAAATTCACACGTAATTAGCGAGATCATGACACATGTCAAATAAAATTTCAGATCTTGTTACGTGTCAAATTCATAATTATAATTATTAAAAAAAAGAAATCAAATACGAAAAAACCATATCTTAAGAAAAAATGAAATCTAAAATTTATGAATTTATCTAATCAATAATTAAAATTAAAAAATAATTAAAACAAGCTCTGAAAATAAAAACCATATCTTAAGAAAAAAAGAAAATCAATAATATGTTAATTATCTAATTAATAATTAAATTAAGAAAAAAAACTAAATTCAGCCCTAAACAAAAAAAAACATATCTTCAAGAATAAAAAATAATAATTTATTTTAGAAAACAAAGTAAAATTTTCTTTTATTATCAGTAAAAGAAATACCTGACTTTTTTTTAGTAATAACAAACTTCACCCCTTTATCTTCCACCATTATTTTTACAAAAAAAAAACACTAACGCACAAAGTTTTCTGATCAAAATTTTCTCTTTATTATGGCTATCACTAAAAGTTATTTGACATTAGATCAATTAGATCGAAAGCGTATTTATCGCAATATTCATGCTATAGTACGACTTCTTTGAAAGTAGAAATTCAGAAACTTCAAAAAAGATAATGAACTCATAGGAATGAATTTACTATTACTTGATGAGAATGTTAGTCTCTTTTCTTGCTTACCATGCATCGTTCTTTAAAAAGTTTATTACAATTTATAATTATTCATTATATATCTAACTACAATTTTCATTCTTCTACACAAGACAATACAATCCAAGGAACTATACATCATTCTCTTCTTAAAAAAGCTGTAGATCAATTATGTGACGGAAATATCATTGAAATTAGTAACTTCATTGTGCAAGATTGCAATAAAAACTATAAAATTTCAGATCACAAGTTCCTGATGAGATTTACAGAGACAACAAAAATTACTAGTTTCGAACAACAAATCTGTCAAATACCCAAAGAAAAGTTTCGTTTTCACAATTACGATGATTTAGTTAAATCTATAGATATGACAATTGATTTATATGGTAAGTTGATAATTATCTATTTTTAATAAAATTAACTATATATGTGCTTTAAAATATGTTTAACATTATTTCATCATGCATATGCAATCGGATATATAAAACATATAGAAAAAACAGATGTTCGTGCTAAGACTACACATGCGTTTACAAGAGTTACTCTCACTTTATTGCTAGAAGGATAACGTAGATGCATCCACTAATATATATATTATTTTATACAGTGATATTTTTAACGATTCTTTAAAGTTAGATCATCTATTAATATTGGTTTTTACCTCAATTGTTTTGCATTGTTAATAGTGAAATTGAAATACCTGCAACACTGTGGGGAGACAAGTAGAACTGTTTGAAAACAAATATCGTGTGGTAGAAAATAACAACATCATCATTACAAGTGTTTTGGTCAAGATCTATCAAGGTGCAGTTTATTTGTCGGCTACTTTGGCTCTAAATTCTATTTCAATCAAGATTTTGACTCTGTTGTTGTGTTTCATCAAAGATATTTACTATAATTTTTTAGCCCTTTATTTACTAATTAAATTTAAACTATTTAATTTAATAACTTTTTCTAATTAAATTATATTAGTTTGAAGTTTGATGGTGACTGCTTAGTTAATTTAGGTGGCATGGCTGAACATGATAAACATCTTGGAGAACAATACTCAATTAATGATATTTGGGATTTTGTATCATCTGATGACCGTTAGGTAATACTACTCTTCTTATGTATTATAATTTTGAGATATATATTATTTAAATATTCAATATGTACATATTACTCACATATTTTTAATCATTTAATAATTATAGGAAAGAAAGTTTGTTTGCAAAGCAACCATTACGTAATGATTGGAATTACATATCGTGTTCAAATTGCTCAAAAAACAGCAAAAATCTAGGCTTTCACTTATATGCGTAAACAAAAAATATGGTCAATCACAGCTATTAGAGTCCTCAGATATATTATTCATTGTTTTTTTCTCTAACGTCTATTGTCTTTATATAACTGATATGGATACTAAGTCATTTATTATTTTTCCAGATTTAGAATCGAAGTCATAGTGGACGATGGACACGACTCTGCAAACTTTGTTATATTTGATAAAGATGCTACACATATCACTAGAATAACTGTTGAAAGTGTAAAAAATTATATTTATTTGTATTCTATATATATATATATATATTGTTTTATATTTCTATTAATAGCTAAACGTTGTTCACACATACAAAAAACAATTAAGGCGAACAAAAGTTGGAAAGCATTTCCACATGTGTGCAATCAATTATAGGAAGCACTTATCTATTCGAGAATCAAGTTAAAGAATATGATTTTGATGCATTCTATCAGAGTTTTACAGTTTCGGCGATTCTCGACCAATTGAAGGTAATTAATAGAGTCACTATAGTCAACCGCGTATTTGCTTTCTGAGCACAAAATCCATTCAAGAGATAGGTAATTTTACAACTCTGGCTCGCGCGATAAAAATCTACTAAATCGATTAATCTCCCTCGCCTAAAGGACTACAATTTAAGTTTAACAAAGTCTGTGCAACTGGCTTTACTACAACTTCATATGGGCCTTCCAACGAGTGCTACACTTCTTCTTTAGGTTTAATTTCATTGGATTCAAATTTGATTGTTTGTCTTAATTTAGAATGGACTTTGTAAAACTCTGCCCTCTTTGACACATTTAAATTAACGAGCATCAATTAATAAAAAAAATATTATGAAATATAAAAACTTTTTTAAAAATGTGGATTAAAAATAGGATCTATAATATTTATATGTTATGGATTTGTGAAGTATCAATAACTAAAAATTTAAAATTAAATTATTAAGAACATGTTTTTATGAGATGCAAAAAATTTTGCTATATATTTTCAATTTTTTACAATCATTGTAAAATTATAAATATAAAAATAATCATAAATATGTATAATCTAAAAATATAATATCAGTGGAAAAATTTATTACAAACAGTGTACTTTAAAATACTTATATATATTTAAATAATATATATAATTATATAAAAATAAAAAATTGTTAAAAAAATCATTACATCACACGGATCCTTATCTAGTGATTATATAAAGCATAATATTAATATTGATGTTTTCAGAACTGCAGTTCAAAGCAAACCGATCCATAAAAGTCCCTAAAATATTTTAATTTGCTATGAAACGGATTAATTCCGGCAAATTAGCCTTGTCTTTCAATTTTATATTTAATAAAAGCAATTGAATTTAACCATTAAAAAAACTATTATCAGCGACGAAGGGTCTTTAAGGTTGGAGAAGAAGCCTCAATTTCACCTGTTTTCTTTTACCATCCAAAATCTGTATTTTTTTTTCTTACCATCCAAAACAAAAGAAAATCCTTATTTAAGGAAAAAAATTTAAATATATTTCCCATTTAAGAAGAGATATGCAAGTAAGAATGTTTGGATTGCATGAGAGAAGAGGCGCAAGATGGCGCATAATAGCAACAGCCCTAATTGTTTCTGGGTCCTTGAGTTTCCTTTGTCTTCCTCTTTATCCCTTCACAAACCTAAGCCCACTTCTTTGCCCCCTTCTTCTCTTCTTCTTCTCTCCCTTTTTATCTCTTCGCAGCTTTCTCTCTTCTCCCAGATCTATATGCTCTTTCTTCGTTCCGAATCGTTCCTTTCTTCACTCTATCGGAATCGTCAGATCTCATCGTTTCATCGGATTTCATCGGTTCCAGGTCAAATCCAGGTATGTCTTTTGTAAATTTTCGATCAGATTCGTCGATTTTGGATTTTTTTTTATTGAGATTTGAGATCTGGTGATTGTTTTATACTTTTTTGGTTGAATTGAGAAGATTTTTCTGGAAACGAGATCGTTTTTTTTGGATTTTAGGTGTTTTTGTCAAAAGTTAGATCTCGATATCTATAGTTCCCCG
This sequence comes from Cardamine occulta, assembly GCA_028015245.1. Taxonomy (NCBI): domain Eukaryota; kingdom Viridiplantae; phylum Streptophyta; class Magnoliopsida; order Brassicales; family Brassicaceae; genus Cardamine; species Cardamine occulta. The sequence continues at coordinate 1,459,839 of CM051377.1, forward strand.
ATTGATTTGAGAAGATTTTTTGGAATAGATATCGATTTTTTGTGTTTTTGTAAAAGTTAGATCTCGATTTCTATATTTTTGGATTGAATCAATAAGATTTTTTGGAAACGAGATTGATTTTTGTGAAATTTTTGTGTTTTTGTCAAAAGTTAGATCTCGATTTCTATATTTTTGGATTGAATTAATAAGATTTTTCTGGAAACGAGATTGATTTTGTGAATTTTATTTGTTTTTGGTCAAAAGTTCAATCTCGATTTCTATTGAAATGAGTTCTATCGATTTTTCTGATTTTGTTATTTTTATCTGATTAAGATCCGATCAAAGATGAGCTTTTTTCTCTGATTTATTATCAAAAGCTTAATTTTTAATCTATAAAAATCGTAACTTTGTGGTATTAATGGAATATTTGTTTGCAGGGATTTGCTAATTGGTAGGCTATCATCTTCAAGCAAACATGCAGGCTTATGAAAATGTAAGCAAACCCATGATTTGTATTCAATATATTCGTCTGTTTTAGTCGAATATCACATCAAACTTAGATCTGACACAGTTTATGTATGATTCGATATGATGTCAATTTGCAGGACCTTGATGATGAAGCTGGATATGATGACTATTATAGTGGTGATGAGGATGAGTATGAAGATGAGTATGAGGAAGAAGAAGAAAGACAACCTCCAAAGGAAGAATTGGAATATCTTGATTTACGCCAACAGTTGAAGGAAAAAATCAGGAAGGAAAAGGGAAAAGGAAGTGCAAAGGCTCAATCTTCACAAGTGAGAAGAAGAAAACTTCCGTATGACAAGTATGTGGTTAGCTATATTAATCATCATCATGGAATGTGTTTATGATTTGATGATTCAGCTAATTCTGTTTTTCTTTTTTATCTGCAGCTTTGGTTCCTTCTTTGGTCCTTCACAGCCTGCTATATCGTCTAGGGTTATACAAGAAAGCAAATCTTTGCTAGAAAACGAGCTACGCACAGCTAAAATGCCGAATTCGAGTCAAATTGTATGTGTCTTTGGATCTCTGTTTCTTTTTGAAGTTTGTCTTTTAAGGTGTTTTTTCTAATGGAACTGTTGTGCGGGGTTGTAGAAGAAAAGACCTGTTTCAACAAGTGGTTCAGGTTCTAAGAATGTGTCGCATGAGAAGCAGCCTAAAGTTGTGAATGAGGTGAGGAGGAAAGTTGAGACTCTCAAGGATACACGAGACTATTCGTTTTTGTTTTCTGATGATGCGGAGCTTCCTGTTCCGAAGAAGGAAACTTTGTCTCGAAGTGGCTCGTATCCTAGTTCTGGTATGTTGTGTCTACTGAGAAACCTTGTTTGCTATTTGTGATCTTTAAAGCATACCATTTTCATGGAGATAACTTATACAGGTTTTTTGCTGATGTTCAAGAGGCTCGGTCTGCTCAATTATCAGCAAGGCCCAAACCATCATCAGGTATCAATGGTAGAACTGCTAATGCTCCCTCGCGTGAGGAGAGGAGACCCGTTTCAGCGAATGGACATTCAAGACCGTCTTCCTCTGGCAGTCAAATGAATCATTCAAGACCGGCTTCCTCGGGCAGCCAAATGCAAAATTCAAGACCGGCTCCCTCTGGCAGCCAAATGCAATCTAGATCCGTCTCAGGCAGACCGGCGTCCTCAGGTAGCCAAATGCAGAATTCAAGACCGGCTTCTTCGGGTAGCCAAATGCAGCAAAGGGCTGCTCCCTCAAGTAGCCAAAGACCAGGTTCGTCGACAAACCGTCAAGCACCCATGAGGCCGCCTGGTTCCACAATGAATGGCCAATCATCAGCTAACTGGAATGGCCACCCAAATTCCAGATCTGATCCCCAAAGATCAGCTCCTGCAAAAATGCCAATGGATCATAGGAAACAGATTAGCAGCAGCAATGGAGTTGGTCCTGGTCGGTCAGTGTCTTCAGCAAGACCTTTGCTTTCTAAAACTTCATTAGAAAGAAAGCCCTCCATCTCAGCGGGAAAGAGTTCTCTTCAAAGTTCTCAAAGACCGACCTCATCAAGACCAATGTCATCTGATCCTAGGCAACGGGTAGTAGAACAGAGAAAGGTTTCCCGTGACCTCGCCACATCCCGAATGATCCCAAAACAATCAGCGCCTACCTTGAAACACCAGGTATGCTATATCTTTTCACATTTTCTCGTGTTCTTTGACCAACACAAAAGCTAGCAAAGGCACTAACTTGTAAAGTAATATATGTACAGATGATGAGTAAACCGGGTCTCAAGAGACCTCCTCCGCGCGAGATAGATGATGATCGGAGGCGGCTAAAGAAGAAGAAGCCTGCAAGAAATTCAGAGGATGATATAGCGTTCAACATGCTTAGAGAAATGTTCCCGTAAGTGCTTCGAATTTTTCCTCCTAGTCTCATCATATCCATTTAAATTTGTTTGTTCCTGACACTTACGGGTTTGATGTTTTAATTTTCAGTAAGGGTCGTTATGTTGGGCGTGACGATGATGACATAAACATGGAAGCAAACTTTGAGGATATCCAGAAGGAAGAGAGAAGAAGGTACATGAATATTTTTGATCAGTGAGTTTCATTAATTTGTTTCTTGGATATTCCTTAACGGTTTCATGTCGAATTGTTAAAATGCAGTGCGAGAATCGCAAGGGAAGAAGATGAAAGAGAAGCTCTGCTCTTAGCTGAAGAAGAAAGAAAAGAAAAACTGAGAAAGAGTCGGAAGATGAGCCGTTGAATCCTTTTTGCTCTTTGTCTTCTTCATTTTAGGACTTCAGATTTTTTTTTTTAGTGTTCTCTCATTTATAATCTCTTTGGCCGTTTTGAGGCAAAGGAGTTTAACTTTACTCTTTTTTTTGTGTTTTCAAATTAAGGATATTTTGTTGTTGGAAATTGTACAATTAGTAATAATATTTTCTTGAAGAATTTTCTTGGTAAAAGCTTCCAAGTTAGTGAAAGATTGATTCTTTTTTTTTTTGTTTTGGGTAAAACAAGAAGATGATAAAGAAAAAAGAATCTCTTTATTCACGTGAAGTTGCTTTAGAGGTGATAAAATTTCAGTTTTATAAGTCTAATAATGTGATTTTAGTGATTCTTTCTCTTCTTTTGTATTTTTGGCTAAGAACTTTGTTGAGAGATATCAAATGGTAACAACCAAAAAAGAAGAAGAAGATTGTCTTCCTCCTGCGCTGAGATGTTATTCACCTTCTTCTACTCCTCTTGCGGAGTTAGAGACTGTTCGAAGCTTAGAAATCGTCGAATCTTCCTTTCTATCTCCCGTTTGGTATATAGCCTATTACTCATTATAAGCTATGAGCATTGTGTTGTTTCATCAAGAACAGCTTAATTAATGTCTTTCTTCTTATTCTTCTTTAGGCTCCTGTGAATTATGTGTGTTTGCATTGTGTGAAACCAAGTTTAAGACCATTATCAATGGCTATCTCCACCGTCGCAATTCACATATTTGGCGACGTTCCTTCTTCGCCTCTTGTCGGTATCGTTCAGGTAAAACAAAATCCCTTCTTTACATCTCAAATCCTCCAAAAAAACCACTAGACTTTCAGAAACTAAAATGCTCCATTGTTGTATACACAGGATCATATCAACAGTTGGAGAAAAACCGCATTGATTCTTACATCGATTCTGTTCTTAGCTGCTGCAATATGGTTTATAGGTAAAAACAAAATCTCAATTCTTTAACTCAAATACTCGCAGATGAAAGCTCTCTGGTACCAAATCAAGAACCGGAATTTTGCTTTTGCCAGGGAAATTCATAAACAGTGTAGATCGGTTCAATGAAGAAGAAACTGAAAGTGAGAACCCGAGGAGGCAAGAACAATCAATTCTAACTCCATGAATACTTTATCCGAGTCTTGTACAGCAGTTCTAAAACACAGATGATATACCAATTTCTCACAGTTTAACGTTTTGAAAACGTGATTCCGCAATTTTTTATAACATATAAAACATTCATCAAATTTACACGTTTTCGAAATGTGATTCCGCTATACACTTTAGACGTGTTATAAATATAAAGTAAAAGAAAATAAACATAAGCTTTTTAACATTTTGTAACTATTCTACAAAAACTCTATTGAGCTCAAGATTATTTGACTATTCCGCTATTCTACAATTCATATGACATA